>OY757260.1:9057517-9531219 GCA_963584085.1 Pyrausta aurata
AGTAACGTAAAGTGCAAAAAAAGTTATCTAATTCTTAGCAATAAACTGCAAAGTCGTGTTGACGCACGTTGATCTTTACTTATTCTTAGCAATAAACTCCAATGTCTTGTTACCACGTTGAGACGTAGATCAAAGCATACGTGTGAACGTTTTTACAGAAATTACTATAAATGTAGATCCACACTAGATCTGTTCATATTTAAGAGGTAGTATCAGTTTCAAAAGCCACTACATTATACAAAATGTTTACCTACTTACCAAACAGCTTGTAATTATCACAAACGTCACGAATAAGTGAAACTAGTATTGAGTCATCTATGCGTGGGCATTAGTTTAAACCACACAGATTTAATAAATGCATAGTTTCCCTTCCCTTTTAATCGTTTAATTAAATTATCAAACAATTAAACCACTTAAACTTCAATTTATTACCATATTCAGCGCAAAATCATCCACCCACGTTGCGCTCGCTTATAAAATGCGGCTTTGAACGTAGAAAGAGCTCTTAAAATTGGTTTTATATTGTTTAAGTTTGTTTAATTGAGTATAAGTTTACCGGATTAGGAAATAGCTGTTCGGTTTTATGATGCTTAATTGGTTTCAAGAGAACACCGAATAAGTAAATGTAAACATCAGATCTTTGAATGACATCAGTCTTCAGTAAGAGACTGGATATAAACACAACAGAACTCATCCACATAGCGATAACATTCAGCTAGTTTCTGATGTGAATTAACGTGTGTCTTCTTCTTCCTCATTTAAGAGCTTTTGTCGGTGAAGGTATTTTAACCTATTAATGACTCAACAATATTTTTGTTTCTGAATTAGGTAAGTTTAAATTTAATTTAAGAATTTGAGTTTGAGTTTGACAGTTTGTTTTTTTTATGGCCGCCGGGCAGTATGAGCCCGGCGGCTTTGCTGGCGGCTTACATCAAGACTTGTCAGATACTATGCAATCCGTGCCACCGGGCAGTGTAGAGCCACCTTTACGCGATGACAACTGATTGTCAAAATATTGAAATCTCACTCACTTTAAGTATGCTTTTATGTAGCCATATGAATAAACATGTTTTCTTTCTTTCTTTCTTTCTTTCTTTCTTTCTTTCATATCAGGTTGCTTAAGCCCTGCTTTCAAAAAAATATTGTACTAATAACTTCTTCTATTTACTATATCTGGGTACGGACAAAGTAGTAAAACCATTTCAAAATCTGACACATCAACATGCACTTACGAATCAAGCTGATTTGCAACTATTGTTGGCTACGCTCACACTAACTAGTATTCAAAAAACATATAAGGTGTTTATGCCTTACGTTTCTTTCTGGAGTTTAATATTCTCACCGGCCGGCTATAAATTTAGCGTACACTTGATAGGTCCCTTTAAAGGCGAAGTTAAAGAGAGTGTAGTTAGGCAACAAGTAATGCTAACAACCCTTGCACACGGACACCCATTGCGGCACTGATGCTCGTTTAACTGAAATTTAAATGGACTGTATAATTTTTAAGAATTATTTATTTCAAAACCATTTTGCTTCAATAATAATGTAGGCACAGTAAACGGACTTAATGTTTCAGCATATTGTGCTAGTGAAACTTTTAGGTCATGCAGAAAGATGGTAACGAGAGTAAATAGACAAGAGAGGTATAGTGCGTGAATTCTAAATACAAATCGGTAATATAAACTACATTTTGCATAACAAAGGTTTGGTGCTATGCCATTTAACGTACGCACTTTCAACGAACATCGCTTGCATACACGTCCTATAAACGGGCATCATTTCAAACAAAAGGCGACGAAGAGCGCAAGCGATATTTGTTGAAAGTGGTTAGGCGCCAGAGACCTCGACCACACCTATAAGATGACAACACGTGTTTGTACCCACTTATAATATATACAAGTAGCACGCTTACTTTTAAGACAACGCATGTTGAATTAGTTAGCTAGTTTTGTTACATTTTGTGTGAAAGACAAGACTAAATTCCCTAATTTGGAGTTTTCATTAATAAAACTCTAGCGACAAGAGCCTCGCTATAAATTTGATCAGTGTTACGTGTATATCTATCATAGGTTTACATTATCCACGTTGAGTTCACCTTTAGTTCAAATTTTTGTTGTGCAATAAGGTATAAATAAATTATCTACCTAACGTCTTTGTAATGTAAATTATTATGCTTGTACTCATTTAATTTAATTTAAATTAGATATTTACTTATTTTTAACTCATAAAATTACACTGCGCACTTTAACACATTTAATGCGTGCCGGAGCGGCGCCCGCGCAGGCCATTCAGAAGCGAAATAATCAAAAGATAAATCACGCTCTCGTAAGGGTATGCCTGCGATAATCCCGCTTACTCCGTCCAAAGTAACGTGTGACTGTGCAAACAAAATACCTAGTGCGAACTATTTAATGTTAAGTAGGTAATGCGCATGAGTTTACGAGATCTAAACTAGCGTGTATTTTATAAGAAGAAATCCTATGGGCTGGTAATTGGTTTAGTAACTTGTACGAGGCAACAGCACGTCTGCGGTATCTTATGCAGTTGTAATAAGAGTTAGTATTGAACAAAACTGTATAACCTTATGTGCTGGCGTTGTTCGGTTCACAGTTAGCAATATGTTACAAGAAACATAGTATGTAACATATTTCTCAATACTTTAAAGTAAATGGTAAGTATTCAAAAACCGCCTTCAATACTGACTGACATGATTAAAATAACGCATATTTTGGAGAAACAAATTAATTTGGAGACGGTTCATAATATGCGTAGAATTTTATTGCATTGTTTCTTCTAAAAATTGAAGATAAATGCGTTATTTTAAGCTTTTCTAGCCAGGTTTTTGAAGGCGGTTATTTTTTATTATTCATGAGTTTTAGTTATCATCCATATCTCAAATCCTTTTGGTCCGATTTTAATGAAATTTCATTGTACTCTAAGTAAGAATATACCTGATTGAACTAAAAAAATACCATCTCGATTTGAATTTTCATTTCTGAGAAATCCGTGGACAAACTTCCAATTAATATATACAAACATACATACACTTACGAAATTTTTCAAACATGTTTGAAACCTTTAATAGATCCAACATACTCACACATTATTAAATTCCAACGATATCACATACATACATGTCAAAAGTATTCCATACTAGACAAAAATAAATAGAAAAAAACTATTATTTATATTCAAGCTTTTTTCACATTTATCTGATGCATGTAATGTAACGTACGATCTAGCCAAATGCAAACGAGCCTCTCAAAATCTCATAATCACACGATCAAACACAAGAAGACTACCCTAAAACAGTTTTTATAATGCATTCTTTGACCCACATAGTATTTACATACAAACAAGACTAGTTTTTTTTAAAGCTAATGATGTGTCGAAAATTCCGAACTCGATACGAAAAAGGTCACTACAAAAACTAAAACTCGAGCGCATCCGTCGCTGGAAAGCAAAATGTAAGGCTTAGGGCACACAATCATGGTGTTATGGTTATAAAAAAGCCCCCATTACTGATCTTCTCGTTTACCACCTAGAGAGAAATGGGAGTGACTGAAAATCAGCGCTGGCTGCCTAGCCAGCGCTCAGCCCTACCAGCCTTGGTAGGGCCTACCCAGCATACGCTGAGTCATTTCTATTTGCCTTTTACTTGCTATGATTAAATATGTATGTGTAAAGGCAATAAAAAATTTTTCATTCATTTATTTTTTCATTATAATCCACATGATTACTTGTTTGATACTTTGTCAATTTAGCAACGGAATATAAATATTGTATTTTAAGCTATTAAATAGATAGAAGTATCATTAAAAAATATACAGCTATTATTGGTATGTCTTTACAAGGTCGTCTATCCATCTTGTCGGTGGACGTCCTACGCTGCGCCTTTGGTCGAAGGGTCTCCAATCTAGAACTTTTCTGCCCCAACGGCAATCAGTTTATCGTGCTATGTGCCCTACCTATTGCCACTTGAGCTAACTGATTCTAAGGGGCTGTGTCCTTGTAAAAATCGCAGGATCACACTGGATGCAGACCGCTTGTGATGAGTTGAAGTGGAAAACCGTGGGGAAGGCCTATGTTCAGCAGCGGACGTCCTTTGGCTGATAATGATAATGATGATGATGAATGATATGTTTTAATAAAAAGTACATAATTTAGTACAGTACCGGAACCTATTTGCAACACCGATTTTCAGCCACTACAAATATATAACTTCTTGACTCTTATAGGAAAATCTATCATAGTTCCCAGTAGAGTACTACTACTAGCCACGTTAGACATAACAAACTCATTATATTGGAAAATCTATCTGTTTTAATAATGCTTAGTTCTTGACTCGTTCCAGATTTGTAGTTAGTGGTTCGGCGGCCAATGTGACCTCAGCCTTAGAACTAATTCCACACGGAACGCCCATGGCGTATTGTATGTAAAATGCACGCAGTAACAGCACCAACACGATCTTGCATACATGCACTGGGACGAACCACTTTTGGTTAGGACATCGCCTCATGGTAACTATTACAGGAAATAATTCCACCGGGTAGCTTCTTTTATTATGCACTAGCAGCACTAATTGAACTGTAACGATATAGCCTAAAGGTTGAAGCAGATCTAACCACTCGTAAAGGGAACGATATCGTATTCAAGAATAGTGCTTATTTCTATATATTAGTTAAGAAAGTAAAAAATCGGTTAAGTAGTTCCAAAGATTAGCCCCTTCAAACTATAGCTAGCTAAGTAGCCTGTAATATATTTACAGGTATGGATTTGTAAAGAAAAACACTCCCATTATTTGATGGTTTCAATAAACATGTAACATTTTTGTTGGACGCCGCTGCATTGAAAAATGTATCATTTGTTTCTTCGATTGAATCGACAAGTCACATCGAAATCAATAAAAGATATAGAAGTTATGACTACCGTGCTTTTGTAAAGAAAACTAACGTTTCAAAACTCGCTCATACTGAAAAAAAATTATTTAACAAGCCACAAACAGCAGTCTCAACTTTTAAAGTATGATGCAAAACTTCTTTCGAATATCCTAAAGATCGTGATATCGTATAAAACTTTCAAGACATCGCTTTGATTACATAAAGTGAGTACGAAGTATCCTTATCTATTCCACGGGAACGCTTCTTGCTCATACGATAACATGGTTTATATAGATGCTCTAGAAAGTTTTCAGTTCACCTGAAAACATGGTGAGATTTAGCTTTTGGATTCGATTTATTTTCACGATAGCATCTGACTGAAGTACCTACACCACATACAATACATAATTATTGTGTTTGTTGAATTTATTATCATACTCATAA
Source organism: Pyrausta aurata (assembly GCA_963584085.1). Lineage (NCBI taxonomy): Eukaryota > Metazoa > Arthropoda > Insecta > Lepidoptera > Crambidae > Pyrausta > Pyrausta aurata. Next base: position 9,062,842 of record OY757260.1, read on the forward strand.
TTAAACATCCTCCTGGTCGTATCCAACTACGGCGTTTAATTTTGGTCATCCGCCATTGTTAACCAAAGGTTGTCTGGAAGAGATCGCTTCCAGCGATAAGACCGCCAATATTGTACTTGTGATCATCTGTTTTAATGTTTTGTTGTGTCCTTTTTTGTGCAATTAAGAATATTTATTATTATTATTATTGTTTAAAGTGCACAAGTTTGTGCGCAATACACAACTCACTCAGGAGTCAGAGCACTCTTTGTGCCTTCACTCTCATTATTCGGCGTGGCAGAAGATTCGACATGACCGGTGAGAGATCAGGCGCAGGACCAACGGCTTAACGTGCTCTCCGAGGCACAGGGGTGTCCACACCCCCGTGTCCAAAAGATCATAATCTTTTACCGAGTACTTTCAAGACAGAATAACTCAGTATAACTAATTTCCACCCGATCCGGGATTCAAACCCGGGACTTCTTGGGTAACATCTAACATATTATTTTGCTTTAAATTTCAGCTAAGCTATGCCGGCGCAGGCTCCCAATCCCACGAACCGTTACTGCGTTAATTATTAGTTCAGGCAAATGCAGAATGCACCGCTCGCCCTATCAAGACGCATACGGCACAGTTAAGGAACGGGTACCTGCTTGCTGGCGTCGTTAAGCGAAAATTTAAAGCAAAAAAAAACCACTTAAAATTAATATAAATTGCACTTGTAAAAAGACAACTGTGAACCTGTGACAGACGAGGAATTGAACCCCGTGTCTTACGCAATCCGGGCGTATGCCTATACCACTCGGCCACCGTCACATTAACAAGCCTGTTGAATTTTTGAACACGGGGTTCAATTCCTCGTCTGTCACAGGTTCACAGTTGTCTCTTTACAAGTGCAACTTATATTATTAAGTTTGTATGGTGACAAAACACTATAAAAACAAAAATAAACAACACTTAAAATTAAATTTACGCAAAGTAACGTCTGATCCCATTACGTTATTTGTACTTACTGCTGTACTTCTCTCGACCGTTTATATCGGCGTATACTCAAAACTTGTGTTACGTACTTAGTAACTTCAATTTAACTTTGCTATGTTCTAATTTATAGTGCCATCGATACGGCAAGCGACGACTTTCGAGAGCAGCAGTTTTCCAAACGATCTTATGCACTTTAACTTTTTAATAATAACTGGCAATGGAGGACGTACTTTAAATGTGCATGTCCACCAGAGAAACTGTGAGATGTTTATTACGAAGTCAATTTTATGCCGAAACCAACTTTGTACTCGACTGTGTACTACCATAAAAGTTTACAATATAAGCCTTATTCATTGCAAAAAGCAAAAAAGTACTTTCATGGCTTCTTAAAGATGGAGAGGGTGGTTTTTAATGGCACACATCACTGTTAAATTTAATTTTACAGTTTTAATTTAATTTAATGTAAGATTATTTATAGTATTTACTTTATTATATTATTTAAAAAATACAAATAAATTATAACTTTTTTCCGTATTATTAATCTAGCACTGCCGATCACCGCAACTATTTCATTGCTAACACCTATGGGTTGGCTGGAAGAGATCTCTTTTAGGGATAAGCCCACCTTTGTTCACATTATGACTTTTTGTATTTTCTGAACATCTTATAAGTGCAATAAAGAATATATAAAATTTGAAGAAATTTTCCTTGAAACTGTTTTCGACGTTCATGTTGAATTTGAGTTAAGAGAAATGGACAAAAAAAACTAAAAATGATTTTTATAGCCCGTTGTTGAAAAAGTACATCCATAAGTAGTAACGTCAATTTTAAAACTGGGACTGTTAACGTATGAAGATATTAGAATAAAAGCTATTCTTGTGTGATTGATTGTCTCGTTCGTTGTAGTAGTTAGTTCAAAAATAAAACTTTTAGTACAAACAACGGTGACGTTAAGTTATGGTTAAGTAGTAAGCAACAGTGTCGGTTGTGTCAACTTATGTTGATATGCTCGAAAAAGATGCATTTCTTTGTAACTTATACTACGTGTAACAAAAGTGTATCTATTAACGATCAAGAATGTATCTACTAACCGTGTTCAAAGCAAGGAGTGACGTGACAAACACAGTTTATTCCTGAATGCGAGTCAAAGGTGAGAATCGTGTGTAACATTATACTAGGGACATTGTTGCCGTTTATACGTCTGTCACATAGCAGTATATAAAGTAAAATAATTTGCATATCAAGTGACGGATTCCGTTCAAAAAACTATTTGATGCGTGAAAAATGTTCACCGTTAATATCTGAATGGGTAGGTATTCAATGAAAATACAATGGATACAAGTTAGTGTGATAAATGGTGACTAGCAAATCGAAACACAATTTATCAAGGGAGATTGATTGAATTCAGAAAAAAAAAATAGGTTTTTCAAATAAATCGCCGATACTTTGCTAACGATATTGAAATACGAGTAGTAGTAAGTATAAATAAAATAAAATGGGCTGCTTTTGTAATGTTGTTTTTGTTTCTAGATTCGCTGCAGAAGAAATGAGAAAGTCAATATGGGTATTGCGATTAATACGATTAATAGGAGACGATCTTCCTTTAAAACGTAGGTATCATTAACTAGCCATGCATGAATCAATCATATTGAAAAGATCTAGCTTGCTCTTGTGACTTTCATTTGTTCTCAATCAAAATTATTTACCTGGTAACTGCTTTATAATAATAATAATAAAGCATTTATTCCTCGCCATTTCATTACATTTACAGGTAAGTATATTTCATTTTGCAAAAATACGTAACACGGAAATTAACATGGAAATTAAATTAAAATATGTAATTATGTTCAGCAGGATCATCATCATCATCACTATCAGCCAAAGGACATCCACTGCTGAACATAATCCTCCCCGCGGTTTTCCGCAGCGACCGGTTGTGGGCAGTCTGCATCCAGTATGATCCTGCAATCTTAACAAGGTCGTTCAGCAGGATAAATGCTGTTTTTTTAACTTCAAATCCGTTCATTGATCACCACTGCACTCCTTTTAAAACTGATGAGTTTACCACTTTGCTCTTCTTTCTATCTTGGGTGTCATTGACCTGTCGTCAATCACACCAGCCGTCTCCTATTCCCGATCGCATTCTACAATCGCAGGTCATCAGTCATCCGTTGTGACGTCATCTGTCAAAACTGCACGCTGTAGTTTAATGGATTATTGAATACGCCCGCTCTGGATCACATGGGCGAGTGAATTTTTTTGCGGCGCAGTGTGTCACTTGGTTTTAGTTTCGTGATGTGATGCTAGTGTGGGCGGTGTTGGTGACACAGCACTAACGAGTGCAGCTAGTTAACATGTGAAAGTTAACAAGTAGGCATATCGTTTTCTTAATTTTTAACATAAATAAAAACTTGTTAGAAAATAATGAATGTTGTACAGAAAACTTTATGTAAAAGGTTTTTACACCCTGTCTTATTTTTTTTATTTTAAGAGGCGATTTTTCAATGGTCAGATAAAACTTAACAGACTGATAAAATCAAGCAACCGATTTAAAAAAAAAATACAGTTATGTATGATTCCTGGCAATTAGGTTACGTTTTCAAATGAGCTTTATTGTACTTTGTTCGACGAATATATCATATCTGACTATTAAAAAATAAGCCCATAGTGTTTTAATAAAACAAAGAATTTAATTGCTTAGCTCCCAACGATTATTACCTTTAAAATCGTTTAATAAAAGTTTGAGTAATTAATTACTTAAAGAAAATGGTTTGAAATGTTGATTTACTAATTTCTTAATGGTTGCTTTTTCATATTTGTTCAATTTCCTATAAATTTATTCACTATGATAATTTTCCTCAGTCACGGTTAACTTGAAAATTTACTCACCAATTTTATTACTATTTTTTTTTTTATTATTATTTTATTTATTACTATTATTATTTTTACTTCTATGTTATTATAAAGAAAGAATTCAGTTGTAAATCAAAGCTTTTTACTATTATGCACAAAAATGATGTAGTAGTGAACATGTAATTAACGCATACAGAGCGTGGGTGTAGCCAATTATACTGTCTGATCTATTCAAGCTACGTCGCCTAATTGTTGTGATTGATGCCTGATCTAATGGCATGGATTGATGTTCTGTTGTGGTTACACTGTGTTAAATATCCAACGACTGTTGTTTCGAACCGTATTACATCAGACCACGTCTGTTTTTACATGCCAACGATGTCATGTCGTGGAAATACCGGTGTTTTGGTTGAAATTCTATCCGTTTTACAAGGCGTCGTAGTAGGTTAGGTACTCGAAAATTCGAATCAGCGTTTGTGTCAATATGACTTCCAAAGATTATGATACTTTTGTCATCATCAACGAAAGAAAGTAGGATCTTTCCATAAGAAAAACAAAAAAATCCTTCTCAAAAAGTGGAATGGATTTAAATGGCAAAAAACGGTACCCTTATAGTTTCGTCAAGTCTGTCTGTCTGTCCTTCCGTATGTTAGTAGTTCTTGAGATCTATAACATTTCCAACACCCGCAAAAATTACTTTGTCCTTCACTCAAACACTATGAAAAACAAAGTCATTTTTGCTGTCATCAAAATATTGAGGTATTTTAAGTGGAACCCTGAATTCAATTAAAGTGGCCTCGTAATGCCTCCGATTCGCACTTGGCCGGTTTTTTTTACGTAGCTCGTAAAAAGGAATACGTGCAACACACTGTTGGATAGTTGCGCTTTTAAATCAAAGCAATACGTTACGGGTTGTATAAACTTAATTCCACTACTATGTTTTTGACGTTAGTTACTCCTCTACTTATCTTACCTTTAAGAACAACTTCAGTCAGCGGAGATGTGTGCGAGCAGTAGTCGGGATGAAACATTAAAAGTAAACGCCAACTTCATCAAACTATGAATTTCGTGCTTCATTCGCGAAGGTGTTGTTTTAGCTGCTCTCAGGTGCAGGGTAATTTTAATTAAATCCAGGCAAAATGGGCCTGATTCTAGTGGTAGGCACACCAAAAAAAAACCAGATTAATGTCTCTTATTCTACTAAAGTCAGTTGCAAAGAAAATAAGGGGAATCCATGGACAATTTTGCGGAGTCATCAAGAGGTCGCAACTAAATTGTATAGACAATACAACCACGCAAAAAAAATATTTTTCGACCAAATAACAATTCTTTTTTCGAGATCGTCGCCTCTAAATTATTGTAGTCTGACTCTTTTCATTTAGTTAGAAAACAAAAGGATAATAATATTTATTTCTTTAAGTCTGTGCATTACAGAATCAGGCCCATTGTCAACCAACAGTTCCCAAGTGTTGCTATCTCAGAACTTTGGCTATAGCAGTAACAGAAGGCAATTAGCAAACAAAATATCCATAGCAGCAGCGAAACGTAAACATTTTGATGAATCCGGGGGACTGAGCTTCATGCACTCAGCTTATCTAATAACACTAACATAAAGCTGTGGCTTGACTGACAGCAATTGATGCTATTGTATTGAGTTGTCACTTTAAGAAATCACTATCAATTATTTTGTCTAAGTCAAGAGTTAAGCATCATCTAGGCTCAGGAGCTCTATTTTTGAAGCACACGCGTCATTATTCCGAGTGATTTTTGTTCGAAAATAAATTTAAAGTGGATGAAAATAACGCTAAATATAGACGCAATAGATACAAAATTGAGTTACCTTTTTTAAGTCACTGCCCCTGTAAATAAAATAAATAAATAAATGCGCCAGACAACACACTAATTGTCTGGTTTCGTGGTAAGGAATTTTCTTCCTTGTTTTACGAAGTACCAGACCACGATTATGACGGGTGTGTCTCCCATAAAAACTTAAATACATATAACATCCATGACTTAGGTTCGAGCTCATCACTCAAACATTTGCCTCTCGCGGGATTCGAACCAGCGACGCCCGGCATAATAGTCAGGAGCCCTAACTAATACACCAAACTTGTCGGAATTTGAACTGATTTTGATTCGAAAATCTAACAATTTATTTTTAAGTTTTGCTCCTATTACAGGCCACACCTTTATAAAAAGAAATCAGATTCTCAACGCTCTTCTCTAGCCGCATCTCAACCCTTGATCGGCGCTCACGTAATATACTTTACATCCCATTCGTGTGTCTCGAACAAACAATCCAACAGAATAATAAACATACTAAATTGCGCAAACACTGCTTCACACTACGTAACCCGGAGCATCCTTGGAAAATATCTGGAATACCATAAATAAATATCTTGAAAGACATTCGCGGGATGGCGGTACTTATCTTAATGCGAAAACAAGTACCTTTAAAATGTATTGGGTTTCTTATAAGCTAGGATATTGTGTTTTAGTATTAGAGCACTTCAAGAACAATTCAGTTTATACATACGGATTGAGTTATTTTTTTAGGGTGTAATGAAAATATTATAATGAAGTGAGGCTCAAAGTCTTGGTCTCAGATAGCAGTTGCTCAACGGACTCTTACGGCTGCTTCACCAGGTCTGTATAGATTCTTATTAGTGTTATCTATCTACCATTTGTGAGGATGGATGAATGTTTGTTACCTCTTCACGCAAAAACTACTTGATGGATTTTGATAAAATGTTACAGTAATAAAGCTCGCACATCGGATAAGCACATAGGCTATAATTTATGGGGATCTTTTTTGAGTCTCGACATTTACGCAGGTGAGGCGGCGGGGAACTGCTAGTTAAGTATAAAAATTAACAGAACCTAATTACATTAGCTTTGTATTCGTAAAGCTCTAATTTCCAAGCCCGTGATTTTAATCCGCCTCTCGGCTTTGTGTTCCCCGCGAGTAATTATTTCAATGTTTAACTGTTGCTGGAGTGACGAGAACTAATACGAGACATTTTGAAGGATTGAAAAATTCCAAAAAATAAAATAAAAATTTTTTTCATTTCCCAAACAAAATATTTGATGAACGGAGTTATTTTAGGTAGGTACTTAAAAAAAACAAAAATCATGATTTAATCTTTATTAAGCGTGTGCCAAACGGCTTAACTGTATCTGTACTACATAATGTATAATAATACTGTACATCGATTAGCGTGTGTACATATACAGCTTTATTGTGTAAACTAAAAAAAAGTAGATAACAAAAACGAATTAATAAGGAAAAGATAAGTACTTATTGACAAACCCTACAATATCGGTCACTAAATCAAACGGAATAAGGGGCCAAAATTATGTTAAAAAGTACTTGTTTGGTGAGAAGTTTCTTTCTACAATTTTTATTATATTTCAGATTTATGGAAGTAAAAAAAAGTATGGAATTATACTCACTTATCCTTTCATATATTTTAAATTATTCAAGTAAATTGTAAGCCAAAAAAACTGTTTTACTCAGAATAATATAAAATAACCCATATAATCAGAAACGTTTGCTTAACATTGAATCAATCATTTGCTTACTCAATAACCTGAAAAGTAAATGGTAAAAACATTTCATTTCTTCTGGGATTTAACAGTTTTATCTGTTCTCGTGTTTTAAAACGTACGTTTCCATTTGCGCTGGTTGAATTAAAAAGGTTGGTATGTTAATTTCATAAGGTTTGTTATTATGAAAAATTATACGCGCTTGAGTTACTTGAACTTTCCATCTCTTGTTTTTCCTGATAAAAGAGCGGAAAGTTTGGGTGTGTTTTACCCTTTTTAAATAACGCAGGTTCTGATACTTAATGTATTTTTTAAGCAGATAGATAATCAGTTTTGCTAAATACTATAGTGGACCAAATAAAACACGGATCGATAAGACGCCGGCGGTCGCGTAAACAAAAGATGATGACAAGAATGTTGATAAACACATTTAGGGATATAATGGTTCATATTATTATGAACTAGACGACTTTATAAGATACTCGTGATACTAACAACAATAAACACCTGTTTCAAAGTCGACAAGTAAGCACTAACCAACGTATAATTCAAATAAAGGACGTAATTTTGAATGAAGATCCAGGCAGATAGCACTATCCGGGACTAACTTGGACATTGTAACAGGCCCGAAATATATAACAAAATTCTTATTTGGGAAACAAATCTTTTCTTGGTTGAAACTTTGAATACCTTAAATTGTAATTTATAGAACACCTCACCTGACATTTGGCTTCCTATTTCGTAAGACACTGATGTTTATGTTTGGGCGAGCCTTTTACCATGCAACTTTAGCTCGTAAATACACAACAAGAAACGTTCATTGGTAACGTTTAGGGGCAATTCCGACCAATAAAGGAACACGCGTAGGTTGAAACACACACCCAGTGTTAACTGACCTCCCGCTTTTCATAATACGCCAATCGTTTTCTTATGTAAAGAGAAGAGAAGGAGATCAAATTGAATTGGTTACGCGTTATCGGAGACTATTGAGCCGCAAATACTGGTGAACGTAGGTGTTATTATTTTAATAAAATAGGGCTCTATGTAGAGCAATCGTTCGTTGCAACTTCTAATGATTACAAAGAATTCATTCGTTCAAACAAAGATACTATAATACTGTCTACTTTTCTTATTATTGTGTAACATAGAAGGACTTGTCGTCAAAAATGCATTTCAATCTTTGATTAACACGTAAAGGGAATGAAATATTTATACACGGAGAAGAATCCTTTTTGGTCACGTAACATACTAGTATGGTTGAGTCTTAATTTTCTGACTTTATAAAGATAAGATTCGGTAATGTTTGCCAATGATATGCCCTTAGCTAAATTGACAGTTGACGTTAACATGCAAAAACAATGCCAAATACAAGTCTAGTATAAATATTCTTGAACTATTTCATTTTGATCTCTATTATCACCAAAATACTTTTTCAAAAGTGCAATTTAACTCTCCTGTCGCACCACAAACGAGAAGCGTATGGGAAATTTAAAAAATCACACTTATCTACTTTGTTCCGCGCCGCTGGCACATCAAAGCCGCCGACCTCACGTCACGGCGCATCAGGGTTGACACATCGACGTCGAGTGCTCGCGAAAATTAAGCCTGGATTAAAAAACATGGAGAATCGCGGGATTAAGCGGGTAGACGGTTCCGTGGGTTAAAACTTTCAGGTTTTAAAATTGCGTTTGTCTTTCATTTCATGTTGTGGCAGTAAAATGTAATAATTCATTGTGATAATAAAAGACGTACCGACCGTAATAGTTAATTACAGACACAAAGGTCCTCTTATAACGATAGGTTGTCATTTTCATTGACAGGTTATTGAAACTTGCCTTACATTAATTTATGTTATTAGAAGTATTTTTGTACTATATTCAGTGTTATGAACGAAGGTCAAGGCAAACACTACGGTTTCTTATGCTGTTGTAATAAGGGCTAGTTTGCAATAAAAATGGGTAACCTGATGTGCTGGCGATTGTACCTATGAGTTAATATTATGTATTTGAATTTCTTTTACACAAAACTGAAAATAGGTACTGCCAAATGCTTAATCTGACTTAACAGGATACGTACTTTAAAAAAAATACTTTAAGATCATCAAAGCTTGACACGGACAAAAGCATAACGCTGTCACCAGAGACTGATGTAATGGGGTTCCGTGAGGTGCCTCAACACGGGACCCTAAAAATTAATGCCACTGGCTGGCAATCGGACTCGCACAGATAATTACCTTGCCATCCAGAGCCTCGATTCTTTGTTGCAAATCAATTATTTGCTCCATGCCAATTGAGTTTTTAGTTCCCATTTTATTGAAGACAATTGCGGGCAGTGCAAGGCATTTTTCATAGTTTTTGTTGGCCTACTGAAACATTTTATGGAATGGGCAGACCCGTTCTTATGAATAACTAATGAACGATTTATATTATTATTTTATTGAATGGTGAGTAGTCTTGTTTTCACTGCACTTTTCTGTACCTTGACTGAATAGAAAATAAAAACAAATATCAATAAATATTTTACCGATTTTGAGATATCTGTCCAATACTTGATACAAAATGATGTTCCTTTTCTGAATTATTCGGTGGTTAGTTGCGTATTTGTAACATGATTATCAATAAAAAAGATAACTGTTACGTTATATTTTAGTATAATGATCGGAGGTTTGTCTACATTGATGTTCGATAATTTTACAAAGAGATTTTATCTTTGATGGGAACAAATTATCATACTTTTCCGATTTCATACGAGCATGCAGATACGGCCACAAAAACAATTTCATATTTCCCCTCTTTGTAACAATTGTTTACCGTACACAACGAGTGATACTATTTTGATCTTTAAGTTCATTAACATAAGAGTCATAATGGTTCTGTGATCGTGTTGCGTTTTGGCATCCTACCTCATTACGGGAGAATGTGAAAAGCAAAACCCTCTGGCCGCACACCAAAATGCAATAATTGAGGGAAAAACGAACTGAAATATTGTGTAATTATATCTGGACGTATAGTGGCAGACAGTTTATCCGGCGACAAAAAGGTTATCTGGTTAAAGATTGACAGCAAGTCAGCGTCGTTTGTTCAGTTTTTTGGGGGTCGACATAGCCTCTGAGTTCCTGAAATTGTTTCCTTGCTGTTATTAGCTTAATATTAGCTAAGATTGGAAAGTGACATTATTTTAATTCTAGGTTTGGTATATAAAAACAATCGATCATGTTTTTTTATTATTAAATAAATGAAAACCTTTAATAGGTTAACCGCTTCATTTAGACTTCGCCTGCCCCATCACGGACCCCGGTCTTGCCTCCCCCCGCGCCCCTATGCCCCGCAGGTGAAGTCCCAATTTTTCAGTCTATCTATATAGGTAGAAGCCATCAATAAACTACACTTTTGAATGCACTTCAAAAAGCAACCATTCCCAAAACATAGAAAATTGCAACAAGGCTTATCACCAATCGTCAATTTCCCTCTAGTATAGCTCAAAAAGCTTTGGCAAGGTACTCTCTCTAATTTTGGTCACAAAATGGCCGTATTCGCTTTGAGAACGTCCACTAAAGTACGCGATTAATCGCCGGTTCAAATCGTCTGTACTATACGCTTTTTGGTTAATACGACCCGGAACATGCTTTGTGAATGTAAAGAACGCGCCCACATTTCAAAGTACAAGATACACCCATCGATTTCAACTATAAAGTTTCTAAATCAGATAATAAAAATTTAACATTATTGAAAATGTCCCATTTCGTGTCGCATGGATGTAGTATATTTAGAAATTTTCGATAAAACATTGCAGTGAATGCCTTATAAATAAACCCAAGTTGTGTAATTAATTTAGGTAACAGCTTTGTAACATGACAAATATCTTCTTAATTCCATAGGTATTGAATTTTCGAGATTTTTCTATGAAGCTTATAAACTTTTAAGTTTATTCAAAACAAGATAAAATGTTTATTGTTGTGTATTACACTTCTTAAACAAACATCGTATGTCATCAATATATTTACGATAGACAAGACAGTTCATTAATTCAATTAATTTTAACTAGGGACAGTTTGCGTTGGAAACTTTCCGAAAAAAATATCTCCGAATCGAGCGTATACAATCCAAGGTCTCTCAAAGACGTGCACGGATAGAATTCCACAATAACCTCATCAAAAGACGCTAATGGGTGAGAATATTCTCATTTAGCTTATTAACTTTACTTTATAGTATGATAGTATTTCGTAATCGACCATTTACCAGTATTGAGTCATTTCTTATTGCTAGAAAAAGAAACTGCCTCGGTGGCGCAGCGGTGAGAGGGTCGCATTTTAAAGCGACGGCTGCGCCGGAGGTCCCAGGTTCAATTCCCGGGTCGGGCCAAAAATATGTACCGGAGTTTTTCTGTTCAGAAATTCTCAGGGTAGCCCGGAGTTTGGAAGTTGGCGGTGTTTCACTCCCGTGCCTCGGATAGCACGTTAAGCCGTTGGTCCTGCGCCTGATCTCTCTCCGGTCGTGTCAGATTGCTGTCCCATCGGGCTATGAGAGTGAAAGGAATAGAGAGTGCACCTGTGTTTGCGCACACACTTGTGCACTATAATATGTCCCGCGCAGTCGGTTAGTCGTTGTGACTGGCCACCGTAATCGAAATCGGCTAGGGGGACTATTACTATTACTATTATTGCTAAAAAAATATGAGAATAATCACTTTATTAAAAAAAGAGAAAGTCTTATTAGGTGGTATCAGCAGACGATTTCTCAAATTCTTTTTTTTTACAGAAGCGGTAATAGAGGAGAAGAGCGAAAGAATAAGTTGATAGTTAGTCAAAAAAAACCCTACTTAAGTTAGTGCATGAAAAGATACTTGGTCTGGAGTCCAGAGCAAACCCATTCTACTAAATAAATAAATAAAATTACTAAGAACTATGGAAAGTTTAAATTAAGAAATGATGAATAGTAGGTATCGACCGCATAATGAGAACCCTAATTCCGGCGCGATAGTGAGGTAAGTCAGAATAGGGACCCCTCCCTGTGAGTGGCCGTTCTGTATGAAGTACTATTATATATTCTGTGTCGATAGTTAACTGAACTAATAGTTTTAGTCTTTAGCGGTATATTTTGTAACTTGAGTGCTTCTTCACTTTAAACGTACCATAGCTAATGGTCAAATATTCCGAAATGCCCCCAATAATTTTCCTGGGCCGTCGAAACTGTGTTGGCTGACGGGCCTCCGCCGTCCACAACAAATCACTTTGATTTATCCGAGACACTCTCAACGCGATACTTGATTTCCGATATCCGTATAAAATTTAATTGGATTCCGAGGGAAACGCTTCTTTTAATTGGCACACTTACAATGTGGTATAAATCAAAACGTGGATATTCAGCTACAATACAGACAAGCGTCTAGTTAGGTCAATGTCAAAACAGTAGTTTACAGTTATAATAAAATATTAAAATAAATAATTATTAATTAATGTTCTCACTTGCTAACTAATGACTCTGCATTATACGATACTACTTGTATTTCTATACTGAATTTACAAAATCAGTAATAAAAAAACTTAAAAATTAAAGTAAAAGCGTAATAATATGGTATTTGTGAAATCACGCAAATCAGAAAAAAAACCGGCCAAGTGCGAGTCGGACTCGCGCACTGAGGGTTCCGTGCCAACTTTAACTGAATTAGGGATTCTTACTTCCACTTAGCCAAAATACCACAATATTTTGTTGACCGCAAATATAACTTTGTTTTTCATAGTGTTTGTATGAAAGACAAAGTTATATTTGCGGTTGATAAAAATGTACTATATCTCAAAAACTGCTAGTTCGATTTCGCTCAAACCAATTTTCGTTGAAAGTTTATGTTAAGATCTACATTACATATTTTTTCAAAATTTTTACTTCCTTAGTTCAAAAGTTAGATGGGGGGGACGCCCCTTTTACCACTTTGAAAGCGTCTATATCTCAAAAGTTAGACTTTTAGAAAAAATGGTTTTAGAAACCTCAATGTCATTTTGAAAGACCTATCAATAGACACCCCACACGTATAGGTTTGAGTAAAAAAAATTTTTTTGGTTTTAGTTTCATGTATGGGAGCCCCCCCTATAATATCATTTTTTCAAATTTTTTGTACCTGAATCGGAAAGCGGTAAAGAGGATACACCTACCTACCAAGTTTCAGCGGTGTGCTGCTAATAGTTTCAGAATAAAGTGGATGTGACATACGGACGGACAGACAGACAGACAGACAGACAGACAGACAGACAGACAGACAGACAGACAGACAGACAGACAGACAGACAGACTTGACGAAACTATAAGGGTTCCGTTTTTTGCCATTCGGCCACGGAACCCTAAAAATTGAATAGTTAGAAAATTGAAAGTTGAGTAAAAGAAAAAAAAGCTCAAATCTAAGAAGTAAAATTGAATACATTAAGCTAAAAACTCGCACACAATAAAAACAAACCCTTCAACAACGTAACAGATAGGGTAACCTCGTAAAAGGAGCAGCGGATGCCAAAGTATGGGCTAAAGTAAACAGCCTATACAGCCTAAACGCATAGTCTGCGAAAGACCAGGGCACTTGAGGCGACAGGTGAGAGACAGGATCAAAGGCACCATTGACCCGTTTGCGGCACGCTTAACATTTACAGCCCCTACTATTGGCTCGAGATGGTTTTGAGCTATATTTCGAAGATAATTCAAATATAAGTAAGGTCCGTTTTATCTAATACTAGCTTTTGCCCGCGTCTTCGTCCGCGTGGAATAGTGACTTCTTTCTCCCGTTTTTTACACATTTACCACTATATCTTTGCTCCCATTGGTCGTAGCGTGATGTTATATAGCCTATAGCCTTCCTCGATAACTGGACTATCCAACACAAAAAGAATTATTCAATTCGAACCAGTAGTTTCGGAGATTAGCGCGTTCAAACAAACAAACAAACAAACAAACTCTTCAGCTTTATAATATTAAGTATAGATTTAAAACAAATTAACATTCCTTTTTTACGAATAATTTATTTTGTAATAAGGCAAACACTAAACTAAATAGGTAATTCATCTTTAAACACTGATGTCTTTAAATCAAATAGTTAATACACTGATTCCCATTATTTTTAAAATTATTTAAAACATAAATATATTATTGTCACAATCAAAGCAAAACGGACTTTAATATATGCAAATTCATTTATGTAGTTTGAAGTAATAACAAAACAGTGTAATATTCAATCGGAATATCCCACAGCTTAAACGGAAAATAGACAAACATAGGAAGTATTAAATAAACCGACGTCTGTGAGCGACTCCTAATATAATCACAATAATTACCCAAAATACTCGAATGATAGATGTGTTTGGTCAGCTATGTGACATTATTAAGCATATCAAGTGGCTACATCCGTTTTTCTGCTTTATTTTGTCCCTTAGAAACAGGGGGCCGACTAGGTAGCATCAGGCGTATATTGAATCTAGTTGTTCTTTTCTATCGTCCCAGAACGCCAACGAGTGAAAGTGAAATGAAACTATAAATAGGGCAACGTCCTTCTAACTGACTAACTGTCATACATATCTTTAACTAGCTGTGCCCGCGACTTCGTTCGCGTGGAATAGTGACTTTGGGTAGAGTTTTTAATTATTTAGGCTTATGATTTTACAAATAAGATACTTAAGTATGTACTTATAAGTACGCAAGATATAAGGTATTTATATAAGTTAATTAAAGTAAATATTAGTACTCACTTATCATTAAAATTTGCCATTGTTAGCAATGAATTGTAAAAGTTTAGGTTTTATATAAAAAAACATAATAAGTATTTAAGAAAATAGTGAGACTTCGTCTAAGACAACCATGGCTCAACTATACTACTTCCGCCTCCAAGCTTTGCACCCATCTTCAAGTCACCCTGTATTACTTAACTAAAACTAAAGGGCGATATAGAATGCTTAGTAAGCTTTATTAAACTTATTTTGAAACAAAATCAGTATATTTATTATTACAACAATAAGAAGCAAGTAGTACATCAAAGGTGATCAATTATTATTACCATACCGATTATTTGTACGTTCACAATCTGTATTTTGATTAAGAGTTCCTTTGTCTGATAGGATTATATGGTTACTTTACTTTTTAACTACTAAGTACTTTGCCACAAAAAAAAAACTACTAATTTACTAACATTTTACTTTGTTGTGTGGAAAGAATTGATCTAAATATATATTTTGGCAAGTACCATAAAGTAAAGTACCAAAATTTCATTTAATTTACACAAACCAATATGGAGGAAACACTACACATTGAATTAAAACACTTTACTGATTCATATCCCACACATTTATTTAAAATGAAATAGAGGGCCTGACGTTTCTAATTATTATCAGCATCCGTGGTCACAGGTAGACCAAGAAACTACCATCGCTCATTAATATCTATTGACGTTCCTAACCACCCAGAAAAAGCTTATTGTGTCTTGAGATCTTGCAGTATGAGATGTTGCTTAGGTTGGTCTAAACATAATTATAAAGTGGTTCTTTGTTACATAAATAAATATAAATAAATCAGCTATTTGTATTCTTTAATCTGCATGCCTATACTTATTGTTGATATACTGATGTAGAAGATGCCACAGTCACATTCCTGTCTGTACTCCCCTGCATCTTGGAGAGGTATGTGATGTGTGTGACACTTGAAAGGTGGTAAAAATTGGTTAATCTTCTTGTTTAATTGTAGCGGGTTTGGCACGGGGTATGCAACAACCTTCCTTACATGTTGACAATGTTTTGGTTATCATTGCTGCCCCTTGTTCTCTGAAACAAAGTTTTGTCGTGATAGCTATGTATTGGTGGCATTTCTAAAGACTGTGAGGCTAAGGTTATGATCTGGATAAGAAATATTGTTTATTGTCTGCCTCAATTTCTGAATTATCTGAATATGAACTGTATGAGAGTAGATTTTCCAAATTCAACTGGAAGAAACTCTTCAATTCTTTCTCTGGAAGAAGAGCTTCACTTCTTATTAATTATTCTGCAATCCTACCAGTTGAATTTTTTGATGATTAGAGTTTAGATGAATAAGAATTATGTCTATACCTACTGCTTGTAGGTAACATACTGGTGGGTAAAACTGTAAAAGTGATATCTACATACCGTTAATAAAACATTGGTGTTACATTATACAGGTGATAGTAAGCAACAACAGGTGATACTGGAGAGACCATTGCAACACATCAGTGTCTTATATCACTTGTGGCTTAATCCTTCACATGTGGCGTTGTTGCTCCTCTTATTATTTACACAGGCAATTTTCCATAATTTCCATGCTTTCAATCACAGATGAATATTAAATAATCAATACTTTGTTTTATTTTGATAGATTGAATGACTTGACATTTGTTTGACAATGACTTTAGACATCAGTTATTTGTAACTGTCAGTATCTGTGTACAATGGTATAAGGTTGAAAAAGTGACACTTGGCGCGTTTCGTTCTACTGAAGTTTGTTTTTAATATTTTTTTACATCGCACGGAAACTTTTATTTACAGGCATTGTAAGTATCCTAAATGTTGCTCGATGGTTTAAGCTACCACTGTTCAAAATTTCATTTAAATTGGTCCAGTCGTTTCGGAGTTTATCGCGAGCAAACAGACAGACAAACAGAGAAATAAGAAATTCGAAAAAAATCTAGATTAGTGCTATTGCACTTCTTACACCCCCCTGACTCGGTTTTAAGCATTTTCTTTTATTGTACAGAAATTCGACCTCTACAATTTTATTATATGTATAGATGATACAAGTTGGGACGCAGCGTTTGATGTTTTGTCGCAAACCGGTAGTAGGAGCTTCGAATAACAGTTTTAGCACAACGGCCTGGGTTAGCTGAAGACGAGTGTTTGGCGTCGACCACCTTTGTTGAGCGTTTCAAACGAAAATGCTGACAGAGTTTTACAAAGAAGAATATTAAGTTCGCCCTTTTTCAACTTTCTTAGAATTGTGAGAGGAGTATGAGTGCAAATTAAGTATCATTGTATATCTGTTTCACTTTCAAATGTGTGTCAGCATTTAACTGTAACAATGTTTTGCATCTTTTTGATATAAAACCGTAACAAATACAATTTATGGCAAAAATACAAAGAAAAGAATTTACATTCTATCATCTTTTTTCCCAGAAACCAATTCACTGACTTCCCATATAAAGCTTCATAAGAAACAGGTTACATTTTATTTCCTCAAACACTTCTAGTTATCTTCTGAGAATTTTCAGCGTAAATCACACATGTTTATCGCACAAATAATGTTACTTCTTTTATTTATTTGTAAAAAACATCAGTTTTTCTTTTGAATACTCAGATTTATATAACAAAAATTAAATATTTCTACTATTAATAAATCATCATAATAAATAATGACGACAGATGTATCCAAACGCGTGTAATATTAATGGGCCGTCATAAAAATAGTAGCCCGGATAATCTCATATGAATGGAAATACTCATAACACACGGCGATAATTTATTAATCACAAGTGTTTCTATAAATGGACTAATAAAAGTCCTACCTCATGAATGAAAGTCGTAAAATACTCCGATACTCGTATAAAAGTCTAACAATCAAACATGGTTTAAAAGACGTCTGAGTTCAGTATGTAAAGCGTGAACAAAATAAAGTAAGATGAAGGCTATAATTAAATTAATTTCTTTGTCGCACCGCCCACAATCATTTCTGCTTAGCCCAAAGGTATGACTGGTAGAGAATGCCATATGGCGTTAAGTCCACCTTTTGTACAGTTTTTGGTCGTGCAATAAAGTATAAATAAATAAATAAGGTTCAATAAAAGAAAGATAAAATGTTAAAACTTTTAGAATTCCTATAATTAAATAAATAAATTCTTTATTACCCTGGCTGCCAAACTAGTTTAAACTGTGTTGTGGAAGCCAGTAAATTACTGAGGGTAATTTTCTAAATTATTTACAATACATTTTATGTATGTAATGTACGTAAAGAGTATGTCGGACAAAATTAAATACATGTGTCCATAAGCGAATAAAGTAATATCAACCGGACAAGATATCTTTCAAGGTTCCAACATCAAAAAACTGGTCCCAAATACTTGGTGAACGTTCGAAAAACGCCGAAAGTAAAGGGTTGTTCGTATTTCGTGGGTCTGATTTGAATCATAATAGTGTTTGAAATTTATTTGGTCATAAAATCGGAGAGTGTAGCCGGCCGGTGTCGCAGCGGTTTCTCGCAGTCGGCAAACGCTCGTAAATTTTGATTCGAATGTCAAAACAATGTGGACAACGGGCCGGGACGGAGGTACTTCGATACGAACTGTTGCTGCAATGATGAAGTTACGATCTTCCATTGGTTTTTCTGTGTTACCGATAATACAAACGTTATTTTGATGTACTGAGTATTTATACGGTGACAGTGTGTACTAGACGACTTATGAGTTAGATCGGAATGAGCCGTTTTATTTTAGATCTTGTCATTGTTTTTTTATATATAAAGAGATTGCCCTCTCGTGTCTTTGGGAATACAGAAGAGGATTACTGTTTTTCACCAACGTAAATAAAAAGTAATTAAGTATATTGTACTATCAAAAGCATACGTACTTTATAAAATGCCAAAAGAAAAGCAAAGTATTAATAATTATGTTCCTGCGGAATCGCCAACGGCATCTAGTGAGGGATATTAAATGCAATGAATACCTAAAATCATTCAGAACTTAAAAAATAAACATTGTCAGGAGCTTACTTGCTAAACAAAATAGTTTTACCTTTTTTAAAATCCTCATTATTACCTTAACCTCCTCATTTGCAGCCGCAATAAAATTCTTTTTCACAAACTTACCCAATCGAGCACAACAAAAACAAACTTTAATGCTAACCGGTAAACAATCCTCCCGGGCCTTGCGGGTCTAATTCAGAATCGCTATGCATATTGTACGGCTCAGTTGCTTTGTTTCCCGATAAACAGTGGTCGTTTTCCCCCAGTTTCCCTTTTCTGAGCTTTTTTATTATTAAGGAGCCGCATTCACCTGTGGATGGGAGTTTTAAACGTACAGTCGCTAACAAAGGCGGGGGATAAAGTTTTGATAACATAAATTTTGTGTAAATATTGTTGTATTTGTGCTTTTGTTTACGAAAGGAGGTCGTCTTGTACATGCCTACTATTGTAATGTGGAATTCATGGTCCGCATCAGTGCGGTATAACCTCAAAACTTTCAAAGTAAGTGTGAACAGGCTTCTTCTGGGTGAGCTCGCTCCATCGTTGCCTCTGTCTAAATCATGTCTGGTCTAGTTTGGAAACAAGAGCGAATCCATTTCATAATAAATAAAAACCTACTTACTTACGCATTATTTTTGGTGGAACGTGTTAACATTAGGCTGCCTTTGCTATGTTTCTCAGTATTTAGT
Organism: Pyrausta aurata; assembly: GCA_963584085.1. Taxonomy (NCBI): domain Eukaryota; kingdom Metazoa; phylum Arthropoda; class Insecta; order Lepidoptera; family Crambidae; genus Pyrausta; species Pyrausta aurata. The sequence continues at coordinate 9,082,598 of OY757260.1, forward strand.
TCTGTATTTACTTTTAAATGTGTATTAAGTTATTAAATACATCAAATGGTTTTTAATTTAATATTAATCTCCTTCAAAATATTGCATGCTGAAGTACGACCTTTCTGCCTTTTTCATTTTATTCCACTTCTATGAAACAGTATTTCACTTGAGCTCTACATTACCAAGAAATCGTTTATAAATCAACAACTGGGAAAAACTAACTCACTTCAAAGGAGGAGAGAAAAGATATCATATCTTTTAGAAAGCGAGAAAATTATTCTGCTCCTGATTGTACAAAGATTCAGTGAGAAGCTGAGACATGGTTCAATATTGTCTAGTTAATGGGCACGATGCTCACCCAGACCATATTCCGAGCCACCGAAATAAAATTAGCCTTAGGGTAATAAATTCAAATCACAGCTCACCGTAATTTCAGCCTCCTTTTTCAAGAGATTCGTGGCGGAATCCTTAATTTGGTTTCCCTTTATTGTTGTGGTTGTTTCCGTTATTTTTCGCTTTGTGCCCTTTATCCCGCGCTTCCCCTTTCACAAAGGATGTATTGGTTAAGAAAATTGGTTGGCAAATAAAAACTTCATTGATTTGCAAGAACGGTATTTTCTTCAAGGGTTAAATCAAAGATTTGCGTAGCGGAGATTTTGGTAAAGGGCTATATAAATCGAATAAGTTTTAGGTACTAAATCGGAAAACCTTTTCCGGGGTTGAGTAAAAGTTAATTTATTTAATGGGAAAACCGAATACTTTCAATCTTTTCTCCGGAATCGTCGTTTACTTGGGTCGACAGGAGTTTGTTGAGTAATCAAAATTAGAGGTAGATATTTATCTTGATGTATTTTAATTTTTAATTCGTTTAAACTATTATCGCACTGCTAATTAGGAAAAGGAGGAAAGGAGAAACAAATATTTCTCCTAGACATGCATGTAGTTGTAGGTAGGTAATTATGTAAAATTTTAGTACGAATTCTCATCTTTACTTTACACATAAACAAGAAGCTATAAATAAATAAATCCCTGTTCTAGATCGACACCAAAATATTAAAGCACAAAGGTTATTTTTTTTACGAAATAAGCGTTTATCATTATTTTGAAACTTTTTTTTATTTTCCAGCCTTCTTAGTTGTTTGCTAAAAGCTAGTTGAACATAATCCCTTTCCAAGTTACTTATATACTGTTTATAACTTAAATCGTTCTAAAAATAAATAACGTATCTTTTTTAGATTACAGCTTACAAAGTCTTGTGGCCAATCCTCTTGGGATTACGTAGGATTCTACGTTTATTTTATTTTTACCGGGAAATCGGGCGGAAATATCGTCTTAACCGTCATAAGCTGTTTTTCTCGACTTATTGCTAGATGGCTGTAATCTTTCGTTTATGAATAAGGTAAGCTGTTTAAGTGACTTTCAGAGGGAAAAAATATTTTTAATGGGTTACTTTACTGGCCACAGAGTTTGCACGAGTAACATGTTTTTCGTCTTATTTTCGACTTGTATATTAAATTCAAATTCAAATTCATTTATTTCGGACAACAAAAATCCATGGGTTAGTAATTACAATAATAAACTAGGTGTTAGCACTTACTTATACATATCAAAAAATAAAAATATACATTATATTAATAGTATTTCGGCTTCCCGCCATAATACCCAGATGACATTTTTTTTACAGTGTCAGTGTAATTTTTTCATTTGAACTCTTTTTTAAATTTTTACAATTATTATCTGTGGGGAAAATTCGATCGATATTTTTTACAAAGATTTTAATTATTTCGTATCGTCTGCTTTTTCGTACTGTTTTCATGTATTCGTGTCGTTATTCTTTCTAATCATGTTAGATGTTTGGAGAACTGTAAATGAACTGTCTTTTTGTGCAAAAACTTGAGTTTTCCTTTCTCGCTGTACTACATAATACCTGACCATGACATCTGCAACCACTATTGTAAATTTAAAGTTTTTCCTCACAGTCAAAATGAAAAATAGTATGTTTAACTCGGGTGGAAGCACCATTTCACTCTCGAATTATTGGCGCTCTCACTTCGTTCGAGCGCCAGAAACATCTCGAGTGAAATGGATCGCTTTCGCCCCTTGTATAACAATCTACTATAGTTTTAATTGGCATGGCATAGAGTCAAGGCATGCAGTCAAAGCTTGGGTCAAAAATATAATTGAGTCACATCATATTATTAAAATAATAATCATTTTTGCTTTTTTAGCTATACACTGAAAAAACATGTGTATTATGTATGATCGTTGATATAAAAAATATACAATTGGTATAATTTTAATTCAATTAATCAAAATATTCGGATGCCCGCCATAATTCCGAGATGACTCTTTTTATTTTTATTTTACATTATCAGTGTATTTTGTTTTGGGCTCTTTGTCAACTTTTTTATTTTGACAATTATTATTATCTGTGGAAATAATGATTGATATTATTTACAAGGATTTTAAATATTTGATATCGTTTCATCATCTGCTTTTATGTACTCTGTTTTCATGTATTCGTGCCGTTCCGTTTCTCTTTCTAATTGTGTAAGATGTTCTTAATAATCAACTGTAATTTTGTGGAAAAACTTGAGTTTTCCTTTCTCGCTAAACTACATAATACTTTACCATGACTTCTACAGCCACTTTTGTAAATTTTATGTTTTTCCTCACAGTCGAAATGAAAAATACTATGTTTAACTCGGGTAAAAGCATACATTTCACTTTAGAATAATTCACTTTAGACACATCTCGAGTGAAATTGGTCCCTTTCTCCCCTTGTATAACAATCTACTATTTCATTTATTAAACCACGTCGATATTCATATAAATTACTGTTACAACTTTCAAACCTTTCATATTTCTATGTTTTTTTTTTATTTTTTTGCTATAATAAAATAATAATAACATAGTCCCGTTTCTATTGATATGTCCATAATACCGAAGCCTTAAGGTCTTTTCCCACTGCACCGTCCCATACCATGACGTGTCAGGAACAAAAAGCAACTCGATACTTACTACCTACCGCTCTACCATACCCACGGAGAAAGAGCGAGAACGAATTTTGCCAGTGCTGTGCTCTGTGCATGCCACGCGACGGTGTTAGTCGGTGATGGAACGGTCTAGTGGGCAACGCGTCATAGTTTTCAATGAACAAAATATATTTTTGCCCGACACGCTCCTAGCACGGTCATGGTATGGTACGTTGTAGTGGGAAAAAAACTTAAATACTAAAGTTAGGTCTCCAAAAATACTGGTCAGTGCTGTCAATGTGCTCCTTGACATAAACGTCGATTATATAGAAAAAAAGATTACATGATCAGTGTATATAGACAGCAAGTTTGACGTTTCTGCTTCGTTTCGTGCAAACTCAGCGTGCAAATAGTTTGTGTTGAGATTTTAGCAAATCCCAAAGCTTTGTGTTCCTCAGATTTGCGTCTACATTTAAATAAACTGTAAGCAATGGCTTTTTTCTTCGAACCCTATTCATTAGTAGTTCTTGGGGTTTTTATGTTGAACATCATGTGTTTATGTCTGAACCTTTGTCTCACCGAAGAAGAGGTAAATTATTTTATTTACTACTCTAGAAATTGATCAACTATTACTAGAATAGAAATGTATGTTATTTGTGACTAGCTTTTCCCCGCGACTTCGTCCGCGTGGAATAGTGACTTCTTTCTCCCGTTTTTTACACATTTACCACTATATCTTTGCTCCTATTGGTCATAGCGTGATGTTATATAGCCTATAGCCTTCCTCGATAACTGGACTATCCAACACAAAAAGAATTATTCAATTCGAACCAGTAGTTTCGGAGATTAGCGCGTTCAAACAAACAAACAAACTCTTCAGCTTTATAATATTAGTAAGTATAGATAAAGATCAATCGCAACGGTAAAAAGATACAGAAAAAAAACTTTTTCTATTTTAATCTATATCATCCCACTGCTGGACAAAGGTCTCCCCAAGCTCGCACAAACACACCCCTCTAGTCATATTTTTTTTATATTTTTGTATTGTTTCAGGAAGACATGGATAAATTTCCACAATGTTCTGAATCGGAAGAAACCATTGTTGATTTTAACTATATTTAATTGCTATTATGTTTGCTGGTGAAAAATATAATATTTCTCTAACTAAGCTAAACCTAAGTATATTATCAGAAAATCTATTTAATTATTATGAGTTTCAGTTAGTTATTTCAGAAACAACGATAGTGGTGGTACCAAAACACCCAGACCAGACAATATCTCTCTCTCATCTCTGTACTGACCCGACCGGGAATCGAACCTGAGACATTGACGATGGCGACACTTTGTAATCCGGCGGTCTAGTTACTCTATTACTGAAGTCATCAAATATTTTTGATCATGCATTGCTCGCCTAGATACACTTTCTCATATTATAATAGGCTACCACAAAGAACAAATTACAATGTTGGTAGTTTCTTGTGATTAATTATGGTTTGGAGATATCTTATAACGAATCAATTTATTTATATAAATTAGGACTATTAATATTTTAAATAATTTAGTTTGTAGTTTATTTTTGTTTTTATAGTGTTTTGTCACCATACAAACTTAATAATATAAATTGCACTTGTAAAAAGACAACTGTGAACCTGTGACAGACGAGGAATTGAACCCCGTGTCTTACGCAATCCGGGCGTATGCCTATACCACTCGGCCACCGTCACATTAACAGGCCTGTTGAATTTTGCAAGCGCTTCTTAACGCATAGGCTGCGTGACATCATCAATGTTGTGAGATTGCTCTCACAATATCTGAATACGGTATAGGCATACGCCCGGATTGCGTAAGACATGGGGTTCAATTCCTCGTCTGTCACAGGTTCACAGTTGTCTTTTTACAAGTGCAATTTATATAATTTAGTTTGTCCAAATCGCACATTTAGTCACACGACCGCAAACGCCTATCGGAGGATGTGACGTCATGCCTTGCGCGATGGCAAAAATATCAAGGCATTTGATCAATATTTACTAAGGTATATCTAGTTTTAGGTATTATCTAGTTTTTTTTAAATTTAGTCAACTAACCTATTGTGTAGAAGACCTGCAAATCATGCGGCACGCTGATTGCATCGGCTGTTTGTTCTGAGCCGCAACTTACAGACTGCACTTGGCGGTATTGCCTGCTTTGGCGTTTTACACTAACGAGCTATTAGGAAATGCGTGTTTGCTCTTCTACTGGAAGTTCTGATCAGAAAAGCGATAGACGATTTGGAAATGCTGAATGTGAATTAGGCATGTTACTAATACATCTTAGTGTTTTGTCTGCTACCATAGCAGTGTTATGCCGTTTGAGGCGTAGCGTAGGACGTCCATTGACAAGATGGACAGACAGCCTTGTCTATATTGCATGATCACGCTAAATGCAGACTGCGACAGGTCCGGTCGCTGTGGGAAACCGTGTGGGAAGCCTTAATTTAACAGTGGATGTCCTATAGTTGTTAATGACGATGATGCCGATTAAAGATGGCTAACAGTAATGACTTCAAAAATGATGATAAAAATAGCGTTGCTTTAATGTTAACCTACTAATTACAAAGACTTATTTATTATCATTGTTATAAGCAAGTCAAGTATTCATCATCCACTTTCCACTACTTAGACAATTACATTCGCATCAATCAAAACAAGAACCTAAGAACCAAGTGCGCTACCACTCCTACCGCCTGATAAGTAATTTACTACCAACGAATAAAGTAATAATAGTCCGCCTAGCCGATTTCGACTACTGTGGCCAGTCACAACGACTAACCGACTGCGCGGGACATATTATAGTGCACAAGTGTGTGCGAAAACACAGGTGCACTCTCTATACCTTTCACTCTCGTAGCCCGATGGGACAGAAATCTGACACGACCGGAGAGAGATCAGGCGCAGGACCAACGGCTTTACGTGCTTTCCGATGCACGGGGGTGAAACACCGCCAACTTCCAAACTCCGGGCTTCCTTGAGAATTTTTGAACAGAAAGATCCAGGTACATTTTTTTTGGCCCGACCCGGGAATCGAACCCGGGACCTCTGGCGCACCCGTCGCTTCAAAATGTGACCCTTTAATCGCTGTGCCACCGAGGCAGTTACTATAAACGAGGCACGAATAAAGTATCGCTTACAGTAATCACTTCATTAGTTAAAACACAAGTGTTTAGCGCCGTATATTTACCCTACACTGTATATGTTCGGTACACGAAGGATGGTCAACACGTGACAAGCATGATAAATGAGGAGTCCGGGATCATGCCTCCAGGGACTGAGGGGGAATATTTGGTATGTAACCTAACAACATATACACTAGCTAGATCTACAAAGAAAAATAAACCATAATTCACAAGTAGTAGGACGCAATTCGAGAACGATATAAAGAGATACAGCTCCATAAAAATTCGAACGCTACCAAGAATGAGTGTCGCAAAAAGCAACTATGAAAACCAAGAGATATGCTAAAGTAAGTCTTATAAATTTGATCTTAGAGTTTAAGTTAATACGAAAATGTTCAGGCATTTACAATGAATTTTTGGATACGAGTAAGATGTTGAATTCAAGACATAGTCTAGTCAAGGCGGTGTGGACTTTAATTATGGAATATTTTCAGCAACCCTAAGTGGACGGCGGAATAAATCACGATTTTCTGACTGATTGCTCCTGAGTTTGCAGTTTTCACGAATATTAACATGTACTTTATCTATAATATTTTTATTGGAATATCTAAAGAGGTTTCTACAATGAAAGTTCATTCTTGTTATTTATTGTAATTTTGACGATTTATCGTCTCTTTAGTTATGTTGTATATTGACACAACTTTTGTGAACTTAAATTCATATCTATATTGTATGACAATATATAAATATCATAAGATCATCAGATTAGTTTACAAGGAGTGATTTTCATCATAAGTAAGTAAGTAAGTCTTTATTGGGTATATGAACAAAGGTTACAAAGTTCTTATAAGTAAATACATATCTCTAATATCTATAATAATTTTTGGTTTCTTATTTCATCTTTAAGAATATAATTATGACACTGTGAGTGTTTAAAAACATTCGAACCCATCATGCCAGATTTCGATAATACAGAAATCTCATGTATATTTATGTAAATGCGTGTTAAACTCGTAGTCATTCTTTAATCGGAAATATTTACCACAGATGAATAATAAAAATATCCGTAGCACATTACGAATTTTATGGCATATCCCAAAGCTGTTAGATAGAGGAAAACAAACTGCGTATCTGATTTGTTTCACCGAGTTCTTACGTCAATAAACTTAAGATCGAAAATAGAGCAATATTCTGTGGGATTTGGAAAATTTAAAGCTCTTGTAGGTTCGTTGCACCTAACCATGTTTGTTTAGGTGTGTAATGTTTGAACAGAAACCTATAAACTGGGTGGACTTGACATAAGTACTTGTTGTGCAAGGTGGTACCGACCAGAAATAAGCACTAACCTGGGTAATGTATAGCGGCAATGCACTGCAATATGGTTCAAAAGGGAAAGGAAATGCACCAGATTCCTACATTTGACTGTATTGTGTAAATACGATAACAGATACTACACTACATATACTAGTGGTACACTTCATTTCAAAGAGTTGGTCTCTGTTGTAGTAACGATTATGATTGATGGAGCTAGAAATAGACACGAATGCGCCACTTTTTATTGCATTCAAGATAATACATAAATAATAATCTGCTCTTTTGTTAAAATTGACCTCCTTCCAAAAAATCAAAGTGACAACAATATAACATCTTTTCATAGCCAGCAACATTGTTCCGAAATGATTCATTAAAATAATTGCTTCTATATCAAGAACCGATCGTAGCGAGCACTAAGAAAACCAACAAAGGGAGATATCGGAACGTCACAATGGGCCAGTATTGGAAAACGAGTAAGCCCTCTTAATTGCGTCACGGTTTTGATCCAGAACTCCGGTAATAGAAAAGGGTCCGTCAATTTTTCCCTCATAAGTCGAACCCTTTGAAAATGACCCGCATTTGATAAAAAATATCTTTGCATTCAGGAACGCGACGTCCGGCGCGGCCCGAGTCCGTGGTTGATTACGTTCGGCCCGTGAATAATACCCACTTTGTGCCCAATAAAAGTTTTCCTCCCTACTCTGATATTGGAAACAATCGCTTTGACTCACAATTTTTCTGTCGCTGCCCTCGGAATAGGTCGGATTATATCGTTCCTTTGATTTGAGGCTAGACGTGACGTCGTTTCGGATGAGCTCTCTAAGGGATCCTATTCTTTCGATGCTTATATAAACTGAAAGGGTCATCGGTTATTAAGGTGAAAATTGAACGGCTCTTTTGGTACACGGATAGCATAATTATTAGTATTGGAGGAAAGCCAGCAAAATTCTAACGGCTAACAATTCATGTCTTAGAAAACGATATTTGAAAGTATGATAGCTGAGAACAGAAGATATTTAGTCACGTTTTTTTTTTATTTCCTTTCGAAAGAAGCAGAAAACACATAACGTGCATGTCCTTTAAGACTTACAACATCTACCTCATCATAAAATCTATCTGCTTCGTTCATCGCAATGAAAACAAGTGGTGGTCCTTAAGTACCGTCGTTTTCACGATATAAATTTTTACCGATCGATTAAACAGCTGACCGGCCCCTGGCATGTTCAAATTAGACAAAGGCGGTATTAATACGGAAGCCATTAAATTGAGATAAGCGCACAGCAGATTGGGCGGCGCCCTTCGGGTGGTATTAGCCCGTAAGTCCTGATAAGTGAGAGTTGGGGGTTTGTAAAGACCTGTCAAAGATTATACGCGTCACAGAAACGTTACTTATTTTACCGCTTTTATGCCTAAACGTCATATTTTTTTAGTACATAGTAACTAATTTGCTCAGTTGAAGTATCTTTCTCTCACATTTTATAGTGTAGCAACTGTTGTTGAAAAAATATGAAAAATTAACAGTAATGTAGTATGCGACTGAGACGAACGGTGCGACAATGTATAAGGGGTGATCTATTAAAAAGAACGGAGAAAGAAGAAGAGGAAGAATTAATAATTGTAAGTGTATCAATGTTTATATTATGCAGACAAAACTGCAAGCATCTGCATAAAAGTAATATGAATATAACAATAAATTTAAACATAGAAAGTCAAAAGTGGTCATCTAACTAAATTGATTGATTGTTGAGGTAGGTAAGTAGGCATAAATCATGACGTGACCTACCTAACATACAGTATTTTATGATCTCTGGACACTGAGGGTGGCGTCTGTGTCGCTAGTAATTGGAACGCTGGCGGGCAACGGGTTTTTCGTTCCACAATCAACACGACGTGATGCGAAATCCGATGCGTCCGGTCCGTATGACCGTGGTCATTATCTTCCGCCGATCATCGACGTTAACTCGATACTGAGGGCCTACTACGTAACTTGCATCGTTGGTGTAATCAAAACAGGCCTAGGTTTGAGTTTTAGGTCGGGCAGACATTAGTTCATGAGTCTTTCTGTCTTTAATTTACTCAGATATAGCACAGAGTCAAGAAGTCTCGGTGACTCAGAGCGTACGCTACGCCGTTAGTTAATTTACTTGATCTCGGGTCATGACGGACTGTCGTCTTACCAGACTACGATACTGTATTGCACAACCCTCACTGATGTGTTTTAAAACATTATTTTGTCATCCTTTTCCTTACGCGAACGCCGGCGGGCTATTGATCCTCGAGAGCGTATAATTTTGTTGGTACCACCCTTGTTTCTGATTTTAATGCGGGTCGGGTGAAGCGGTAACTAAGTATACCTATATTGAATGTTTATCGGGTCGGCGTAGATGTTATCGAATTATGCATGTAATGTATTAATAGATATTTGTTTGCTTAGTGTAATAAATACATTATTCTACATCAAATATTGTAATAAGTACGAGTACGATGACGACTCAACAAGCGCAGCGTTCGGTAAAACCACAGGTTTATGTAACGCTGTGAATAGCATAATTCCCTAAGTTAAGATTTGTTGTAAATTCATTATAAATAAATAAATAAATAATAATAGCATAAGTGCATTAGCTTTAGGATAAGAACAATGCTTATTATTAGTGTCCAATATTTATATTACTCTACTGCGCAAACGGCTAATCTGGCCATTGATTCGGCTATATAGACGTGGCAAGAAAGACGAACACCATATGTATTTTAGAGTAGGACACCTGTAGTATCGACGATTGATATCAATGAATGAAAGTATCGATAGTCACGTGTCTGCGTGAACGTGGTATAAAATAATGAAAAGTTCAGCGATGATTTTTGAAGCAAAAGAGTTGATTGATTTGAAAACCACTTAGGTAGATAGTTAAAGGCACATCATACAAACTGTAGGAAGAGGAACGTACATTGTTTGTTGAATGATTCTGAATGTGTATACCTCAGTATATATTTATTAAATAACAGAAAAAAATGAAATTTGCATATGAATAACCCTTAACCTTAAGAATAAATAAAATAAAAAATAAAGAACTTATATCTACTATAAATAAAAAACCTGATAAAAAATATAAATCTTCTAAATTTCCGCCGCTTGGCGGCAGGGTGCCCAGGAGGCTGGCAGCATTGCCTCTTTGTATGGCCAGACTGATTCGCTGGCCGAGAATTGATTGATGTGTATGTATACCTAAATCCGATGGTGATAATTAAAAGTTTATGAGCTACCACACAATCTAGTATACCTACCCAATGAAACATAGCAAAATTGAAATATTTTTAATAAATCATAAATTCGTTACAAAAACAACAAGAGCAATATTTCCCTCCTAAAATGAATTTGTTCGTTACGCCAACATAACCTAGGGCGTAAACACGAAAAATTACTCCATTACGTTTAACAAAATACCATAGGCACACTTAATTTCCGCATTATAAGCTCAAAACAAATATTGCCACAGGTCTAGGTACTATTAACAACGTTTGCACATGCGATATCGTTCGGGACCGAATTTTCGGCATATTATTAAGTTTGTGCTTGCAACACAAGCCAAATATATTTGCGTTCTGCTTTTAAAATTTCATTATTATTTTATAAAAAAGCAAAATGTAAACGGGCCAAATGGATTTACTAGACTTTAAACGTTATCACCACGATTATTATAAAACGGCAGCTTTTATCGATAAAAAAAATATTGTAATAAAAATACATAGTTAAAACACTAGGTACCTAACGCTACAAACACATCGATATGTACTATCAAGATCTCAGTGTACTGAGGGCCGGTTTCGTGATCGATAGTTAACTTAACTAATTGATAAAAGTCGTTACCATAGGTTTTTAAATCACGACTGTGCGTGCTTTGAACAAACAAATCCTTCACCAATGGTAATGTTGTCAATTGATTAAGTATCTTTTGTTCAGAGCATGCACAGATGTAATTATTCAACCAGTGATATCATTTTTTATCATTGGTTGAGTTAACTCTCGATTAAGAAACTGGCCCTTAACTTTACTTAATTTTTAAATAGAACTTAAATGAAAAACTAAACTCATCATCTATCAAGAGCTAGGCTCTTGTCGGTGGAGTTTTAGATAAAGACTCTAATAGGGAAGATAGTATGGTTCTAAACTTATCTTCGTTTAGAATTTATCAAAATATGTTTAGACATAAGTAAAAACCATTCGAAAACAGACATAGTAGCAAATTAAAAAGATAACCCCTAATTGGTCAGTCATATTCCGAGCATTGATTACTGAAAGGGCCGGGTCGGAAGGGCGACATGTGTCAACGTATCCTACCGACCACCCGTATGTACGCCTTGTTTATCCGCTACGAACCGTTTTATAGCCTTTAGAAATAACCAAGCAGACACGAATTTCGGATTTGCCTTGTAACGACTTCCTTCAACTAAATATATGACTTCATTTGTAAGGAAATTTTTAGTTGTGCAGTTAAAAGTTTATTGGGAGGTAAAATACACAAAATTGATGTTTCGGAAGTTATTTTATCGTTTAATTAAAAATATCCTGTATATTTTATAGTTAACATAAAATAGATGAGGCATCGTTTGTACAAAAAAAGATAATGATAATTTTTCTGGTTAACCAATACACAGTTTTGTAGAAAATAAATTTTCTTCGTCAAAACAATAAGATCATTAAACATACTTTTGGAGTTTATTTTAACCATTGAATCGCAAGTTTATATCCGCCAATAGAGTTCCAATTTTAATTTCTCAGCAAACTTCAGTGTTTGTTTCTAAGTCTACGAAAGCTCATTTGCACAGTGTTTGCGTGCCCGCATGTGAGGCAGACAGGCAAATTTTCCGGTCTGCCAGACCTTTTGTATTTATTTAACTTGATTTTTAGTCAGTTTTCGTGTTAAATTTTAGTAATTGCCAGCGCGAAATTTCTAAGTGAAAAGTATCTGTTAGTGTATGATGAGTAGATGGGGACTAATTATGTCTAGCTCTAATAAGCCTGCAAATTTATTAAACGTATGATTAGACAGCGAAACTTTGGAAAAGCTTTTCGAAGTTTCATACTAATAAGAAGTTCTTAAGACTTAAGACTCGCAAAATTATGGTTTCTCAAAACTTCAAACGCTGAAAGCAACTTTAATTATAAAGCGGGCCCTGAGCTAATGACAACAATTTTATTTTAATATCAAAACACTAGTTACTTTAAGAAGATAAAACCCGTTTAATTAGCACTAAAACTCAAACATTAACGAAATGAGGTTTTGCTAAAATTTCCATAAAAACTTCTTTAAGAGTTTGCTTTACGGTTAGTTGCCCTTGCTGAAATGGTTTGGCTGAATTTTCAACGGGTTTTAACAACTTATTTCGTATACAGGATGTGTCTTTTCATCAACCATAACAAAGATCTATTCTATGATAATATGAAAAAAACTATCATTTTGAAGTATGAGAGCAAAAGACGTATAATAATGAATTAAGTTAAACATCATTGGCCTATATCAGCACATATTTTTACTCAATTTTAATAATAAATAAATAATAAATATGCGCCAGACAACACATCAATTGTCTTGGTTTCGAACTAAGGAATTTTCTTCCTTGTGCGACGAATACCAGACAACTAGAGGTATAATGACGGGGGCGTAACCTAGGTAAGGCAAAGGCCTTAACTAGGTAATGTGGGTAATTGAGTATAAACTGCTAAATATCAGTGAGATGTTTCAGGCTAAACTTACTTTACTTTACTTAATAACTTTCTTTAGAGCAATGCCAAAATTGAGGAAATTTTTCAATGCCAGTTATGTCAACCAAAGTCAGAGTCAGTGAATAATTAATAATGTAAGTACCCATAAAACATTTATTTATCTTTTATACTTAGATGATTGTCCCAAATGGTCTCCAAATCTCTAACACCCTAAAACTTTAGGGTATCATTATCATTTGTTAACACAATGTTAACTATGGGGTATCATTATCAGAAGGAACACCTTGTATTTGAAATTTCGTAAAATCCACCTAGTCAGAGTTTCTTATCCGGACCTTACAGCTCTCACAAATTCCACCTGCGACAACTCAAGCTAAAACTTTAAGCCTTCTCGTTCAATTCTCTTTTGATTCATTATTGTTTTGTTGTGATTAAATTTTAAAAGCTTCCGTCCCAACTTTATCGAAGTATTTGAGAAAGAGTTGCAAATTGCCTCGCTAACTCCACAAAAGGAACAAATAACGATGTTGATTTTTTCGGTTCGTCAAGTTGAATGAAAGAAGTAGAACAGTTTGAATACACTTGAGTCGGAGTTATGAGGAACAAAAGATTAAATAAATAAATATGCGCCAGACAACACACCTTTTGTCTGGTATGGAAAAAAAAGAATTTTCTTCTTTGTGTTACGAATACCAGACAACGAATATGACATTTAACAATAGCACTGTAACCAAATCAACGTTTTTTATACTTTGTCATCATTACCAATAAAATTGTTATCCTTAGGATTCGTTCTTTTTACATATTATATCTGAAATGTGCCATCAAGATGCTCTATCACTAGGATCTTTGCTGTATGTCTTGAAGATCATCTGTCAGTGGCTGTAGTAGGTAGTTACCTACATATCAATCAATCAATCAATCAATCAATCATTCATTGTTTAGTTATAGGTATAAAATAGGTACATTTAGCAGATCTTAAGCTTAAATTAATTGAAACACTATAACCTGCCTTCAAGGCGTACAATAACTAGTTTCAATACTAGTATTATTTTTAAATTACTATTTAATAAAACATAGTATTGTTTTCCTCCAGTACACCATATTCATATTGATTAACACATTGATAGGCAAATCGGGTTTATTTCTATTGATGCTTTAATGTATACACAACTATGATGCTTGTAATGAGGTGCTCGTACCGCAGTGATGGCAGCGCTTGGGTAGTAATTACCGAAGTTAAGCAGCCTACTACGGCGCGGTTGTGTTTGGATGGGTGACCATTCCGACCATATAAGTGACGTATATCACGAGCATCTCCATGCTTTGGAAGGCACGCTTAGCCGTTGGAAAGCAAGGTTAGTCACTTTCCTTGCAAACACCCATCTACAAATCCGCACTGAGCCCGCGTGGTAAAGAATGGCTCAAACTACGTCATAGTTGAGGTAAGGCATTTTCCCAGCAGTGGGACGTAACAGGCTAACTTATTATTATTATTACAACTAGGACACTTTGTGCGCAAGTCTTGGCGTCATGCTCTGAGGTTTTATGCCAAATCAATTAAAATTTGACTGTAGTAGGTACAACAAAGCATTGCTAAATACAATTTAGCAAATCTTCATCACATTGTCGCGATTAAATTTTAAACAAAGCTTCTTTGAAATCCCTCGAAACCTTGAAGATGGTAACTGTGCCATCCATTATTGTCTGAGAACATAAAGATACCAAATGTATTCACAAATAAATCTTATCCTGGCTTACTCGTACTTAATGCAAAATAGTATTAGCTTGGTATAATTTGGAGTTCTTATCTGCTTTAGGGATGTATCCGCAAGTTTTACCTGTTTGTCGATTCGATTCGAGTTTTGTTTATCGACCATGCCCAAGCAAGCTACTTGACGTTCCCGACTATCTGGATAGATGGCGTTTGTTAAATAGAATTCCTATATTGGTATTTTGAGCGCCCCGAAACAAATGCTCGACTAAATGATATAAGGATGCTTTTGTACCCAACTGAAAGGACATGTTACGTTTTCAATACCAGACTGCGTCAGAGGTGGTCAATGTTTTAAATAAAATACTACGTGCCTTTTAACGTGATTTAACGGATTGCTAACAAGATGTTTTTTTTAATTGCGAGAACCTAAGATTAATAGAACAATTACCTCTGTTTCTAGTTTGTTCATACTAGTTTTTTTCTTTTGGTTTCAAAAATGTTTTATATCGAGCCTCGAACTGAACTGTGTTGCATCACTAATCACACAGCCGACGCAGGCTGAAACACCTAAATTCAAATGTTAAGGACTTTCCAGACGAATACAAATTTCTTACCGTATTTTTGATAACTTCTTCCTTTGCTGAATGAAATTTGATATTTTGTGAAAATATGAAAATATGTTTAATTTTAAAAACTATAAACGCTATGGGGCCGGTTTCATGGTTGATATTTAACTCAACTAATGGTTAAAAATCTTTACCAAAAGGTATATTTATATTTATTATTATAATAACTATTGTTGTGCGTGCTTTGACATAAAATACCTTAAAATAACTATTCTGTAAATCTATAAATATACTATTATACTCAAAACATGCACAGTCGTAATAATTCAACCGCTGTGCTGGATGTCTGAAGTAAGATGTTTGACATTTCGCGTAGACAATTTTAATATTCTGATTTTCTGCTCCATCGAATATTTTTCTAACTTAAGTAGCTTAATCTTAAATTAATCTTAAAAAATATTTTTATTTTTAAGCTTGATTCAAACATTCTCTCCTCAATCAATAAATACACGAAAATGCCAATTTTGTCTCAGCATTTTTCGAGCGCCACCTGGTGGTTTTACAGGGAACTATGTCGAGACCTCCGCGCCTGGTAACGTCTTTTAACCATTACTTGAGTTAACTATCGGTCACAAACCGGCCCTAAATAATTCAATTTAGTTTGGAAAAAACAGTACGTCCCTCTATGTGGAATAACAATATTTGGAATTCTAAGAATTCTCAGATACAAATCATTTTGCCTGTGTTGAAATAAGCATCTTTATTTTTATTTCTTTATTAATGTTTAAACGAAAATAATAAATCCCTGCCAAATAATAAAACTATGCTAGAAGCGGGCATTTAAAAAGCTATACTAATATTATATTAGGTACACGTAATTGACGACATTTATTTTTAGACGATTTATAATAGTGTTTTCTTATATTTGGTAACAAAATTTTTTAACATTTTAATCCATAAATACTACACAAAAAACTCTGAACAATATTATCTAGGGCACAAGAAAGCTAAAATAAAATCAGTTCATCCTTTTAGGAGCTACGATACCATAGACAGATAAACATACAGACACGTTAAACTTTATAACAACCCTCTTTTTTACGTCGGTTGTTAAAAATTACGTTTACTATCGTCCGAATGTTCTGGCTTGTCTGACCAACCGAACGAAAAGTGTGTCATGCGCCTAGCTGCCCTTCCATTGTTTGTCCCGACCTTTTTGATGAAATTTCCCGCGGGACACCGCGAATGTTCCGACAGTTCCTTACAACGCGAATATGCAAACAGATTTATAAAAAAATGGAAATTCTTTAAGATAAATTATTAATGCTCTCCGGGCACATTTGCACGGGGAAACGCTATTTATAAATCTGCCGTTTTGGATTTTCACTCGTAATTTATTCAGTAAGATTTTGAGTATCTCATTTTTTTATCATAATTTGATGAAGTTTAATTGATGTATCTTACGCGAGCAGAAAAATAAATTTAATGGAATGCTAAAAAATAAGGACTCTCAGTAATAAGTAAATTCATTACTCGTATTTTCTATTCCTACAACTAATAAAAACGCAAAAGTGTGCTAAAATGTATAATGCTTGTATTTGTAGCACTAGCTGTCCTAGCCTACTTTGTTTCACTCTCGGATCCGTTTTATGGTTATTTTATTATCCTACTTGGGGTGACGACGAATCTGCCAAAATAAAAATCATGAAAATCGGTCCACCCGTTCATGAGTTATATGTGGTGTAACTAGCAAGGCTTTCTTTCAAGGGAAGAAGAAAAAGAAGATCGAAGATAATAAAAAGCTTTTCCAAAAAGCATTAGTAATATTGTGACCTAAATAAAACATGGAAAAAAATAGTCCAATTCGAGCTTCTGCTTACTACATTAACGCACCACTACCCCAAACCGCACCCCAGGTGAATTTCCGCAGCATGTTTTCATCAGCACAACACGTCGGTTATTACAATAGATTACGACTTCAAAGGATATATCGACAAAGGTTTTAATTAGTTGACATTATCAAAAGCGCGTATGAATGGGAAGCGGCAGTCTGAAAGGCATTCTGCGCGGTGCACACATACCGATACTTGTAATAATCGTGCGAGCAGACGATTAACGCATTTCCTCAATGATCGACAGAGACATATAGAGGTGGAAGCGACTACAAAATAAGATGTGATCTGAATTGATATAAACAATTAGTTACAGCAAAACCCAGGTACGATTTGGAGGTTTAATGTAGGCAAACCAGTAAATGAAAATGGAGAAAAATGAAAATGAATTAGGGCCGATTTTGTGATTACTTACTAAACGTTAACTAATGGTTAAAAGTCGTTACCGTTAATTGAATTATTAGGATTTCAAACATTTGTTGACTATCGATAGCAAAACTAGCCGTTAGAGCGAAGCCACCACGAAAACAATGATTTCAACGCAGAGGGTGCCATACGATCGAGCGGTACGATACCTATACTGCGATACTACAATTATCGCAACGCAACTACGTCCGTCGAAATTGCAATCGCAACGCAACATGCATCCGTCACCTTCTTCATTGCGCTCGCATTCCGACGGACGCACGTTGTTTCAACCACGGGAGAAAAACCACGGAGCTTAAGCATCTTTTTTGAGTTTTAAATTGACTTTAATTTTCATCCCAGTATTAACAAAAATCGTTATGCATTTTTTGAAGTATTATTCTCCACGTAATATTTTGAATTTGCGTGCTAAAATGTAGCTTCATTTCCCACGTAATAAATATCAGAAAGCTCTATTATCCTCGCTTTAATAATTAGTATATGGAACAAAAGCCACAAATGAGTGAGATATTATGATAATGTTGCACTGTTGCATTATATTGTAAATCGTCCTCGTGCTACAATTCTGAATAATAATCCAACCACCAAATGTTGCTTCCTTTTAGTTTATGTCCCCAAAAGAAAATTTTGCTCAGTAGCTCTGTTTTGCATTGGCAAATTTATTATCGCTTCATACTGGCAAGGCGAGCAAAATTTTTGTTTAAACCATAAAATTAATATTCCTATTGGAAAGGGATAGTATTTTTTTTCAAAGGGATAGTAATTTTATGGGATTAACAGAAATTCTATGATATTAACTAGGGTAGATGTAAAAAAACGTTTTAAGGTCCTCTTTCATTGAGAAAATATTAGACAATAACGAATAGGCCCTGGCGCTGGTTTTCAGTGGATAGTAGAATATTAATATGAATCAATTATTGACATATAGTTCTTCCTATATTGTAGGATCTTTCATTACTAAGTACAGTAAAAAGTACAAAGTAGTATTTTTTTAAGTATAATGAACACCTATGTCGCCGCTTCGCTAAAAAAGTGTACAATCTCAAAAATACCAAACTTTAGAGGAGAGCGTTTTGAAAGTTTAACAATTAATAAAAACGTCATTTATAAAGTTAAGAAGTAGATTTTTTTATCAAAAAATAATTCAATCCTTTATCTTTTAAAATAATACTTTATTGGATAATATTAAGAAAACGTATATATGAAAAAAAATCTTTAAAAAATACTTGTTTTGACTTTAGCTACTTTTTCAGAAAATATCTGCTCATAATTTAGTTAAGTGATAGTTTATTTATGAAAAAAACATAAAAAAGATGGCGTTTTTAAATAAAAAAAAAAGCAACAATGTAACATAACATTTAACATTAAACCTGTAAATTATTAAAATCTTCTACAAAATAAAGAATTAAACATTATTACTAGGTATGACTAAAACTTTTAGACGTTTAACATCACGGCACACTATTATGCTTTTAATAAAATAACCATTTTTAAGTTTTTCCGAGTAATAAAAATATTTTAATCTCTGAGATTTTTACTTTCTTCTTGACAGAAAGTATCTATCAAAATATTAAAACAGAGCTACGACCCGCTGGAACTTCTGAGCTGCTATAGCATAGCAGCTAAGATCACTCTACATACTGGATAGGACGAACCAATATAATATAATAGGAATCCAAGGGCTGGATCACAAGTCTAAAATAGATTAAAAACTGCAGCTTTCTCGATGCTAAAACGTGGGAAGAGAAGTGCAACGTTGCGAGATACATCTTCTGCGACGCGAGGGAAGAACCCTACGCGACGGTTGCACATTGGAGGCTCACCTACAGCAACAAGGAAGTAGAAGAAGTACTGGTGGCATCACGCGCGAAGGTCCCAGATTGGAGCTACAAGCAGCATTGATTGAAACAAGGTTTGCGAAGGCCATCGAGCAAGAACACTGACTTCGCATCAATGACACTGTCTAATGGAGTGACTTGCAGACAGTTTTACTTATGTTGGCTGAGAAACGGAAGTCGACGCTACACGACCCTTGTAGCACACCGGCTCGGCGAGACCACCCAAGAAGCGAGCTTAACAGACGTGGCAGTGGGTTCCTGCAACTCACCAGAACTTAACTGATGTGGCAACACGAGCCGGCTACGTGCCAACGTCAAAATAAGATCCATGGATTGGAGTCATTTCTAGAGAAGCCTAGGCGAGACTGGCCACGCCCAGAAGAAAGCAGCAATGACATCGCAACCGAACTGCTATACGTTATCACTGAAGAACAGAAAAAAGGGGATGCAGCACAGCCTGATATCAGCCGATTGGATCCAGGGCAAGAGTACTGCAGTTCGTGGACTGTTGCCGCAAGAAGAACACTGCGCTCAGCCACGACCATATCGAGAAGGCAACGAATCTCGGGCTGCGACGACGAGGACAACAAGACTCGTTTCCTCAAGAAATAGACTGCACGAAGAAAGGCATTCTTCATCGCTTCGACCTATTGTTGGACTACTACTATACTTCAAAAGCTCAATGGACGCGCGAATAAGGCAAAAGTGCCTAAAACAACTAGGCGACTCATACTACTGGACGGTCGTATACAGTATACAGTGGTTGGGTTATAAAAGTGCTCAACAATAAATCCATAGTAACAGTGAGTAAATTAAATGAGTGCAGTTTCATTAGGACCTCCTCAGTGCCTAGCAACAAGTACTTAAGATCATTCTACAGACCATTCGCTCTGGGCCAGGATGTGATCTACTCCTTCTCCATGGCCTAACTCCAATGGAAGTAATTTCGTTATAGTCTTATTAGATTTGTCATCTTTACCATTTTTAAACTATACAATTTAAAAAAGTATCTTCTATTTCCAGATATTTTTTTCGGCAAAACTAAACAATTCATAAATAATACAGTTTATTAGTTCAATATTTTATCGTAAAAACTGCATAATTTTTAGTATGTATTGTCTTTCTGAAAAGATTTGGCTAAATGTGAGGCCACTTTTATCACAAATACCATTCAAATACGATATAATATAGTATTAAAGAGAAATATAACTTAACTTTAGGTTGTAATTTCGTTATTTTTTACTTTTTATGAGAAAATACTACGATGATTCTACGGATGCTTTGTCTAAACTGAAAAATGATTTCTTTTTGTGCGAAAAAGATGCAAAATCGCGCCAATTCAAAATTAAACATTAGATCCCCTAGCGGCGATTTTGCGAAGTAGCCTTTTTAGTCACTATTGAAGAGAAACATTAGGTGATTCTGAGTATTTCTGTATATATAACTCGATTTCGCAAAAATTTCGTTTTTGTATACTTTTTGTGAGAAGCGGCGATGTATGTGTCAAATTTATTTACGAGCCATCAAGGTTACATCTCTAAACATAATCCTACTACACCCTCCTGTACTGTAGAGCCATAAAATATCTGCAGCTGAATAACAAAAGACAAAACAGCTTACCGTGGCATTACGCTGAAAGTCCATTTCCAGCGATCTCTAGGTCTTTTGTCTAGGAAAATCGATGGCCAATTACTAGGCTAGGGACGACGCGGTATCTGCCACCATTCCGCCATTAGTGCTTACTTGTGAAGCTGGGGACACACTGATGGGTTGCAATGTTTACGGAGTAGATATTGAACGAGATTTAAAACGTCAAACATCGTAAGACTTATTACACCTGACGGTCAAATTGGTTAATTAAACCTTCACGGATGTGTTTATCAAGCTTATTTTGTCATTCAATTGTTAACGCGACCGCCAGCGGCCAACCAATCCCTGAGGGTCTAAAGCAATGTCTGTTTCAGGCGACCCTTGGGCAGAGAATTTGAGATACGCAACAAAAGTGTTTTCAAACATTTACTATTAAGGACACAGCTGCCTTACCACCTTAAGTGCCAAAATAGCATGCACCTCGCATCGTCTTTTGTTTGAAGAGACGATATGAAACCATGGAAGAAAGGGTGAAGCGTCATAACACTAGGCGAAAAGATATTGCGAACCTTATACAGCCTAACTTACAAATAGTTAAACATTGTGCAAGATATCAAGTGGTCAGACTATTTAATAAATTGCCAATTGATCTAAAATGCATTACTAATGTGATCCAATTTAAAAGCAGATTGAGGGCGTATCTTCTGGAAAATTGTTTTTATAGTGTAGAAGAATATGTTAATTCCAATTCGAATTGTAAGAAATAATAATATTGGACTTTTGATAATATTTTCGAATAATTGTCATTTTCTTTATTTCAATTTTTAACCTTTGACATGCTTTGATAATGTAATTTCATGATTTTGACATAATATTTTAGAATGGTATGTTTATTAATTTGTCATAAGTATTTCTTTGTTTGTAATTTTATTATTTTGATGTGGATATTTTGATTGAGTAGTTATTGCTTGAATTTTAATGTTATTAATTGGTTACATATTATTTTTAAATCTTAAATTAATTTCCAACACAATGTATTTTGTTAACAATGGAATAAATGACTTATGACTTATTATTGGTTCGTATGTGCAAGCGATTTTCGTTTAAAAGTGGACGAAGTGTACACACTGAAAAGATAGCAACGTTTAATTTTCGTGAAGACTGAGGGTAATAAAGGCATAGATGTATAAAATATCCAGACATGACTTAACTTATAGGATTTTAAACTTTCGCGTTTCATTGCAATAACTATTAGACATGACGGGTCAAAACGCGAATAAAAGTCAGTTGATTCGTGACCACGGCAGTTGCAATACCGCCGAAACGTCGAGCAGTGACTAATAGCAACTTATAAGTTTTTATTCGCGTTTAGACCCGTCATGTCTAATAATATGTCTTTACTTAGTCATAGTGTAGTCTCGACCTTAAGGCTCTTGTTACGTTTTTTACAGTCGGTAAGTATAAAGGATACTTACCGACTAGGTCACACTCCAATAATCCTGACTTTGGCGTGACGTAATGTGCAGAATGCGAGGCCTACGTGCGAATGGTTCAGTTATTGGTACTTAACTGCTGATATTTTATAGACAATTAGGCACTAATGTCGTTGTAATTGTAACTAATAGTGAACCGCTGTAGAATACTTGAGTAATAAAGACGTTCCGTTGTAAAGTGTGACATGTGTTAGTACTTTTATGTCAACTGAATACTCAATTGAGATATACGTGAGTCGGCTATCACATTTCTTGGTTCTAGGCTAGAATACTCGTATAAAAAATAAGTATTAAAGAATAATTTTCAGTCGAAGAGCTACTCAAACAGTGACAGAATGTTTTATGACAAACAGAGAGTACATAAATAAATAAATATGCGCCAGAAAATACACCAATTGGCTTGATGCCTAGGTAAGGAATTTTCATCCTTGTGTTACGAATACCAGACAACGACTATGACGGGGGCGTTACCCATAAATACTTAAATACCTACATATAGAAATCCATGACTTAGGTACAAATGCTCGTGCTCATCAATATAAACATTTGCCCCTTGCAGGATTCGAACCCGCCGTAATAAAATACTACATGAAAGAAATGTGCTTAGGTATCTCGTATACATGGCTGCTGCGTAGTTGCAACACATTAATGATTCGCCAAAAGACAGACGTTGTACACGTCTGAAAGGCTTGAAAAGATACACGGCATAGGAAATGAGTGGGGCGCGTTCCTTTCACTGCCCCTTTATATTACCTACTGAAAATCAAAGACAGAAGGCGGTTGCCAAGAATCTTAACTACAAAGACCTGAGCCCTTACTCTGTCCATAATTTGAATCTAGCCGTTACTGTCGCTCATTCTCAAATAACCATGCGAGTGCAAGAGAGGGTAACATGCAAAGATACGGGTATATCCTTACGAGTAGAGCATCTGGAAGCGACAAGAGCAGACCATCGAAAACGCATTTCCATCCGGAAGCGGTGCGGCTATCTTCGCATCGCTCGCCTTTTTGCTAACGTCGCTAAAACTGGACTCAACCACCGTTCCATAGCTTGGCGAAGAAGAACCAGTTCAACATTGGAATTAGTTAACCACTGAACAGGGCCAAAATCGCAACATTAATATTGGTTAATATTGGACAAATAAATATTGGACACCAACCAATACTTTGCTCTGATCCCAAAGTACCTAAGTAGCTAATGCACGTCTGTTATGGAAATCAGAAACAACTGGTACCACAACACCTAGAACCGAGACAATATAGAAAATATGATTTTACAATAGCCCTACACTACAATTGAACCCGGGACCTCGGCACGATGGACCCCTTGAAACTCAGCTTTCTTTGCCACAACATAGCGAAGGTCATCAAAATTGGTAAAATCGATTTAAATGTCACTCAAATGTGATTTAAATGTGACTTTGACCCTCTTAAATAAAGTGGGTCCAAGCCACCAAGCTTTGTCTATATGGTTCTTAGTTTACGCATGATAGATTCAACTGAATGTTTTAAAAAGTGACTTATTTTTTTAAGTAAGTAAACTTAAATGCAACGTATCATTTGGGAGCATGCATTGCCATGCTCACTGAAAACATGTCACACATACATTATTATCGTCATCTTGATAAAAAAACTGCATATTCTTACCATATAATAGTGTAATCAATATACCTATAAAACGTTATGGCTTTTTATTCCCAACTGTGACACACGCGCGACAATCGTTATTTCGCAACAAAAACGTAAAACGACACCTCAGCCCTGCACGCATATCCAACCTTATGTGTAAAGCAGAAAAGTTTAAAATTGAAGGAAGTTAGTACCAGCCCGCTCAATTCCGAAGCCTCGAAGAGGATTTTTCACTAACACAAGTGGAAAAGAGTGGACTATTCTAGAAATTTGTTTGACATTGCCGTCGGTTTCCTGCATTTTTTCCCGGTCTTACCGGCCAGAGACTGTTCCATTGCCTCTTTATTCCCATTTATTTAAACAGTGGATAATTAAAGCTTGAAATGAATGACTCGGCGTTTTTAATCTGACGATGCTTTTTGTTCGTTTTTTGCGATCTTCGCTTTATGACGAGACAATGGAAGCTTGTTAAATAGTTAAGCGACTTATTAATCAACTAGTTTAATTAGTCTCAAAGAGGATAAAGAAGAAGGGTTGAATTGAAACCGTTTAGCTTTAAGAGGCTACTCGGTGTTTTATTAAAAGTAGGAAGTACGAGACACTACAGGTATTCAAAGACTTGGTTTTAAACAAAAGTCATTATAAAGGACTGTGCCAAGAAAATTCTATAGCGAAATAAGTATGACTGCACAAAATACTAAACTTTATCACAACTTTTTCTTAGCCTAGTTATTAACAGTGCTAGAAACTTGCAAGTTTGTAAAGCAAAGGTAAGTTGCGTAAAGTTGGTTACTTACTTAACCAGTTATGAAGAAATAGTGGCTCAACTTCAAAACTGGAATAGAAATGTAAAAAAATTTGAAGATGACAGGTGAAATTATATTTCACTTATTTGTAGGTTAGCAGCAACATTAGTACTGGTAGAAGGCTGTAGATATAGTATATCAGGAAAAGCTTATGACTAGGTTTTAAAAAGCGGGAACCCGGTCCTTAGGCTGCGATGCTGAAGGCTAGAGAGAAACCACCACACTATCTTCCCTAATTTTGAGTTTTTATGGAAAAAAACTCCACCGACAAGAGCCTAGCTCTTAAATTTGATAATGATGACCTAGGAAAAAGTGTTAAGTGTTGACGTATACATATATCTTTATAATTATAGTAACAAAGACACAAAATTTGCGTTTGGTATAGTGGTTAGCGCTCCTGACTACTATGCCGGCGGTCGCGGGTTCGAATCCCGCAAGGGGCAAATGTTTATGTGATGAGCACGAACATTTGTACCCAAGTCATGGGTGTTTATATGTATTTAAGTATTTATGCGAGACGACCCCGTCAATATCGTTGTCTGGTATTAGTAGCACAAGGAAGAAAATTCCTTAGTTCGAAACATATTTATATATATATTGCACAACCACAGTTTGTACAAAAGGTGAACTTAACGCCATATGGCATTCTCTACCAGTCATACCTTTTTTTTCTGTTTTGTATTATGTAAATTCGTCATGTAATTGTGTATGTTATTATTTTGTGAACTCTTTCAAACGTGTATGTGTGTGTGTTTGTGATGTCCTAAATTAATAAATTCATTTCCTTTCTTTTTTTAAATTAACGTAAGTACTGGCAGCAGATATAAGTTAAAAATATGCCTCCACCACTTTCCCCTTTTAATATCACGTAATTAATAACTATGGTGACCCTTTTTCACAACCTAAGTAATATGAATGGCATGAAAATTGAGTAGTAGCCTTTCAGACATTATAGTGCCATTTCTCACCGTAATGTTTCCCAAGTAAAGCCACTGTATTGTAATATTTTCCAATTTTCAATGCAACTTTTTGCATCCGTGAATTTAAGGTCCATAAAATCACAGATTTTGCTGTGACATAAGTTATAGCTCTGCAGGTAAATAAATAAATATAAATATGCGCCAGACAACACACCAATTATCTGGTTTCGTGGTAAGGAATTTTCTTCCTTGTGTTACGAAGTACCAGACAACGATTATGACGGGAGCGTCTTCCATAAATACTTAAATTCATATAACATCCATGACAAAGGTACAAAATGTCCGTGCTCATCACACAAACATTTGCCCCCTACGGGATTCGAACCCGCGACGGCCGGAGTAATAGTCAGGAGCGCCAATACACCAAACGCGTCGTCGTCGGTGTTGGTGTAAAAGGCAACACGAAAACATATACCGATTTTTTATTCAAACGAACTTATCTAGATGATGTTTCTTATGTTTCAGGTAAAGCTTTCAAGCGCGGAGCCAACAAAGACTTTAACAGCGTATTACCCGACTGCAGAGAAGCCAAAAAGGGGTGGTTACAATAAAAAAATAGAATAAGCCTAGCGTAGACTGGATAAATACTGCGCACTAGCACTGCAGTGAAGATGAACACCGTAATTCAAGGCCCAGGAGACCGTCTGCTTTGCCGCCATTTTTAAAGTTCCGCACCGAAAGGGCAAAACGGGACCCTATTACTAAGACTCCGCCTCCGCCTTTTTTTAAGATTTTTGACATTTTTCTCGTAGACAATTTCAATATTCTGATTTTTCTGCTGCATCGAATAGCTTTTTAACGTACGTAGCTAAATCTTTAATAAATCTTAGAAATATTTGTACGTTTTTAAGCTTGATTCAGATATTCTTCTTAATGAATAAATACACGAAAATACCAATTTTGTCCCAGCATTTTTCGAGCGCAAACTGGTAGTTTTACATCTTATGCGCCAGGCTGTATTTCATGAACCATGATAACTAAGCAGTAAGAATTTTCACTGTTAGTATATTTGTGATGCCGCTATAACAACAAATACTGAAAAACAGAATAAAATAAACATCTATCAGCGCTACCACACAACATACATGCTTTTTGCCATTTTTACTGACAAAAAAAAACGAGGTTAGGTATCAATTCGACATATGTGATATCGTTGGAATTGGATAATGTTATTATAGATAATGGTACGTAACCCTTCATGCGCGAGTCCGACTCGCACTTGGCCAGTTTTAACAGAAAACGCCAGCCTCTGCGACAGAACCGAATTTAATCAGAAGAATAGCACTGAAACATACTTCAGCCGAGACCGGGCATAATTGGATTTTGTCATCGCAAGAAAATTATTGGGGTTTCGTTTAGCGCGAATTCATTGGAAATATTAATCCAAATAAATCTAAGATATTTTTGGTGTCTGTAGTTTAGTCTGGCTCAGCTGTTGTTCTCGTAATGAAGTTTATTACGTTGCCCTTAATTTTATATGGGCTGTCTTAGCAAATGTAACAGACGAAAATCTTTATCTACCCTTGAAAGTTATTTTATATAAATTGAGAAACATAATAGATTCTTGGACAATGTTTAGAGAAAATATTTACTGGTTTTAAAATATTTTTAAATACTCACAGTGTCATATTTTATTCTTGAAAGTTGAAATAAGAAACCGAAAATTGCGCACAGGCGGTACTCGAACCAGCATCTTTCTGGCTAACCGGGCCAACTGCTCTTCCAATTGAGCTACCGTGCTGTCGGTCCGACTGCGCGAAATTCTTGGTCTCTTATGGATACGTCTTTGCGTGACGTTAGCGCCATCGCGGTCTACGCAATTTTTTGAAAACATTTACTTCAAAATGGAGATGAAATCATTGATGATCTTTTGAAATGAAATCATTATCGTGGGTCTTTAAAATTTACCCATATATCTGAAGACGGGCAAAATGATCGTTTACCTAGCAGGCTTAATAGTAACAAGTAAAATCTTGTGTGTTATCAATTAAAATAATTATCGTTTTTACCCATTGACTTTTATTTATAAAAACAGAACATCATAAATCGGAATACAATACAGCATTTGTTGTACGATATGCCTTTCAGGCTTACTTTAAGCCAACTTTCTGAATATTGCCCGTTTGGTTTTTTCTTTCAAGCCGGTTCTTTCGCTTGGACACTTTCCCGTTTCGTAAGCATTATTGAATGCCTTCACAAAAAATGCGTTTTGCAATATTGTTCGCATAATTTGACTTTGCCATACTAAAACCCATCAACAAGGTTGTCCAAACGCCCGCAAAAAAGGTTACGAAACGCAATTTTTATGTAGCTAAGAGTTACGAAACGGGAATGTGTACAAACGGGAAAGACCCTTCAAACCACGTCAGTAAGTACTTAAGTTATCTGTACAATGCTCATAACGAGAGATCAACTTTCTTCAATTACTTATCTAACAACCTGTGTGGCTCATACAAAAAGTCGCTTTAAATACTAACAACGTTTGTTAGAAGCCAATTACACTCTCACGCAAGTACAATTGCTTAATACAAACTAGTAAAGTCCGAAACGATACTTACTATCAGTCGTTTATCTTAGAAAATTACTCATTTCCTATTTCGGGCCCGTTATAGTGATTGTTCAATTGAAGGCGACCTCAGTTCAACTCACGCTATCTATTTCACATAAATATTATTAGCGACCAGTATTTAGTGGGAACAGAAAGCTATAGCATTATGAGATTAGCATGAGGTAAAGAAATTAAAATTTCAACAACAATAAAGATTAACGCTTGGTAAGATTAGTTCTTTTTTTATTTCAGATAACACGGCCTACCCTCCTGCTCTCTACTAAATGTCCCAAATTAACATAATAAATGCGGATGTGTGTGTATTGGGTACAATTTCCTACAATATTTTAAAATTATGTCTTTAAGCTCAATTGCTCATGCTTTTTTCAGTAAGCTCAAGTGGCAATGGGCACATAGCGCGAAGAACTGATGGCCGTTTGGACAGTAAAGTTCTAGATTGGAGACCTTTTGACCAAAGGCCCAGCGTATGGAACTGTTTGAGATAGCTTATTCATCAGGCTACTTGATTTTGTCATTTACAGTATATGGTTTTGCTTCGTTTTTTTTCTATATGCGTTATTTCGACAGTAACATATTTTTTTTATTAAAAAAAATAATTTCGTATTTAATTCAATACTTGCTTTTGGATACCAGAACTATTCATTTTGAGTATGAGGAACTCTTTTGTATGTTTTTTGAAGTATTCTGGCATAGTTTCATATCATTTCTACAAAAGTGCTCTGCTACCGGAAGTTAGCAGAGCATTACAACCACATGCTTTTTTGTGGGTTTAAATGCCAGAACTATGTGTAAAAAGTATCAGGAACTATAGAACTCTTGTGCATGCGAACAGAACTCCAATTTTTTTATGCTCTGCCAGACTTTGCTCTGCTAAGTTCACAGACATCCAGCGTAGGACGTCCACTGACAAAATGGTCAGACGATTTTGTAATAATCACAGCAGTAGGTATCACACTGGATGCAGACCGCTCACAACCGGTCGCTGTGGAAAACCGTGAGGGAGGCTTTTGTTTAGCACACGTCCATACGTATGATTTTTTTAACATAACATATATACTTTTGGACTATGGAGGGCAAGTACAAATAATAGTCCCCCTAGCCGATTTCGACTACGGTGGCCAGTCACAACGACTAACCGACTGCGCGGGACATATTATAGTGCACAAGTGTGTGCGCAAACACAGGTGCACTCTCTATTCCTTTCACTCTCATAGCCCGATAGAACAGCAATCTGACACGACCGGAGAGAGATCAGGCGCAGGACCAACGGCTTTACGTGCTTTCCGAGGCACGGGGGTGAAACACCGCCAACTTCCAAACTCCGGGCTACCCTGAGAATTTCTGAACAGAAAAACTCCGGTACATATTTTTGGCCCGACCCGTGAATTGAACCTGGGACCTCTGGCGCAGCCGTCGCTTTAAAATGCGACCCTCTCACCGCTGCGCCACCGTGGCAGAGCAGAGAAGTACAAAGCAAGGGCCAGTAACCCCTGAAAATCCTTTAAAGTGGTAAAAATAAGAGCACTGTACAGCGGGCAGCCAGTAGTAACTATTTATTAATTTACTTTTTTGTTTTCAGCGTCGTGTCAAACTAGTTATAATTTATTTACTAACTTTTTGTTGCGCACAGAATAATGCCTGCTGTAGGTTAGCAATGAAAATAAATTCCATTTTCGAAAGTCGTGTTCTCAATTTTTTATGAAATAAGTATCAAATGCAGTGCTAATGTCGCTTTAGAAATATCACTTAGCACTTGATTCACAAGTCCCGGGTCTTGTTAGCGTATTTAGGTATGAGTAACACCAGTAACCGGTATCTAACGAATTGATAATTGCGGAAGTGTACCGGCGAGATTTACGGTCGCGCCTTCTATCGACACTCCCCACACGTAGCTGCTAGGGCTGGCGATTTCTATTTTAAATAAAAATATAGTAACTTTTAAAACATTACTTAACTTAACTTTAAAAAAATGCAGCAACGTGGAAAGAAAGGCATTAGTGCAGGTCATTGATAGGTTCTTCCAGTGTTGATTCATAGTTCATTAAGTGTCATTGTTAAGGCATAAGTATTCATGCAAATAGTTTAGCAGGCTCTAAGGTTTATGCTTCATTCAGAAATACATAGGCTTTTAGGGTTCCGTACCAAAAGGGTTAAAAACGGGACCCTATTACTAATACTTCGCTGTCCGTCCGTCCGTCCGCCTGTCTGTTATAAGGCTCTCAACTCAAGAACCACGATAGCTAGACCGTTATAACACAGATAATAAAAACATAATAAAATTATCATTGAAGGAAGGCTCCCATACAAAAAAACGCAATTTTTGCCTATTTACATAGTCAATGGTACGGAGCCCTTCGTGCGCGAGTCCGACTCGCACGTGGCCGGTTTTTAAAAAAACCTTATCTATTTTTGATTATGATATATTGTAAACTTTATATGTGTCAACCCTATTTGTATACACCTTAGGAGAGGAACGCGTACCTCTGATAGAGATCTCTTACTTTGTCGTCTTAAGACAAAGTTAGCTTCCACTAAATTTATTACGCCAAGAACATTCTTAGACTCATGTAGTCTATTTCAACAAAGACATTGTGGACTGATTAGGAAGAAATATCTTCGTTAACTTAACGACGTAAATAATATGTTACTATAAAACATTTTAATGAGGCCAAGAATCATGTTGGCTTCACGGTTTAATGAGTAATCAAAAGTTAGTACGGTTCTCGCAGATAAAAACTACTTAACAACTTGATTTTGGTGAATAATAACCTCGTATAAGGGCATTTCTACGGACACGACTGATTGAGCTACTGGAGCAAAAAAACAACCTTAAAAATTGAATGACGTGCATGAAAAAAAACTCACTTATTTATACCACTCTTGGCTTGATGGAGAGCATATTAAGAAGACCGTCATGTTGTACATATGGCCTAAAAAAAATCCGAAAGTTCAAAATCGGGCAGAATTTGGCCTAAAACGGAGTGTCCGCTTCCCAGAATTTACTCGTTTTTGTTTCATAACTTTTAAATTAATAACTTGCTCATTATTTTACCTACATTCCTGCAACAAGGGATAAATAATGAAGCCATAACAGTGTTTATATTGATTCTGAATCCTTTAGTTTTCATACAGTGACACATTAAAATTTTGTCCGAGGTGTGTGCCTCAATTCGGTGAAATTTACTTTTATTCACATAGAGCACTATCTACGCTTAAAAGAAACGCTTACTATTGATTCCCGCCATCTAACCGTTGCGCCCGAGCGGCTGAACACTATAGACTGGGGACCTGTTGCATTCAGGAGCAATTTTCAGAGGTTCGAAATCATTCGGTGTTTTTGGTATAGGGTAATTTCTGAAATCGGTGTGCCACCTCAATTATGTTTCAGAAGTATTTTTTGAGATTTGTGGTAAAATAATTGAGTGTTTAACTGCTTTCTGCCGTTATATTTAGTAGAAATTACTGTTACTCATATTATTTTTGAGTAATTATATGTATTGTGTTGTTTTCTCAATTCTGTGGATCTCAATTCCGCTGAAAAATGGACACCGAATTGTGATTTATCTATGATATTATGGATTTTGTTAATAGGCGCTATTCATTTATTCCATAAAACTATTAAGATTGTGTATGGCACTGTCTTATTTTTTCTAAGACTTAGGCTAATTTGAGTTAAACTCTCTTTCTCTTACAATGTAATAAACAGATTGAAAAAGTGTAGACACAGCACTTCTTCTTCTTAAACTTAAGAGCTTCGCTCTTGTCGGTGTGGAGCAATTGCCATTCTTTTGTTTTGTTTGCCTTTTTCTTTACATCCTGGTATGACATGTCATATGAGTATGACATGGTATGATATGTAATGTCATGACATTTACTTTTTCCCTTACTTGGTTGAAATAACTTCTCCTAGGTTTTCCTCATTTCTTCCACTTCCAAAAACTTCAGACAGGCAAAATAAATAAATTGGCGATTTTTAATGCGCGAGTCTTCCATTTTACTAATAGTTTGTATCGTATAAATTGCAATAAGAGCGATAAAAATACACTGAAGTAAATTCTGAGCTTTAGTTCTTTATTTCTAGAAATAAACATCATCATAATCATTTTCAAAAGGGCGTCCTTTAGTGAACATAGGCCAACCCAACGACTTTCCCCAGCGACCAATCACAAGCTCTGCATCAAGTTTAATCCTGCGATCTCTTCAAAGTCATCTGTCCATCTTGTCTTGGACGTCCTACGCTGCGTCTTTGGTCAAAGGGTCTCCAATCTAGAACTTTTCTGCCCCAACGGCCATCAGTTCTTCGCGCTATGTGCACTGCCCATTGCCACTGAACCTTACTGATTCTCAGGGCTATGTCCGTTACCTTAGTTATTCTTTGAGATACATAGATTCTATGCTCTGATTAAATCTCGTAGAGAAACACCGAGCATAGCCCTCTCCATCACTCGTTATGTAATTTTGAGCTTCTTTATAAGGCACACAGTAAGAGACCATGTTTCGGATCCGTATGTCATTACACACCTCCGGTTTGCCAATGATATAGTCGTTGTCGTAAAGACGCTGGACAGCCTTGGCACTCAGCTGGGCAGCGTTCGGGAAATTGTGCAAAAGTATCTTCTCGTTTCAATAACCGCCGTGTCTTCAACCAGTGTTTGTTACCAAACATTAACATGTTAATTTCATTTTTTGTGTTAACATTTCAAAGATTCAATAAAGAAAGGCACAAAAGCATAAAATAAATCATTACCGATACACCAGCAGTTATTTAACAAAACGCTTTAGGTATTTATGACTTTAATCATTCTAATACAGTATATTTTTATAGGGTTACAACAATTTTCAATTCATTTTCTCAATTCGGTGCTTAACTTTTCTCATAAACCACTCAACATTTAGGCAAATTGTTATTTTTAGATTCAGGATGGGGTAAACTTATTTTTTTGTTGTATAAAATATGTAAAACACCAAATTACAAATCAACCACCGAATTGAGAAAAAAAGCATCCTTCTGTAGAAATGTCCATAACACATGTTTTATAAAACTCGCTCGGTCGAGGAGTTTATTTCTAATAGAAGCTTTTACCATGACGTGATGACGAATTTTAAGAATAAGTCCACTTTACTTTAAATAACGATCAGCTGAATTTAGCCACGATAACAATAATTGTTGTACCTTCGCTTATACGACCCAGTTTCTAACGTCTGATAATGCGGTAAATCATTAATATCGATTCACATAGCAAACTTTATTAATAAAAAACAAGAAAAAAATAAAACTAAGACATGCAACATAAAAAATAAGACTACCCTATTCAAAAACGAAACCATTTCCTAGTGGCAAGGAGGCTATAAGCTGGCTGCGTTGGCGCGTTGGATAGCTATGCTAATCGTTTGAGCTAGAAACCAGTCAGCTTTATTATTGGCTGTAACATAATTTAGTTTTGGCAAAATTTTTCTAAACGGCAATTTAGCCGAAGGCCCCCTCGGCCCAAACGTTTCAACGCCAAACGGCGCAAATACATAATCACTTGCAAGTGAGACGTACTTGCGACGCTTGGCGTTTTCAGCCAACTCCGCTGCTGCTCCAGCTTTATGGGCTGATTCTCGGTGATAGGAGGGGGCCAAAGTAAAGTAGTATTCACATTGGGTGAATCGATATTAGTGATTGCGACTGACTGAGCGAGTGGTGTGCGTTTTCTTAAACGTGGTTACAGCTTAAGCCACTAATACTGCTGGTAAATCAACCGTTTTGTATCAAGATAATGTGCACTATTCGATTCAAAACGGTAAAATGAGTTTTACAGTTCAAAACACGTCATAAAAACAAAGTTTTTATATAAAACAACAAACTGCCATCATAATTCATGGCAAACCCCTTCAAAATGTGTAAACTATATTTAAACATTTTTTATGAAGTTAGTAACCAACAGTCAAAACCACATCTTAAGATACCTCCTAATTAAAAGAACAGTTAACCTAAATATGCCGGTGTGTGTACTAACACGCACTTGCGTGTTTACCATATTTTATAAGTTCATACACATTCTCTGCTAATGACATAATTCCATTTCACCGTAGGATCAAGGCCTCTATCTGTCTACATTATGTTTAAAACCCTACATACGAGACCCCACACACGTCTGTTTTGATTCCTAAGATCTCCAGGCTCTTCATTAACCCTTAAGAAGTTAAGTTACTTCAAAGGCCCAAACAATTTGGATTTTGTAAGTAATTTGATAAGCAGCGAAGTGTTTGCAGTTCTATAAATAACTTTACAAGAGATCCGAAGATTTAGACGGAATTCATTAAGTTAATATCCTTAAATTATGATGATTAGTTTAAGATGCCTACTCAAATTGAATTAAGTACGATTATGCATTGACTTTATCGTCTTTTGAATTTAATATTTTTGGACAAAATAAACTTAGGTAATAGCACCATTGTGATTAAAAAATAGCGCTAATCGTACATAGTTCCTAATTCTTTTAAAGTTTGGTATGTCATTTTATAACTTGATTTAAAATAAAGTAACTAGCAAAATATTTGGACACGCGTAATTTCAAAAAATAGGCATAGCTTTGTCGCCTATTTATAATTAATTATCAAGAGTAAAATCAAGAATGTACTAACCACACTGCCAATTACGACATTTTGCCAAGCTACCCTATTGATAATAATAGTAACTTATAACTGTGATAATTCGTTATCATCACTCATAGGCTTGCCAAACGGAGAAATATTAACGTTTCATTTGTTTATACTAAAATTTTATACTGTCAGTACTTTTCTGGGGAGGCATTAAGCTTATAAATAATCAGGGGTTCATTATGATCGAATAATAAATTGATAAGTCCCCCAGGGCTGCGAAGGGAAAAAAGTATTCACTGTGTTATTTTGGCAAAGGCGATTTGTGTCAAGATGGCAGAACTGAAAATCAAAGTTATTTTAGCGTATGCTTACCTATTATCCAACTCAGAATATAGCTATCGACAAATATACTAACAACAAATTGGTTTACTTTTTAATGGATTTTTACAAAAGTACCCATTTTAGTACTATGTAGTACGGTTTCAGGCTCGGTTACATTAAGAAAGAAAAAAAATAGCATATTTTAATGATAATTGGGCACCACAATAACACACACACACATACGCACGCTTCCCAAAACACAGTTACATTTATAAAAAAAATATTATATAAATTACATTATCTACATTGAAACTTTGTTTGACTGCCGTGTAAGTTTGACAGCTATTGAGTCTCGAGTCATATATTGATAATAAAATATAGAGCCATTTAATTTTTTTGGTCCTTAACACGTTCCGGGACACTGTTCCAGACACAATATTGTTTTCACGCCTGTAGGCGGTCACTGTCCCGGAACGTGTTAAGTAACAATATCTCAGAATATTAAATAAACGTTAGCACAGAAACAATTTTCGGAAAATGTTCCCCGAAAATAATTTCCAAAGCATCCTGATTTTCAATTCACCTCACAATGCCCAATCAAATTACCGATACTTAATGAAGGAGATTATAAGATAGGCGTTGGACGCAATAATTTACACGGGGGAGTTATCGTACCGGGGGACTGGGGCTTCGCAGCGACATCTAGGCCTTTAGCTCGGGGTTTAATTGTAGGCGGTTTTGGACCAAAACGTATGATCACTAGAAGTGTTACCAGAAAGATTACAAAATAGCGTATGATTTGAATAAAGAATGTAAAACAAAAGATTGCGACGCAGCTACGATTAGAAAATCATATTTGAATCTACCAAGTGGTCTAACTGTACCAACCACAAC
This sequence comes from Pyrausta aurata, assembly GCA_963584085.1. Lineage (NCBI taxonomy): Eukaryota > Metazoa > Arthropoda > Insecta > Lepidoptera > Crambidae > Pyrausta > Pyrausta aurata. The sequence goes on from OY757260.1 coordinate 9,119,051, forward strand.
GTTTTTGGCTATAGTGATTGTACTTGGTCCGTAAGCTTTTGTAAATTACCAATACCGTAGCGAGAGTACTCTATCTACCTCCTTGCTTTTCTCAAAGTGATTCTTTTCGATAATAATATGAACCCTTTTTAACATTTTCTCTGTTCTTCGCAAGGGATACGGATGACCCTTAGTATCATTATAAGACGGTTGAACTTCCATATATTTTTTTATAGAGACCATGATCTATGGACGTAGGAAATTAAGTAAATGAAAATGGAGAAAAAAGTTTGTAAGATCTGATACATGCGCGGCTTTAACCATAAGAAACCACTAGTCTTAAACAACTAAACGTAAATATATTGTCACATCTAGCCGTTTCCATTAAACAATGGTCCGGAGCACCGAACGGCGTGTACATTTATCGCGGGCCGCGGTAGATTCCAATCAGCCGGAGTTAGAGCGCGCCCGCGCGCCCGTATATTACACGCAAGTGTACGCTCATACTAACGCACAAATCTTGCCAGGGGTACACAACATTTGATTCACCAAATAAATATTGTTTTGATTGGGTCAAACCTTTTATCTAATGTTTCAAAACTAACCGTTCGGAATGAATGGACCTACTCAGAATTATCAACTTTCTCTTTAAATATGGGTCGAAAACCGTTTATTTTTCAAAATCTTTGTAATTACCTATGGGTTGCAATAATAAATAAAGGTACCTAAGCTGTATTATCTTTGAACAGTACCTAAAACCTGACCTATGAGACGATATTTTCTATAAGGCGCCTATAATTCAAACGCCACGTTGCAGGTAATAAATAAATAAATTTTGAAAAAACTTTTGTCTACAATTACAATTAAGTGCGCAATACAACATGGTACTCGTTTTCGTATATATTTTCACAATTTGACTAAAAAAGAACATACAATTGAATCAAAACGTATCTTCCTTATTACACCCATGGAGATTTATTTGATTGCCAGTCAAAAGCGATGGCCGTCATTAAAAACCCGAATAATGAATCTGGGTTGTCCCGAGGGAAGACTAAACCATCCAGTGAATCCACCCAAGGAATTTGATTGCAGCCAAATAGGAGTTTTATGTTGAAAGCCGTTCCACCATCTGGCACACAGATTAAAAGATAATTCAGATGTCAATGAAGAAGCTAGAGACCAAATTACATTACAATACACTCCTACGATACACCCGCGTCATTTTCTTTTTTTGCCATACTACAATGACGTCATTTCTAAGAAAAAAAAGAATGATACTAGATCCTCCACTTTTATAAAAATATGAATAGTAGATACTCGTAATATACGACTTATGATTATGACACAAGCACATTGCGACTGTGTACCTATATTCCTGATAAGGAAATAGTAGATTGTTATACAAGGGGAGAAAGCGACCCATTTCACTCGAGATGTTTCTGGCGCTCGAACGAAGTAAGAGCGCCAATAATTCGAGAGTGAAATGGTGCTTTCACCCGAGTTAAACATACTATTTTTCATTTCGACTGCGAGGAAAAACATTAAATTTACAATAGTGGTTGTAGATGTCATGGTCAAGTATTATGTAGTACAGCGAGAAAGGAAAACTCAAGTTTTTGCACAAAAAGACAGTTAATTTACAGTTCTCCAAACATCTAACATGATTAGAAAGAATAACGACACGAATACATGAAAACAGTACGAAAAAGCAGACGATACGAAATAATTAAAATCCTTGTAAAAAATATCGATCGAATTTTCCCCACAGATAATAATTGTCAAAATTTTAAAAAGTAGGCATAGAGTTCCAAAAGAAAAAAATACACTTGACAATGTAAAAAAAATAAGTGTCATCTTGGTATTATGGCGGGAAGCCGGATATTTTAATCACAGATTAGTAAATGTATATTTTAATTATAGATTGAATCAAATGAATATTTTTTATATCAACGATCATAATAAACATGTTTTTCAATGTATAGCTAAGCAAAAATGTTTATTATTTTTATAATATGATGTGACTCAATTATCTTTGATCCAAGCTTTGACTGCATGCCTTGACTCTATACAATGCCAATTAAAACTAAATTACTTTCCACCCTAGGGATGGGTAAGCTATTTTCCACCCGGCTATCTACACAGGAAAGTGCTATTTTCCGAACAGGAGAGATGAAAAATATGTTTTATTATGAGGTCGGCGTTAGCGTTTTTATTAAATTAAAAAAAATGTTGGCGATCCCATCCAAAGCGGAGCGGACGCGTTGAACGCGAATGTGTGACAGTCGATAATTAACTACTTATTATCGTAGTTTTATAATGTCCAGGCTATGTTAACAAACTGAAATCGTTCGCGCATAGCGCTCGCTGTATTTTATTTGTGCGATAAACAACGCTCGAGCGCTTTTTAGTTTTTGTTGTTCCGTTTTATTGGGACGCAGTGTAAGGTTACGCAAATCTGTACCGGAGCAGGACGGCGATGGGTTAAATAAGCGAAATAACAGTCTTACTTGCATTGAATATTACTCTTTAGTGTAATTTAGAAATAAACACGGTCGTTTTCTTATTTGAATGGTATTATCGAGTCCTGAAAGGCGCTTAAAATATATAACTATGGAGATAAATTATAATAATTATAGTTCATAACATAAAATCTATAATATTTACCTACAAAACTAATAGCGTAAGTACCCATACAATAAGAAAATTTAATATCACAATTTATATTTTGACGCTTATTAGCTAAATAAGATTTTTTTATTTAAGAGATTAAAATATAACAAAAGGAAATTAAACCCAAAATCGCTTGTTAGAGAATAAAAAGAAATACAAATGGAGAAATTGTGCCCTAAGAGTAAAGCCGCAAAGGAACTCCTTAAGGCTGCTGTCACCTACCTACTAACAAAGTTCAAGTACAGTTTTCTCTCCAAAAATGACTTAACTGACTACTTTTTTTGACTGATTTGTGTAGAAATGAGCTATCTACATAAGATATCGACTCTGAATTTTTGATTCAATATTTAAAATGCCTGTAATTTGCAATCATAGAAGCCAAATTGACGGTTTTCCTGGTACACTTTTCTAGATCAGTTGTTGACATCAGCTATCGAAATAACATAAACATGAAGGGAAATACGTTCCACTACATGATTTCGACTCTGTTTTTTAGGGTTCCGTAGCCGAATGGCAAAAAACGGAACCCTTATAGTTTCGTCAAGTCTGTCTGTCTGTCTGTCTGTCTGTCTGTCTGTCTGTCTGTCTGTCTGTCTGTCTGTCTGTCTGTCTGTCCGTCCGTATGTCACAGCCACTTTATTCTGAAACTATTAGCATCGCATAGCTGAAACTTGGTAGGTAGGTGTATTTTGTTCACCGCTTTCCGATTCAGATACAAAAAATAAGAAAAAATAATATTTAAGGGGGGGCTCCCATACATAAAACTAAAACCTAAAAATTTTTTTTTACTCAAACCTATGCGTGTGGGGTGTCTATTGATAGGTCTTTTAAAATGATGTTGAGGTTTCTAAAACCATTTTTTCTTAAAGTGTAAGGTTTGAGATATAGACGCTTCCAAAGTGGTAAAATGGGCGTCCCCCCCCCTCTAACTTTTGAACTAAGAAAGTGAAAAATTTTAAAAAAATATATGATGTAGATCTCAACAAAAACTTGCAACGAAAATTGGTTTGAAGGAGATCGAACCAGTAGTTTTTGAGATATTGCACATTTTTATCAACCGCAAATATAACTTTGTCTTTCATACAAACACTATGAAAAACAAAGTTATTTTTGTTGTCGCAATATATTGTGATGTTTTCGTTAAGTGAAAGTAAGTGGACCCTGCATTCAGTTAAGGGTGGCACGGAACCCTCAGTGCGCGGGTCCGACACGCACTTAACCGGTTTTTTTATTTATTGCTCTGGTTATTCCAAATGAAGACAAAATTGAAACCATGTTTTGACATAAAATACGCACCTAAAGACAGGCGATTATCTCTGAGATACATTGCACTTATTGTGTGTTATTTGATAAAACAATGTTATAGAGGTTCCTATCTTTGACTAACCATCAAAATTCCTGATTTTATCTTGTGCAATATATTCAAAATATCTTACTAAAGTAACCTATAAATTTGAGATTTGGAGCTGTCACGAACATTCATCTTCGATCGAAATTTGACAGACAGCGCCGAGCGCTCGGAGGGGAAGGGTGTGTCGCTCGTTGTCTTCGCTGCTAGTCTTTTATTTCGTGTATGATACGCATTCCAAATTTGAAAATATCACGCATTGCACAATTTTTATACGGCGACCAATTCGCTTTGAGGCTTTATGCAACAGGCATAAAGCCATATAGTGCATTGGGATCGTCGATGGTCTCTAATTATAACAAAAAAGTATTCGTTCTTTTGTATCGATTTGTAGTTGTATTTAAATGATTAATCAATGTTATGTAAATTTGCATAGAAATCAATCCTTATTAATATTATAAACAAGAAAAATTTGTATGTATGGCGACTATATAAAGAGGTTCATGAGTTATAACGAAGATCTTTTATCATATACAATTTGTATTTTCGAAACTCGATGAAACAAAATGTGCAGATACTAGCACCAAAAGTATCGACAAAAATAATAATAATAAAAAATTGTCTACAAAAAAAATTGTGGTATATGATGAGCAAACTGTTTCTATCACCAAACAGTTAAATGTCATTTTAGACAAATACTGAATTAATAAAGCAAAGAATAGGCAATAGTACCAATTCTATTGCATATGTATGGGGTTGCAAATAATAACCTTATTTATATAAAATAAAGTAGTATCAGTAACACTACTTTATAGTTCAACAACGGTAGACCGATTTTCATGATATTTACTTTTTTGAATTGGTATTTACCTCTTACCCCTTAAGTTATTATAAAACAGGGCTGGGGCGCGCCGAGGCTGGATATGAAGCAAAGTTTTCTGTGGTCGAAGTTTTCTTTTTCATTAAAAAGTCTAAAACTCTTGAAATGACTCCTATTTAGGCAAACCATTTCTTTTTGAAGTCATTGCCATCGCATGGGCTCTCTTAGGCTCCATCTTAAGCGAAATCTATCTGGGCATCGATGCCAAAAAGATATGGTTTGCCTAAAATGGAGTCCTTTCAAGTGTTTATTTAAGACTTTTTAATGTATTTTGTTTTTGAAGTCAGTTTTATTGAAATAGTATTGCGGTGAAGTGACCACTAACCCAACTTAATTAAAGACAAGGGCTTTTGTTTTAAGTATTTGACTTTGAGTAGTAAACATGGTGTGTTTATAAATTTTCTTACATCATTCGTGCTTTGGATTTTGAATAAGAATAAACGGACGACAAAAAGTCAAAGGACAGTTTTCTTTATATGGACCGTATAGAGGCGTTATTTAGTTCCACAACCTTTGATACGCACTTGTACGTACGTACCATTGGCAATTGGCGTCAATTCCATACTGCGTGGCACTTGTTCATAGCATTAATTCCATACGCTAGTAGCAGTGTTTCGATGGTTTAAACCTAAATAAATAGGGCAATATTTTGCTTATTTAACACTACTTTTCTTTCTGCCACAATCCACAACCACAACCTAACTATAAACTTGTATAGTAAATCGCTTGTTTTAATAGAAGCGTTTCATGTGATGTGTATGTAGTTAATATGAACCTGTATTCAAATTGTACGCAAATGCCATGAAGTTCCATGGTTCTATTCAAGTCCATATTCATAAATAATATTTCATTATTGAAAAATGTATATGGACAAAATGACGTGCGTATCCATTGAGTGAGCGGCTCTAGATTTGGTTTAAAGTATATTTAGCATTTAGTTACAAGTTTATAACAATTGTAGAAACAAGATTCTCTTTTTGTAATACGATTGATTGAAAGATATTTCGTTAAATGTGTGCTCACTCAGTCCTCACAAACGGTCAGCCATATCTTTATAATGAAATAAGTTTGCCAATTCATTCAATGTTCTTAATTTTGTCGAAACTCTCTTAAATTAGAGCCTGTAATTTCAGATCGTCAAGTATCGTATTTAAAATGTTACTATTAATTCCTTGTGCTCACTCCATCCACACGCTATTGAATTTCTATGAACCAACTTTAGATTCGCATTCCATTGTATACATTGTTTGAATTGGCTAGAAACAGGATTATTCAGCATAAAAACAAACCACTTTTATAGCGCGTTCTTGAGTAAAATGGATCCCCAGTGCTCACTCCGTTCGCCAACGCTAAATGCTTGAATATCTTTCGCTAAGTTAACTCAAAAGAAATAGTGAACATATAACTTTTTTGTATAAAATTACCATAAAATATTCGGCAGTACACCGTTGGATATTTCTATTAACTTTCAGAGATATACGAAACATAACTTTTAGTTTAAATGACATAATAATAGGGTGTCTCCACGTAACAATAATAAGAGGACATTAAATAAGACTGGATAAATTGAGATGGTTTAATTGTCACATTCAATAAATAAATATAAGTACCAATACGCCAGACAACACACCAAGTGTCTTGGTTTCGAACAAAGGAATTTTCTTGCTTGTGTCACGAGTACCAGACAACGAATATGGCACTTATGATCATTTTTGCGTCTGCGGATTTGCATCTGTTATTATTAATAGCTCGAAGCACTAATTTTTCAGGAAAGTATTATACAGGGTGGTGTTTTGGTCAACGACGAGCGACTCAGGGATGATAATATGAGTTATGCTTATTCTAAAGAATTATATATTTTTAAATTATATGCAAGTTTTATAAGAGGAAAACTCTTCACAACCTTCTAAAAAAATCAAAATAAATGTGGAAACTCGCACCCTCACGCGTAGCTTGCACGTATCTACGAAATACTACGCCGTAGCTAGTAAGCTAAGAGTAGGCGACCTGGTGTTGATAGTTTTGACTCGCCTGCTATATCGTAATGAAAAATAGAATTGTGGGTCTTTTCCATATAAAGAAAAATATTTTTAAAATAACTGTTTTGACATATTTGGTTCTGAAGTTTACGCGAATACTCATTACTTAATAAAACACAATTTCACGGATTAATTTCGCGAACGTTTATTTTTATTTAATGCCTGACGTTTCGAATCTGAGTCTGCCTGTGACCACGAATGCTGTAAAGCATTCGAAACGACAGGCATTAAATAAAAATAAACGTTGGCAAAATCAATCCGTAAAATTGTGTTTTATTAAGAAACTGTTTTGACGTCAGTATCGTTTGTACAACCATCCCTGAGTCGTATTTTGTTTATTTCTATTTTTACTGTCTTAGTCTAAAAGTCAGGGGAAGCGACGAAGACAACTTTGGAAGCGTCTACTTTTCAAATATTTGAGTTTTAGAAAAGTGATTTCATAACTTCCAAAAATTTCAAAAGTCGTAGTTGTAAAAGTCCCTCCCGTGATTGTTAAGCAACAATCTTTTTGGGACAGGGCATAGGTTAAATGAAACCGAGATGAGACACTTTACGTCAACTTTACATGACACATAATTAAACTTTGCCGTTCAGATAGCGTGTAAAGTTATTTACAGGTTATGTAAATTGGTTGCACTTACTTACAAAGTTTCAACCATGTAATCTACATAGTTTCAAAATAAAGTATCTTTGATATACCGACGGACAGGCGGAGAGACAGACATACAGAAAAAAAAACTTGACCAGTCTATAAAGGTTCTGTTATTCACCATTCGGCTACAGAACCCCAAAACTTTAAACAAAAAACAACCTACCTATTAAACAAAACCGTTTCCTGTAAGCGAGGATGATAGCTGCTTGATCGCGTGAAGTTAAGTCAGTTAAGTCCTACTATTTTGTCACGTGTTGACACCCTATTCCACGTCTTTCATACAAAATATGAAACATTGTTTAAGTCTAAAAGTAAATAGAAATATCGGACTGTGTACTGCCGAATTTTTTATGGTATTTATATACAAAAAAGTTATATGTTCACTATTTCTTTTGAGTTAACTTAGAAAAAGATATTCAAGCATATAGCGTTGGCGAACGGAGTGAGCACTAGGGATCCATTTTACTCAAGAACGCGCTATAATAGTGGTTTGCTTTTATGCTGAATAATCCTGTTTCTAGCCAATTCAAACAATGTATACAATGGAATTGCGAATCTATAGTTGGTTCATAGAAATTTAATAGCGTGTGGATGGAGTGAGCACAAGGAATTAATAGTAACATTTTAAATACGATACTTGATGATCTGATTTTACAGGCTCTAATTAAAGAGAGTTTCGACAAAATTAAGAACCTTGAATGAATTGGCAAACTTATTTCATTATAAAGATATGGCTGACCGTTTGTGAGGACTGAGTGAGCACACATTTAACGAAATATCTTTCATTCAATCGTATAACAAAAAGAGAATCTTGTTTCTACAATTGTTTTTAACTTGTAACTAAATGATAAATATACTTTAAACCGAATCTAGAGCCGCTCACTCAATGGATACGCACGTGACAAAATGATATAATACCGATGTAAACCAAATAATTAAATAAAAATTATCTTGTTTATCATCTGTTATACATGAAATACTTGAAATCTTGATCGAAATTTTCTTAACTACATTTTCTGAATGTCAGCTATAATAACTTGTGACATATTTCATATATATCAAAATACAAATCATATCAAAGAACAGCGTTACACTAAAAAGCATTTGTGTAAATAAATCCTCATAGCATCCAGCTGGTATGACACGTGGTAGATCAAGCGCAGAACCAATGGCATCATCCACCGATTACCCTTAGTCCCCGTTTCTCGTGGAGTTTTCATTCGTAAAAAAATACCTACTCTGAGAAGTCACGATTTGGGTGAAGACATAAAGAGGCAGATAACCGGTACCAACCTGTACCGACTGACTAGTGATGTGCCAAGTCATCTATTTTTAATCTCGAAATATTTAAGAAATTCGTTACAACAATCCAAATAAGGACCGACTGACACTAGAAAATTGTTTTAAAACAAGATTCAAATCAAGACTTGAGTCGGAAAAGTCTATATAAAGCATTTCAATTCCATGAAATAGCCAACACGGCACAACACTGGTTAGTCGTTGCAGGTCAGTGCGTGTTACCCGCCTCTATATGTCTTCACCATTTGGATGCATTTCGTTTTTTCTATGCTGTAAGTTTTTTACGTTATTATAACTGTACGTTTGTGTTTAAATCTGTGAATTTAGTTATATAATTATCAAAAGGAAAATGTTCGCGAACGGAATTGACGCGAGCCCTAAGTCCGAACTGTATTCACTGTATTCGTAATAGGTATTTTAAATACAAAAAAACTGGTATAACATTAATTTATCACATCGACTTTTATAAGACCATCATTTTCTGTGTTCATCATACGCATAGCCTACTACTACCTAGAGATAAAGTATCAAAATTGTTTAATTACAGTTAACATTTTTTTGTGTCCCGGACATATAAAATCGCACACACACATTGATAAATTCGGTAAAATCTGAGAATCTCCAGACTGTCATATGGCTCTTAAGCTTTAATTAAAAAACATCGCGATTACCGCTATATTAGTTACAATCAGAGAACAGAGAATCGTGGAGTCGGCGACGCTTGTAAGGAATTGAAAAAGCGGAGAAATTGTATGTGTATTTAAAGAAATCTTTTGAAGGAATTTGTAAAATATTCTGTGCGATGTACAATAAAGAGTTATCTTATCTTAGCTTATCTTATGTGTGTTTTTAATGAACTTTTTTTTCTTCATTTTAAAAAGACATCGTAGATAATGTTTTGCAATAAAAATTCGGTTAAACTATCAAAGTATCCTTACAACGTAGTCAACGTTGTACTTGAATAAACAAACTCAAATCGGTCATACTACAACCTTGTAACTTTCTGTTGCTATGTTTATAGTTAATGAAGCCATAAAATAAATCGAACAAATATCATCAAGCGAAAGATTACAGTATTTGATAAATCTTTTCTTATTTTAGTAAATATGACAAGTCCCACAAGGCTTTTATTCCCAAATTCCAGCATAATAACACGAAAAACAAATTTCAACTCTAGACTTACGCGGTCTTGATTTATCACACCAATTCCCAAGAATAATATTAGGTCATCCATTACGCTGAAATCTAGACGTCTCTATGGACGTCCTGTCCTGGCCGTTGTATCGATCAGATATTAATGGGCTTGTCAATAGTATGATGTAATTATTATAAATGTTCGGAGATCGGAGATAAAATGTTATTATTCTGTACTACGGAACTTATTGCGTACAACGATTCGCCCCGTATAATTGCAACGTACAAGCGAAAGCGCCGCGTAAATTTGAGTAACCTTAACTTGATATAGTTAAGGGTTATATTTGAATGAGTTAGGGTGTCTATAATTGGAATTAGCTGTACGCACAAGTGATTTATGTAGTAGGTTTCGCAGGTGATTAAGTGAGCCTTGGTTTCATTTACTCCCAGTAAAAGGGTAAGTATAAGTGTAGCGATTGGTGGTAAAAGAGAAATGTTGTCAAGGTCGTATTGGTTATGGATAAAAACTTGTTAAAATTTTAGGGCTGGGACTGGGACTATAGAAAAACAACATGATCCATACCATTGTTACAAAAGTATTGATCATGTATTGAACTACTGTAAATGTTTTGTCTGTCGTATTTTAGCGTAGAAATTGGTAACCTAATACAGATATTTTGTAAACTTCATGCACAAAAATGTACATGTGGCATACATAATGCCAAAAGTATTCTCTACCATGTCTGGTACAAAAATGGTTGACGCCATAGGTCTTAATATCGATATCAAAACGGTAAAAAATACTGAGTATAGAATAGATCTTGATGCAAGATAGTTATTATTTGTACGCAGCTATTTTTTACGCTAAATTTTCTGTTACACTGAGATGGAATTCGTTACACCCTTTATTTTTATATGGTGCCCGCTTTTGCTCTTCGTAAAGCGGGTACAAAAAGGTACTGGCCACTTTGACTTATGGTTACGCCTTAACCTGCTGTACCTGCATGAGAGTTAAGTATTGATTTATAATAACCACAGATTTATTCTGAGTCAACCCGATGTTAGTACTTAACTGTCTGATAAGTTATTATTAAAACATAAGCATCCTGTGAGATTGTATTTCTAAAAGTTATGATATTGTATTCAAATTTAAGAAATATCTTTTAGATTTTCTTGACTGAGCTTCTAGTAGTGTGTATTCAAATATATTTTGCAAAATAACTAGCTCAGTGCTGAAAAAGTTTAAATGTTTTTAATTGGAATAAATATGTGTTGGCAACATAAAAATATTATTATTGATTTAAACGTGATTCAATTTCAATTTCAATTTCAATTTATTTATTTATTTCAGATATAACATTTAGATCCATAGTGTTAGTAACAGAGTTCTTACGTCTAATATTAGTAGAAAATTACAATTCGAATTAACAATAAAAATACATAATAATAATCCTACTACTATTATAAAGGCGAAAGTTTGTAAGTATGGATGTATGGATGTTTGTTACTCTTTCACGTAAAAACTACTGAATGGATTTGAATGAAACTTTACCACAATATAGCATACATCAGAATAACATATAGGCTACAATTTTTGAGGTTTCTAATGTGAGGTCGTAAAAAAACACATTTTTTGCGCTACTAGACGGGACGAACCTGAAGTCCACGCAAACGAAGTCGCGGGCAAAAGCTAGTAAATAAATAAATTCAATTTATATTAATTAATTTATACAATAAATACGTCCCGAATTCGGGTTAATTAGGGCAGTGATTCAGCCGAGACGTTATAGAATTTCAACGAATTAATAATGCGGCCATTAACTGTATTCAAATGTCAAAACTGTTACCGTTGGACGTGCATACAGATATAAATAATTCAGGACTGATCGCGTCTATAAACACTTCGTATTTAAGTAATTATGCTGCCAAAACTCACACAACGTCCAGGTTGACGTATAAAGTAAATGTTTGATTTACCAACTATTTAGGTCTATATCGACACATCGTAAAGAGAACGGCCAACACAGACGATCATAAATTATTAAGTGTTGAGTTGAGATATTCCCAACCGACGCTGATTTCAGCCGAGAGGATGTTGGCTGCGTTATCGCGTCTAATTAAATGGCTTACGTCGAAAACACGTTTTTATTAATTTTAAAAAAGTCTAAGTGCGCCTTTACATTAGAGCGACAGCAGCGCGAGAGCAGCGCGTCGCTCTAATGTGAAGGGCTTTCTGCTGTCATTTATGTATGAAATTGACAACAGCGCGACTGTCGCGCTGCTGCCACGCTGCTAAAGTCGCCTACGCGTGAAAGCGCTCTAAGGTAGTATGTAAGGTAGGTTTGGAGCAATGCAGCCAACGGAGTCGGCTTGACGCAAACGACGCTTCGGAGCCGCGCTATGACGAAAAATAAATATTAAAAAAATATTAATAAAGCAAAGGTAGTTTTGGTAATTAAAAGTACTTAAACTTAAATACTTATTTATAGTATTAAGAAAGCTTTGGGAGTGTATGCAACCCTTTCCGTGCGATGTATCATGGCCACGCGGCCTCACTCCATATTAGGTACATATTATTATACACTCACATAGTTCTATCAAAACGCCACGGCTCCAAAGCTCTAACATATGTCAGGCCGGTATTCTAAGCCGCATTGCTCGGAAGTCAACTTTGAAATGAAAGTGATTGAACTGGCTGCTATTCTCGGGCTGTGATGACGCTTCCAGCGTAAAAAGCATCACTTAAAACGTCGACTCGTGAAAGCGCGATGGCCGATCGTTAGCGGCGTTTAATTACTGTTATTTAAAATGCCCACGTCAATCAGCAAAGGCACTATATTTTGTAGCTTTCAGAGCTTTAAAATTTTCACAAGACTTTATAACGCGATTATGTCAATATTTACAGGAGTAAAATGAATTCTTATAAAACTTAAGCCTCAGATCATTTTACATATTCAATATTTTAATACATAAGCAGGAAGTTAAAATAATAACAATAAGCCAAAGTGCCTGTTTCATAACCGACAAATAAGCATTAATATACGAAATAATTCAAGTATATAATTGTATTGTGATTTGTAACAAGTGTCTGGTAGTTTAGCACTATACAGAATTTCTAAAACATTTTGTGAAATAGGCCGTAAGACTTTTTTATTGCTAATAGTACCTAAACCTACGTAAGTGATGAAACCTGTCTTGTTTTTAGTTTATCAGACTACGAAGAGAAATTGCGCAATAATTGGAAGGCTATGAACCCGAAATATCTTTCGCCTACATTTTAAGACAAAGCAAAAAGCTGTAATTAGCATCGACTCCATCAAACGCCGCTCGCTGAATCACCGATCAACTATCGTTTATTTATACGGTCCGATATTTGATTATCATATTTTTAAAAACATTTATCACATGATTTTTATTTTATTTCAAATTAAAATAAAAGTATTTTGTTTATCTAAGACGCAATTGTAATGTACAAAATTCCATTGAGATTTTTGAATATCTGGTAGATTATTAGGCTAATGTTGTGTCGTACCACCTCTTTGTTCGACGTACAGAATGCAGAGAAGATTAGAAAAACTAACGTCCTAAATGATGATGACGAATGACGAGTATTATTATAATACATTAGATATTTTATTGCACATACAAGTATACTAAGTATTGAAATGATCAAATCTTTTTAGCATAAAAAAATATTATAAGCGAATAAATGAGATTTTAGCCAAGTGGCACTGTCCTTGTCAAACGACGAATGTCGACCCGTGTAAAGCCTTTTTTTAGCACCGGGAATATTTCGACAAAGCTTTTAGATGATTTGCGAGATGTCTGCTTTTTCTGATACCTGCGAAATGTATAGGGGTGCTTATATTCGCCTTGTTTTCCCGAATCCTGAGTATATGTATTAAAATGTCACACAAATTGTAAATAACCTGCACTATTATATATACTACATATTTTGACGACGCGTTTGGCGCAGTGGTTAGCACTCCTGACTATTGCGCCGGCCGTCGCGGGTTCGAATCCCGCAAAGGACAAATGTTTGTGTGATGAGCACGAACATTTGTACCTAAGTCATGGATGTTACATGTATGTATTTAAGTATTTATAGGAGACGCCCGTCATAATTGTTGTCGTACCAAACAAAAGTATACAAGTTCGTAACACAAGGAAGAAAATTCCTTACCACGAAACCTGACAATTGGTGTGTTGTCTGGCGCATATTTATTTATTTATATTACAATGCGGTTAGTTAATTGCTGGTTTTGAGGTATTGTTAAAATCGGATTGGTAAGCTTTTGGATCTGAAGACCTAGCCGATCGTATGATATTTTAATCACAGTCGTTATTAAGTTAAATTTACCAAGGACTAAAACGAACACTAGGATAAGCAATACATTGAAAGTATTAATAAAAAACATATGAAAATTAAAAATCACTCATATTTTTGGTCCCAATAACTAAGAAGCTCCCTAGAAAATGAAGTGGCCATATACTCATGGAAGCCTGAGGTCACGACTACATTTATATGACTACCAGATAGTTATTGTTTCTGATGGAATAACACACGGGATTTCATTTATGGTTGAATTCAGCCGAGAATTGTCTGGAAAGTTATTCGAATAACCACGAGGGTTTAAAACACACGAAAACATTTATCGTCAATGCCTGCTACGTTCTGCGTTAGAGAGGGAATTTTAGTCGGTGCTTCGGAAACCAATCTTAAATACAAGGAAAACACTTAAAGTACGACTAAGCTATTTACTACTCTTTTCCTTTTTTTGCTCTAATGTTAAAAAAACATTAACCTTTTCAAAATCAGACTTCTTTTCAGATCAGAGAAGGGCACAAGTCTGCGCATTGCACTGAATAATTTTTTTCTCACATTTTGTTATCTCATTTATTTGGGAAAGACGATAGTATAAGATAAGATGTACGTATTTTCAAAAACCAAATATTAAACGTATCACAAGTAAGAATGTGAAAACTGTTCGATTACTAGATTAATATTACTTTATAGCTTACACATCTAAAGAAAAATCATTAGCTTATATACGGCAATTTGTTTTCAATCGTGGAATGACCCCACTAACATAGTTTTATAATTTATATCATCACTTCTAAAGACATATTTTTTTGTCGTATGTATACGCTCCAATTTGGTCTATCGTAGTCGATACTGTGAAGCCTTCGAAACAATAAGTTAGGCTTTGATGAACATGTGCATAATATTAGCCTTTATTGGATTTGTGTTATTGTTAGAACTTTAAATTAACTGCCGTTTCGAAGAGAGCACAATGTAAATTGGTATAATTGAAATTAGTTAAGCGATTTACAGAACTTAATTAAATCACACGCAACTTTACAGGCGCACTAATGAAGCTATTGGAATATCGTTGGAAATTAAACTGAATGTTTGAAATTCGAATCGTTGACTAGAATAAATTTAACAGTGATTTAATGTATCAATAAAGGTTTCAAGATCCAAACGACAAAGCCCTACAAAAACACAAAGCCAAAAGCAATCTTAGCGAACTAAATATAGCGTAAAAGGTATTTTCGCACAACCCGCCACACTTATGTGTGTACATTAAAGCAATACATATTTAGTGTCGCAATATTTCGGAATAACACCATTTTTGTTTTATACACGTGGCACGTTTATCCCTGTATCATTTCTTTCCTCGCAATATGCGAGTTGGTATATGGTATGGTTACTCTACTTGAAACTATATCTAAGTAGAGTATCTTTCCCTTTGAGTGTATTTTTTGTAGTGTGCTTGTCATTCATAAGTCATTATGATGTTCCAAATTCAATTCAAATGTTGGAAAAAGCTTGCACACATGTACTATAAACGATTTGGACGAGTGGAGGGGCGCGCCGTCGTGGATGGCACTATCTATATATTTGTATCGAAACATACCACCCAGATGCGTATGTAAAGCTTTTTAGGGTTCCGTAGCCGAATGGCAAAAAACGGAACCCTTATAGTTTCGTCAAGTCTGTCTGTCTGTCTGTCTGTCTGTCTGTCTGTCTGTCTGTCTGTCTGTCCGTCCGTATGTCACAGCCACTTTATTCTGAAACTATAAGCATTACATAGCTGAAACTTAGTAGGTAGGTGTATTTTATTCTCCGCTTTTCGATTCAGATACAAAAAGTAAGAAAAACGAATATTTAAGGGGGGCTCCCATACATGAAACTAAAACCTAAAAAATTTTTTCTACTCAAACCTATGCGTGTGGGGTGTCTATGGATAGGTCTTTTAAAATGATGTTGAGGTTTCTAAAACCATTTTTTCTAAAAGTGTAAGGTTTGAGATATAGACGCTTCCAAAGTGGTAAAATGGGCGTCCCCCCCATCTAACTTTTGAACTAAAGAAGTGAAAATTTTTAAAAAAAATTATGATGTAGATCTCAACAAAAACTTGCAACGAAAATTGGTTTGAAGGAGATCGAACCAGTAGTTTTTGAGATATTGCACATTTTTATCAACCGCAAATATAACTTTGTCTTTCATACAAAAACTATGAAAAACAAAGTTATTTTTGCTGTCGCAATATATTGTGATGTTTTCGTTAAGTGAAAGTAAGTGGACCTTGAATTCAGTTAAGGGTGGCACGGAACCCTCAGTGCGCGGGTCCGACACGCACTTAACCGGTTTTAATAAGAGGTTCTGTCGGACTTATACAGTGCCTTCGTCTCAAGGAAAATGTCAGCAATCTGTGGTAAAATCCTACTTTATTGTTATTGTACCGCATTTATTCGGGGCTCAACGAAAAGAGATATAAACCTGGAAATCGGTTGAGAGTAAATAAAGTCACATGCCGGGACGGGCTTTGTCGGGTGGATCGCTGAGATAACAATTATTGGGACTTTATGTACGCTTACCGATGGCCAATAAAGCGGGGAGAAAATAAAAGTGGAATCTATGCGCAGTTTTCTGTCAGTTTTGTGAAGGCGAGTGCAGATCGCACGATGTAAATTCATTTGACTACTATTCTCAGTACAGACCTCGGTGGCGCAGCGGTAAGAGGGTCGCATTTTAAAGCGACGGCTGCGCCAGAGGTCCCGGATTCGATTTCTGGGTCGGGCCAAAAATATATACCAGATATATCTGTTCAGAAAGTCTCAGGGAAGCCCGGAGTTTGGAAGTTGGCGGTGTTTCACCCCCGTGCCTCGGAAAGCACGTAAAACCGTTGGTCCTGCGCCTGATCTCTCTCCGGTGGTGCCAGATTGCTATCCCATCGGGCTATGAGAGTCAAAGGAATAGAGAGTGCACCTGTGTTTGCCCGCGCAGTCGGTTGGTCGATGTGACTGGCCACCGTAGTCGAAATCGGCTAGGGGGACTATTATTCTCAGTACAGCAAAATATGGGAACACAAGAATCAAAATCAATACGCGCTCCTTCACGAGTGAATGAACTTTGAATTGATTGAGAAAAAAGTACATACTTTCGATCAATTAAATTTCAGCAGATAAGTTTTTAATTTAACTAACATACATGACACTAAAAGGACCCTTGCTTTATTGAATGTAATCTCTTTAGCTTGACGTCAAAAAGGCCAATTAATTTTGCCTACAAAAATCGTAACTTTTAAAGCAACTTAATCTTGCATTCGTGGAAAGTAACATAAATTGTACATCTAATCTAAACTTTTCATCTAATTAAATTACTCGGAATAGGCTATCTGCAAAGACCTTTCGATGTTTAAATCAAAATTTTCTTTTTTCCTCCCCTAATGAAAACACGGCCTGAGCAGGCTTCGAAAATTGTGTTAAGTTGTAACATCAAAGGTGCAACACAAGATTCCCGAAGAGGATCGTTTCAAAAGGTAAGTGTAATTGAATCATGTTAATTTTTGATATGAAAAGCTCTCTTGGTGAAGATGATGCTCTTACACCGCCTCTTATCTTGAGTTGAGACGAGAGTTTTTGGAGACACATTTGATTAGGTATGAAGTTTAAGCCCTTGAACAACGAATAAAAAAAACTAAAGTACAAACACTTGAATCGCTCTATACGAAATACTCATTATGTATAAATTATAAATGGACTACGCGCGTATTATCGAACAAATAGAAAGGTATCTTACGAAAAGAGTAGGTATATTTATGCAGGGTTTCTCAAGAAATAGTGTCAAGCCAAAGAGCTATGGATGGAAATACTTATAATGTCCATTCCTTTTTAGTGTAAATATTCTTTTTAAAACAAGATGAACACAAAACTTACAACATACATAGCTAATTCATCGTTCAACGCTGAGATCCTTTTAAATTAAATAGTAAAATTATTTTATTTGTTAATATTATTTTAAAAGTGACCATAAAAGCGGCATCGCACATCTATGTATATAAAAGAATATTATAACTCAAGAACGGCTGAACCGATTTAGCTGCAAATTGGCAGGGAGGTAGTTTAGAGCCAGGAGAAGGACATAGAATACTTTTTATCCCGTTAGACGGGGCCGGGGCTGGGGTGGGATGGGGCCGGGGCGAAACGGTGGGGAGGTAGCTTAGAACCAGGGGAAGGACATAGGATCCTTTTTATCCCGTTCAACGGGGCCGGGGCTGGGGCGGGACGGGGCCGGGGCGAAACAAAGTTCGCTGGGACCGCTAGTAAATAAATAAAAACTCATAGTTAAAAAAAAAATAATCCTAAAACTATCAAATATCTCAGGATATTATGTGGGGATTGATTCGGATAGCCCTAATATTGCTTTATTCCTGGACTTCAGCTTAACACAATTTTTAGGGACACTCTGTATACTTACTAATTTACAAAGTTCTAGTGTATACGAGATTATCAAAGAGCCATAAAAACGTTGCTATGCTAAGGAAACTTTCTTCCGCTGACACACAACTATGTTAGTTCCGACAAACTACAAGTACGCGATTACAAGTTTCAAGATAAACAAACTTTCGCAAGGGAAGTGGGTAAAATGTTCAAAGCTTTGTGGCTGCGAGCATTTTTGCCGCTTATAATGAACTATTCATCCACTTCTGATATGAAATTCGACGAAAATAACGTTTAAGTATAAGTATTTGCTAAGAATACCGAAATATCCGCCGTTCCTTGGCTGTCTAGCCAAGATGAAAGTTGATGCTCACTGCAAGTTTTTCCCTGTGTAGGTAGATGTCAAGGAGGTATATTTAGAAGCGCTAGAAGTGAAACACTGGTCAAAGTTGCTCGCAAACTCTTGCTGCTTGTAACTTTTATACCGAATTAGATTTAATTAATAATTTCAATAAAGTAAATTCACAGTATGTATTTATAAATATCCCGCCAAATGCTCAGAAACCAAAATAATTAAATATCATTCCCTAAGAGCTTTCTCTTTTTATTTCTAGTGACATTTATACTGAAATTTAATTTTAAGCAAGGTTTGGAATATACATGGTACGTTATGCCGAAATATTTTAGTAGATAATTAAAGTAGAATTACTTACTAGTACCTTTAAATAAATTAATTTAACATGATTCGCAAATTTTTTGTACGCGTCTTTCTTCACAGGTCACACGGCGATTTAAAAAGACAATAACTCATTTGGTGCAGGAATGCTACGGTAAGAAGAGTTTATGTGTATGTTGATAGCACTCATACCAAACCGTTGGTTTCTTATTTTGACGACGCGTTTGGTGTATTGGTTAGCGCTCCTGACTATTACGCCGACCGTCGCGGGTTCGAATCCCGCAAGGGGCAACTGTTTGTGTGATGAGCACGAACATTTGTACCTAAGTCATGGATTGTTGATGTAACATTTATGGGAGACCGTCATAATCGTTGTCTGGTACATCGTAACACAAGAAAGAGAATTCCTTACCACGAAACCAGACAATTGGTGTGTTGTCTGGCGCATATTTATTTTTATTTATTTATTTATAATAAAATATGACCTCTTCTAGTATCCAGGCTTTAGGTGCGCGCCACTTAAAGCCCCGCACGGCCAAAGATTTTCATATTCAATTACAAATAGACAAGTGCGTCTCGAGCTGTGCCTTCGACGTCTTCAAGGTTTAAGGCATATTAGGCCCCTTCCGCCAAGGGGACGAATACTGTAGGGATGTGCTCACTTGGCTTACATTTTTTGAGAGATTTCTTAGGTAGATATCGAATCGATAGTCAAGGAAATAATACGCATTGATGATCCTGTAACCTTTTTCCGTGGTTCAAAAAATCATACGCAAAATTAATGTGTTAAGTATATTAGTTAAAAGAATTATAATAAAAACATTGATGGTATTTGATCACATTGTCTCGATGGTTATATTTACTACGATAAAAAAAAACGTCGCGCCGTAATTTGGCACAGCGACATCTAACGAAACACTATGGATATACTAACATTGGTCTTAGTTAATTTTAAGTATTTTTTTTTAAATTTCCATCAGCACCATAGACCACGTGTGAGACCATCTAGATCAGACTATGATCACAAAAAAATAAACCTGAAAAACAATGTAAAAATTGCTTTTTTTCTAGGCCGTTCTGTCTCTATAAAACGGTCAATATAAAACGGTAACATAAAAACGTAAAGAACTATGGTTGATTTATTATTGTCATCATACATAAGAATTTAAAGCCATAATAAACTGTCTCAACCAGTAATAATGAAATATAGGAAAAAGAATTGCTAAGTTTTATTACTATATCCAGATTGATAGACGGCCAGTTAATTAAAGGTATCTACCTACTTAAACTAAAACAGGTGCAGCTACTACTAACTTATTATCCTATTTACGTACTAAGTTAGTAGAATTTTAATTACCCCGCAATGAGTGTTTCAAGATTTACAGCTCACTTTTCTATTATAGTAAAGACAAATTCAGCCTAAGTTTCCAATAAAATTAAATTGATTTATGGGGTCATAAAAACTTTAAAGTACTAGTTGCCTAGACCTATTGTATTTAAAGCATACAGTCGTAACATAATCGAATTCCAAAGAAAAAATAACAATATAATAATTTAAAAAACATGTCATCACCTGCGGGCGTAGTCTGAAAGCAAAATTTTTGACATTTCTCGTAGAAAGTGCTGAGACAAAATTGGTGTTTTCGAATTTTTGAGCGTAGCTTTAAAAATCACAATTCTTTTTAAAGATTTATGAAAGATAGAGCTACGTAAGTTAAAAGGATATTCGATGCAAGAGAAAATTTGAAAATTGAAATTGTCTACGCGAAATATCAAAAATTTTGCTTCAGACCACGCCCGCTGGCTACGATTTGAACATTTGTACTCAGAAATGTTGTGTTATTTCATTCGATACCTATACTCTACTCGTTATGACATCTAACTATTTCAGTATTCAAATATTGTTGTAGCATTCAGTATATTTTTTTAACAAAAGGTAGCTTTTTTTACCCGGACTTTAATAAAGAACCAATTGATACCTCATTCAACAAAATCGGATCATTAGTTTAGCCGCAAATGTATGTAGATCATACATTTACATATACACCCACATACATATGTATATAACTCTTCCTTTTGGTTTTGTCGTAATCGGGTAAAAAAGCATCGACATGTAGTAGTGGCGTCCCTACCATGTTTTACTATTTGCAGCGCCCTCTTTCAAGATATCTCGTGCTGATCGTCCCTTTGATTGATGCCGCTCAAATCTAATTACGTTGTTGAGACGCCTAATCGCCTTTTTGCTAGTACGATTCAAATACGTTTTCGGATTCTCGATTTTGTATAGACAGACATTTTGAAGAATTTTAGAATTTCAGACACCCTATTTCATTCACAGATTTTGAAGAATAATAATAATTTTATGTAGGTATTTTAAAGTGGTGCTGTAACTTTTATATTAGCGATTAAGCCTTTTATTTTGTATTTTTATTAAAGTCATTTAACCCTTTGAAAAAGGTGGAAATATTATTTATTTAACCAAAAAAAATTAAGACCCTGAATGGAGGATACTGACATCAAAATACTAAAACATGGCTACAATAATGTAAGCTTGACCATAAATCGATGTAAACTAGGCTTTGTACGACCAAGGTTTTTATCACGAACCCTACTCAAGCCAAATGCTAAACATTTTGTAGGAATCGTAGGAAATATTTTGTGTATTTTAAGTAAGTACACGGATTTGTATCTTTCTTTCGAGAATAATAACAATTAAACAACCCCAAATTAACTTTAAAATATACCCCAATATACCTGCTTAACCATTTTCCTAAATACGCATATTATTGCTTGCACATCACATTCTAAACCTGCCCCTAACTTGTTGAGAACAAGATCAAACAAATATTGTATGCAAGGGGTGTATTCGCAAAATAAGCTTTTATTATGTAGGGGAAAATAGAGCAAGCTTTGTACTGCAATGTTTTATATAATTAGCTTAAGCGGTTTAACGAGGGGACCATTCTGTTTGTATAGAATTTTTCGAACTTCGCTAATGAATGTTTAGATTGGACATACAAATTACATCTTCATCTATTTGAATGTAGATAGACAGTGGTATTAGGTAAGTTGCAAACGAACGCGCCTGTAACCAGCAAAGGCGCTTTTTATAAAACAATTTGAAATACAAATGACGCCTCTTCAAATATATCCGAATTCCGATCAGATTCGTCGCTATACCAAGTGCTAGCAATCGCTTTTTTTAGAGTTTTATACCTAAATATTGTCACGACTTCATTAAAGATAGCAATAAATAAATACGAAAGCAACAGAGTTAGCTAATAGTCCTACAGATAGGGTTGTCGTGGCCTTTGATACGAATACGACAGCATGTGACATGTGTACAAATAATGGAGCGATTCTTTGATTAAAGTAAAATAGCGGAAGATACGGCATGTCATACTAATTGTCAGCTAAAAAATGGCACTACACATTCCTAACGTCACACGTCTTATAAATGTCACCCGCACACGCAATCCAATGAAAATTAGGCGACGGGGGCCTGATTTTAGCGGTCCACTTTCGAGTGGCGCGTCACCTATCTTCCGCTATTTTAAGGGCTTATTACACTATGCGGTATTCAGACAGTCTTACTAAGATTTAGCTTAATGTAATAAGAGCTAGCAAGTTAGCCTGTCTAATTAGACTGACCGAATGGGTTCGGCCGTGCTTACTCGCTTGCTTGCTGAATATCGCGTAGTGTAATAAGACTTAGCACGCTTAGACCGTTCAGTCAGCGCGCGGCAGCCGCGGAGCGAAGACGGTCGTATACGTTTGTTTGCTGTGGCCGCGTGCACCATGGCGTGTTCGAAAGAAAAAGAAGTACTTTTCAATGTTCTTGATTTGTACCGAGACATGCCATATTTATGGCTGAGAAAAATTATCAAGTATTTGCATATTTGATAATTTTTCTCGCAAAAGTAAATACTCTTTCACCCATATTTTTCTTTTCTTTTTTGTATTTAAATTAATAGACGCGGCAAGAGCTATGGCGATTTTCTGGTGCTTTGAAAGTTTTCCCATCGCGCGACAACCGTCACCGACTACGTACGCTTTGCAAATGAGTTGCATGCGGTATTCAGCCCAGTGTAATAGCGAGCTTGCCTAGTTAGATTTTAAGACAGTCGTACTAAGACTGTCTGAATACCGCGTAGTGTAATAACCCCTTTACTTTAATCAAAGGAGCGATTGCTTTGTTTAATGTCCTTTTGAAGTAAATATTTAAAGTCGTTTGGTAGTAATGTGGGGGATAGCCGAGTCTTCAAAGACTTACTAGTCCTATTCACTTTATAAAAAAATACGCATTTTTACATCTTGATGGTGTTTTCTCCTCGGTGTGTTCTTTCGGTGGGAAACGCATTAATAGATAATGATTTTCATAACCACATCTTCAAACCGCAGCATGCTTCGTTATATGACTATGCTAACGCTTACCTAAAACAAAAAACAAAAAACATGACATTAATAATTTCATTTTTTAAGAACATGACATTGACTATTTTTTAATATATTTATTCTCATGGTTGGCGTAAAATATTATGTTAATCTACCGCCAAAAGCGGATAACATCGTGGTTTAACCGTATTCTATTGAAAATCACCGTCTGCCGGCGAATTCTCATCATGGGGAGTCCTTTTTACCTGCTCATAACCCGTTAATCCAATTCGGGAGACATTCAGAAAGATAAAAGATAACGTCAATCATACATTTTTGTGAGTCTGTCATCCAAATGTCAAATTATTACAAACCGATTTCCCCTTTGGGACAGCTGAGAATTAATCAAGACATTTCAACAAAGGGTCCTGTTTAGCAATCGCCATCCATACTATGGGAATCGACAGCCATACTATGGGCATTGTCGGAAATATGGATAGAGGATTCACAAACGATGAATTCTTGGTATACTAAAATGACCACAATAGATGTCAGAAATTGTAACATTTCTATAGAGTTTAAAAGGGTTGTGTTGCTTTTATAGATCAACTAGCGGCCCGCCAGCGACTTCGTACGCACGTTTTAGTTTTACTCCGTTCCCATAGATCGTAGCAAAAAAAATTATAAGCCTCTAAGCATTAAACTAATTAAAAAGTCTACCCCGATAAATTCACTGTTTAACAATGTATCTAATATATTTTATAATCTGACCGATAGTTCCCGTGATTAGCGCCTTCAACCAAACAAACAATAACATATGTTTTTAAATTATGGACAATTGTTTTATTTTGTGTAGACTCAACACGTAGCCCGGTCTTTAATCTGGTCAAACTTACACGGGGATATTATCTTTTATTTTACAACGTAATGGAAATACTTTACGCCTTTCGTCAATCGTATATTTCTTTCGGGTGCTAAAAAGACCAGGCTACTATGTGCGCTTATACAGCATCATACCACATAACATATCAAGTCCTCTCCCGCTACCTTAAGAGTTTGAACTTGAGCTTTGTTTGAATTCAAAGGGAAAATTATATGTAGGGATCTACCCCATCATCATCATCAACACCCATGGCCGCCCACTGCTTAACATAGGCCTCCACGAAAAATTTGCAGAAAAGTTCCAGGTCGGATACCCATCGACCGCAGGAACAACGTAGAATGTCCACCAAAAATATGAACAAACGATCTGCATATTACACTGGACACAGACCGCTTGATACCTACCCTGTTTCAACACAAAAATCATGCTTTACTATTTTAAGGAATAAAATCTCTTCTCGAGAGTAAAATTAATAACAAACATGTGTCAAAACATTGTGTGTCAGAAATGATTGTCAAAAATGAAATAAAAATTATTTTAAGCATAAGCTCTAAAGAGTATTTATATTAACGTCGTAGCCAATCATCCCCAAAATATCTTTCTACCCCTATTTAACCCCGTTACAAGATAAATTTCAATAAAATTTGATACACATTTTTCGTTATTATTTTTAAAGAATGTTTATTCAAAATTTGAAGTAGATCGGACCAAGGAATCACGTTGTCCCATACAAACTTTGCTCCCCTTTTTCACCCCCTTAGGGGTAAAATTTCAAAAAATCCTTTCTTATCGGATCCCTACGTTATACAAAGAACACAGCCTCCAAGTTTCAAGTCTCTACGACCAGCGGTTTAGGCTGTGCGTTGATCCGTCAGTCAGTGAATCATTCAGGACAAAGCATTTTATATTAATAGATCAATAATAACACCAGGTGATTTTTATTCCAGCGTAGAATTATACTTTTAATTTATTCATTTGTACCTACTACTCCTTCTAAAGTAGATTTAGAATATTCGATATTGTTTCCAATATTATAATGTTTAGTGTTTTGTTATAAATAAAAATATGTTTATCACTAATAATAAACTTAACAAAGAAATAAAAAAGTAACTTATTTTTGAAGCATGAACACGGGTGTTTTCTGTACCCACTAGCAATGTAAAGTGCCTGTGAATTCATAAACAGCATGAGTGCACACTTTAGAAAACTTGCTATTCAAAATGTGTAGGCGTCTGGCGTCTAAAAGCTAAACTTTTGAGAGCTAGAAGTTATGGCTTTTAAATTCTTACTAAAATTGGGAATGTAACCATTGCAACTACTTAAACTTAAGACACATACATACATTACCAGATATGTGTAGGCAAAATTAATTAAAATAGTTAGATACATACCTTATTTCTAACGCCTGCCGCTTGTCCTTGTCCCGCTACTGTTCAATGCTGCTTAATGGATTCCTCTCCGACGCACGTTTTCCATAGCTTTAAACAAAAAAATATGTTTTATCTAAGATCCGCACGTAAGGGTTAAATATATATTTTATTATTATAAAGCAGAATCTTACAAGTAGTCAATGAAACCGAAAGCTTTGAATGGTCGTTATAAGAATTGAGTTGATCATGCATTCGATTTTAGTTTGTAGTAATTAACTAAGAAATAGAAATAGAAATAGAAAAACGTTTATTGCTTTCACTACAGAAAAAGTATGATACACAAACGTGAGCAATTAAAAATAGCTTAAAGAAAGCAAGTGGCGAGTGGCTCAGCTTGTGCTAATATAAGCTAGTCGGTATTTTACTAAGCTGATACCTAGATTCCAGACCTCTATCTCGCCAGTTCACAAAGTACAACTGAACATAAAACAAAGTAGCGCAAGTGCCTCCAATCACATACTTACAGTGAGCCGCAGATAAAAACAGAATTCCCGTGTACAAACAGTGGCTTGCTCTCATCTGTGAATAGTTTATGCAGGATCTAAAATCCGCGCGAGCGTGATGCATTAACCTACGTCGCAGAGCTTACTCTGAACATGTAGGGAGACAACACTGCACTGATTCTTTGGACACTTATTTTCTTAAATGCAAATATATTTTAAGTCGAAAACAGTCTTTGGACTTGGTTTATGATTTTATTTTATTTTATTTTATTTTATTATTATTTGGGAAACATACAGTTATAATGGTAAAGATATGAATAAAACTTATAGATAACACAAAAACCAATTAAGTTTCCTCAGAATAATACTACATTTCATTTAGAGCTAACTAAAACCTACTAAAAAGAAGAAAACACCATTGGTTTTTAGGCACTATTTTTTTTAAATAGACACTTAAAACAAAAAAAATATCAAAAAAGTCTTTGTACACTTAATTTTTTTGTTGCACACTTTAAGATACTTGTAATTTTTAAAAAAAATCACTCTTTGAGCAGAGAAAACGCGTTGAGATTAAAATTAACTGATTAAGCGCTTATTTCATGGAGGCGAACCGCGCCATCCGCACGCTATAGGTTTTTGTCGGTAAGTGTTGCCAATCATAAAAAATGTTACCATTTAATCAAATATGGTATTTGTGAGTGCTAAAAATTTATTTGTAATTTGAATATTAAAATTCAGCGTGTAACTGTTAACATACTTATACATGCATTTATTTATGTTTTATCAATAATCGTGAAATGCAATTGTAAGAAACCATTTAATAAAAAAAACGTTAGTCGTTTCGTTATTTAATTAAACGTTATTGATTTAGGTAATTGCTTCTATAAATAAAATAAATATCGAACTGGAGTATAATGCGATTAAGATTTCCTGATACTGATGAAGTAAACGACTCGACATCAAAAGGCATACTGTCCCGTGGATATCAAAAGCGACTCTAAAATAGCTTAAGGAGTACTTACACAGAGTCCACATAAAACAGGATACCAGGATCTCAAAACAGGGCTAATACCACGGTGCTTACAGCGCTGGACATAAACTAGGACTGTCCTATCTTTTACAGTCTCGTGGTCACTTTACGGGGGCCGAACTCCTCTGCTATCCACCGGGATAATGCCGGGGATTTTTACTGAAACCTCTCTAAGCCAACACTAAAATGCTTAAAATTTAAATTAAAAAAGGGCAGGGTTACCCTGTACTTTTATCGGGGTTTTTGACATTTTTAGTGCACCGCAGACGGTGTTTGCAATTATCATTTACATGTAAACGAAGCGAGATTTTGACTTTTTTAAGTGTTTTAGTAAATAAATTAGTACTTACCGAATTTTCGCTCTCTTTAGAATGTGGGGGCTATGATGATAAATTAATTAAAATAATGACACCTACTTTAATTTCAGCTTAGCAGCAATTTATTTTCTTGCAAATAATGTTTTGATTTATTTTTTCGCATGCTCTTCGCAGATTTAAAGGTTTGGTGGTGAGGCTATGGAAGACAAATTAATGAAAAAAAGGATGCATAAATTTCAGTCCTTTTTAAGCACAAGTCTTTTTCACTCTAAGTAGGTTATTTGGATTTGAATTTAGTTACTTCAATCATGACCATGCAAATATAATTTCCGCTTTATCATGACTTTTACCTGTAGCAAGCGTTACTCTTCCATCCTCCTCTACTATTCCGTGTTTTACTTGCAGATTCATAAACTCTCGAGCTCTATGTTTGAACACGAGCTAAGCACCACTTAGTATGTAAACGATACCCACTCAACCCCGCAATGTGATATATCGTGGGAATCCTCCAATATGTTCAGACTACCGATCCCACTTAGCGGTTTGTTTCATATAAGTAAAGGTGTCATAGTGAAGAGGGATTTGCGTAAAACAACACTCGTGTCGACAAACATTGACCTGCTACTGAGCGTAGGCGTAGGTATTTTAGGATGCTAGTTAATATTAGTCATTAAAAGTTATGTCACTATAAGTATTTCGCTAAAATTACTTTAATAAAGAAGTCACGGACGTATCGAGACCTCCGCTACCTAAACAGTAACCCCATTTCTCGATACGCTTACGCAGACAATATTTTTTCGTGATTGGGGTACCGGCCACAAAATCGCTTGTACCTCGCATCGTCTTTTGTAAGTAGCCCATTTTGGTGTCCTGTCTGCAAGCGCTTTTCTTTTGAAAGTGACAGCAGAGACACCGACTATTCGGCTCTTAAAATGTTCCTTAGAATGTAGTGAGATGAATGACAGAGGAATATGAGAGGGAATAATATGTACCTACATTTATAAATGAGTGTAGAAAGCGAGAGGGAAACCATAACACTATCTTCTCTAATAAAAGTTCTGGATAAATCTCCGCCGACAAGAGCCTAGCTCTTGATGATGATGACCTATATGATTACTTATTTTATAAAATTTTCTTACTTCCCTTCTCCAACAAAACATTTCATCTTTTTAGTTTACCTACATTATTTTGCTTGACAGTAGGCTTTTCTGATGTTTCTCTTGATTTAGGATACCAAAGAATAATGCCTAAATAAGAAATGTTTTAACATAATTTCGTTGGAGCACAAATCACTCTCTGTCACACGCATCATAAAGTAGATAATACGGAACCCACGCAAATAAATATTAGCTAGAAAAACATTTTTTTTTATCGGAAATGACTTGCGTACTTACGTATTCCCTTTGAAAGGAATTAGGCAACTAAAAGAAACTTCGTAAAAGGGTCTTATAAGGATTTTTAGGTTTTCTGGTCACTACGGGACCGAAGATCAATGTTATTAAAAGTTTCTGGAGTTTTTTTTCAGCAATATTCATTGACATCTTGTGAGCTTCGTACGAGTTTAAGATACTTTTCATCATCATCATCATTATCAGCCAAAGGACGTCCACTGCTGAACATAGGCCTTTCCCACAGTTTTTCACATCGACCGATCACAAGCGGTCTGCATCCAGTGTGATCCTGCGATCTTTACAAGGTCGTCAGTCCATCTTGTCGTTGGACGTCCTACGCTACGCCTTTGGTCGAAGGGTCTCCAATCTAGAACTTTTCTGCCCCAACAGCCATCAGTTCTTCGCGCTATGTGCCCTGCCCATTGCCACTTGAGATAGTTTTTGGTACTGAATAAAAACTTGGTGCTTAAAATCTGAGACTAGACATGTAAATTTTAAGGTTGGTTGATATTCAATAGTTAAGGACTTAGCTTACTAAAGCAACGGTTATACACCATCAGTCTGGTGTCAATCTGGTCCATTGATCTAATAAAATATAGTCAGAACGATCGTGTAGGTAACCTACACGGACTGACAGACTGATAAAATTTAAACCGTAAAAACTTTCTATTACTCTGGGGTCAGTCACGTCAGTCCAGACCATAAAATTATTATACCTTTTGGAAGAAATATTAATTTTATGCTTCAGACTGACGGACTTGACTGATGCTAGATTAAGCAAGTAAAATTTGTCTAAAATTACGATAACTTAACGAAGAAAACCCAAGACCCAAAAAAATAACTAATTTGGAAACAGATACCTACATTGATATCCTTTTATAGTCAAATAAACATATGATTGTATGTAAACAGAAATACTCTTATCGCAGAGAATTCAAAAAATAACTTTGAATATAAAATCAACCCACTAGATTGTCTAATTTACAACAATATAACGCCAATTTTATTTATTCCATTTTATTTTACAGTTCCAAAAGTAATTATTTCTTTTTCTACGACACTGTAAATTACATCCCAAAAAAATACAGTTTCATGACGCGCAGGCAGGGTTAATTTATTCATAGAAAGCAGCCTAAAAATAAGTCTTACATTAAACTTTAATTTAGGTTGGCTATAAATCAACAAAGTTCTAGTGAACTTTATACCGAAGCAAAATTAGATTGCGATAGTCCAATTAGCACTGTAATTTAAATTGGTTGAAAAGAAAATGTTGAAAATTAGCTAAGGGTTGAAATTAAAGTTAAAATAAATAAGATTGGCTTCAATTTTGCTAACAGCCTATCTCTGATAGAGGATAATTGCAAAGGCCAACAACGACAAAACGAGGGATATCTTTGTTTAGGTTTCTCCGTAGACATTGATTGCATGAGCACCGGGGCATATTTTAATTGTGCCAATTGGCCCCTTTTGTACTGCCATTCACGGCAATCTCAATGGCTAGCTCGTGACCGGGCAGGTCACTACACTCCAAAGTTTTGTTCCATTTTATTAGTACAACCAAAACCGCAAACCATCGGAATGCTTCAATTCGAAACTAATTGGATTAGTTTAAAAATAATATTTTATTAATGGTAAACGCTCGCAAATTTTGAATGGTTTTCCACTTGAAATTATTCACACACAAATCACTTCTCCTTCGTTTTATGAGTTGTTCAGGAACGCCTTAATTTGTTTGAAGCACTGATTTAATTCAAAGCTCATAAATGAATAACACTAACTACGACTGGCGATTTCACCAAACAGATGTATTCACTAACTAACCCCTTACGTCGTAAATAAGATTACATTTTGTGTAATTTTCACATATTAAATTTAAAGCTAATGTGCAGAATAAATAGTGAATACACGATTGCAAAAGGTCTACGAACGGTTAATGATAATACTTTTTCGGGTATCTTCGTTTTAAATATTCGGCCTTCGAATTTTTTTCTTCGAATTTCTTTATCCATTCCTGTACTGGGTTAAGATATCTCGCTTCGACGACAGCTGTTGGAAGTCTTGTTCTGCTAAGAAGTCCTTGAAGTGCTTGAAGGATGAATGATAGAAGAGACACAGAAACCACGATGTTTATGGGATCAAAGCCAATCGAATGGTGATGGTAGGTTTGCAAATGCCCATAGTTTCCGTTAGCACTAGCTCCATAGCTCGACGGCCCATAATGAGTGTTGAAACTTCTCGCCTCAGCAATTGGTTCGGTTGAAACCTCAATTCCATCCAAGTTCTTCTTTATTGGAGATTCCACTTGTCGTTCTTCATACTGAATGTTATTGTTCACTACATCAGAAGGACGAAATGCAGGAATACCCAAATTCTTATCCTTGTTTCTTGAATCTTGCTTCATATTTTCAATCTTCCTCAGAACTGATTGTGCGTTGAATTGAATCTTCTTCAGTAGAAATTGGATTTTGGAACTCTGATCTTTTATCATGGTAGTCACAAATTCTTTGAAATTCTGAACACTTGACGTTGGCATTGTTGTTCCGTCCTTGTCAGCAATTGTTTTGGCTGACGAAAACAGTAGAAATACAAGGAAAATTGTAAGAGATAACAGCGACATTGTAAAAGTCACTGAAGTAAAATTTATGTTCACAGACATGAACTCTAGTTGGATGCGTAAGTTAATGAATATGGGATTCTTCGTATTTCGTTTATATTGTAAAAGCAGTTGAGGTTCGCTGGTTTTGTTGATGGCAGCTCACAATCACAATAGTATTCGTAAGTGTACATCACTAAGAATCACCTTTGCCTTGACATTTGACCTAGCTGATCATGAACCATTTCTCTTAAGTGAAATTACGGTAATTTTCAAGTCAAAATAATTTTGTTTGGCTAAGAAAAGTGGATTGTTATGTGATGATGTAAAAAAAGGAGACTAGAGAGAAAATATAAAGATGCTTAAATAAAACTTAAAAACCTCTTACGGTCCACCATACATTTATTAAACCAAAGGAAATTAAAACTAAGACATCCTTAAAATGAAAATCAATTAATTCTTTTAGGTACGATTTAAAAAATGGGTTTGTATTCATTTTAATTTCTATACCTAACTTACTAAAAACTTATTATCATTTTTTTTTAACTTAATATTTTCAATTTCAACCACGCATATGCATAATTTCGTGTTGCACTTTTGTCCCTACGCAAAATCCATAGAAGCCCTCTCATGATTTGCAGTGAAACTAAACTAACTGTACAAAATTTTCGTCTGCAACAAACTCTCCAAAGATCGTAGTTACCACCAACTTTGATAGAGGGCGTTGCATGAAGACTCATGCGCATGCTTAAACAGTAAGCTTTCAAAGCACCGAGCTTTAAAAGCACGCTTAATAAAGCGTCATGTAGCTGCGCTCACGCGATGCATTCTACCTATCATAGAGGGCGCTTTTAAGAAAATTTATTTCATATTATAATTTTACTCGTGTTGTTTTGTTGTTTATTCGTTGCGTATTGTTTATCAACGTTCTTTCGTGTACCCGGCCGCCGCGTCCC
This sequence comes from Pyrausta aurata, assembly GCA_963584085.1. Taxonomy (NCBI): domain Eukaryota; kingdom Metazoa; phylum Arthropoda; class Insecta; order Lepidoptera; family Crambidae; genus Pyrausta; species Pyrausta aurata. The sequence continues at coordinate 9,151,875 of OY757260.1, forward strand.
ATTGATTCATAAATATTATTATGATTTATGTAAGGTCACCTCGTTTTAAGTGATAATATTTAAAGGGCTGATTCAGCACAATAAATTAATCATTTTTTGTAGAAAATACCAAAGGAAGGTTTTATCCGCTAGTTTTTGAGAAAATTGGAGACTAAAGTAATAATTATTTTCATATTATATTTTTTTTATTAATTAAGATTAAGGTTAGAGATAAAGAAGGTTTGGGCATTGAATTAAGAGAGGCGAAGCCGATGAAGTAGATATCTTTTTAAATTGTCAGGGTGCTGTTTTAAAAAAATGATATTGTCTTTGCTAAAGAAAATAATAAAAATAAAATCTCGATTTTCCAAAAAATAATGAAAGTGTTTTGTTTCTATGCTGTTTACAAGACACTGTTAAAATGTTATCACTTATAACGATTTGACCTTATTTATACAGTGTGGTTCTCTATAAAGTGCACATATTAAAATACGTCATTCTATGCTCAATTATATCGACGGAAAGTGTATTTGTGAATTATTTTTTTTTAAACTAATTACTGCAGTAATTTTATTTCAACATAGGCTGCTAGTTATTAAAATAGGTACAATGCACGGATGTCATATTGTTTTCTATTCCAAAGTATTAGCGTTGATAAAATGCTATGAAATATGAAAGATCACACAAAACTTATACATACGAAAATATTATATTACTTGCTGAGTACCTGAGTCACATCCAAAACACATCGGTCAAAACAATTTCCCATGACAGTGGGTGAAAACAAAGCCTGAATTTTCCACACAGTAGCAGACTGGCAAGATATAACTCATTACTGTACAAATCTTGGGCAAACAGTAAAATATTCGAGGCTTAATTACCGAGATAAGAAGGGCCGGTGTAATACAAAGTGGGAAGTGGGAACTCCGAGTCATAGGGAAACGATATGAGCCATCACAATTACAACATAAAGATATGATTAACTTTTTTGTTAAAACTTTTTACGTTACTTTATAGATTGTCAATGTTGTCTATTTTTAGAATCTTATTAGCATATCTTTTTATTTTACTTATTTTATACCGGTTCAGTTATTTCTGTCACTCCAATGGTTAACAGGCAGATAATGCCTTGAGGTATTAAGCCTACCATTTGTTAACTATTTTGTTAGTGAAATTAAAAAACGCAATAAGACATCGAATATTTTAATAAATGCACTGTATTACGAAAATACCAATTTCAATGGATCGTTCCTCATTTCATACTGACTATTCCTTGTTATAAAATACGTTTGCGTACAATAAATACACCTGTAAATCAACCTGGCTGCTAACCCCCGGTTGTGCCTGTACAAATGGCGGTGGATCCCGATATTAATTCCTCGTTTGTCTGACTCACCGCGCGGCAATTTTTCTAAAGGCGGCACTGGTAGGGTTAATTGTAACGAAGCGAAGTTGGACAACGTATGCCATGGAGTCGATATTTGTAGAAATACATTTTTACTAACCAACCTGTTCAAAAGTAGTAGTTGGATGCGTACATAGAAAAAATAATGTAAAAAAATACAATTAGACATATAAGCATACATACAGTCATTATGTACATGTCAATTTAAGTTTTATTCGACAAAATATATAATGCAATTTTTAATCGCCCTTTTTAAACCCATGTATGTATTACAATTTCAATTACAACACCCGTAGTTAAGATAAATAATTTTGGCCGTGTTATTGAACTATGTTTTTATATAAATTGCACTTGTAAAAAGACAACTGTGAACTGTGACAGACGAGGAATTGAACCCCGTGTCTTACGCTATCCGTTTCACAGTTGTCTTTTTACAAGTGCAATTTATATTATTAAGTTTGTATGGTGACAAAACACTATAAAAACAAAAATAAACTATAAATTGGCTTTTATAATCTTAACTGATTGTTAAAATATTTGTAAAAATATTTTCCTTCGGATATTGTGAGAGCAATCTCGCAACATTGATGATGTCACGCAGCCCACGCGTTAAATAGCACTTGCAAAATTCAACAGGCTTGTTAATGTGACGGTGGCCGAGTGGTATAGGCATACGCCCGGATTGCGTAAGACACGGGGTTCAATTCCTCATCTGTCACAGGTTCACAATTGTCTTTTTATAAGTGCAATTTATATTATTAAGTTTGTATGGTGACAAAACACTATAAAAACAAAAATAAACTATGAACTATGTTTTTTCCAAAACATTGTTGTCTTAGTTTGTATTAATACATTTCCAAGCGTCATTGAACTCCTAAGAGACAATAATAATCTGTATCTTTGAGTTGTTTCAGGACTGACTGAGCAGAAATAACAATTGACGGAGTAGAGATTAATCTTTAGTGAGTGCGTTCAATAACATTTTAGGGGTACAAATAAATAAAACAGTACAACCTAATTCGACGAAAAGAAAGACACAAAGATTACAGTCTTATTACTATGATATATACTACTTGTTGCGCAATTTTTATATATATTACTTGTTCTTGATCTCCTGAGTCAGCATGAAAATATAATATTTTCAGGATACATTTAATAAAAAAATAAGATCATCTTATAAGACTATCTCAATAAAAATACTATGTAAAGTTCATAAAAATGCCCTTCACTTTCCCTGTTCCACAAGGCTCACGGTCAGCTAACAATGTGAAAAAATTTTAAGTATAAAAATACTTCATTAAACTAAGTTTTATCTTCCGTGTTAATCAATGGGCGTGGGCTAGTAAAATTTGATAGCGGTATTATAAAAAAGTATTTCTCCATTTTACTCTGTGAGAAAAAAAACCCTATGACTTTGAATAATAAGGTTGACTTTGGATCATTAAATTTTGTGGGATGATGGTTCGTTTGAGAGTAAATGGTCTAAGCAAACTAGAGTCTTTTAATAACGACAGCTGATTTACTGGTACTCCTTAACACAATTAATTTGAAATTAAGATGTTGAAACAGAGAAGAGAGACTCTGTTCATGTCACATCTCACCATACCACGATAAAAATTCATTATTTTACTCGCTTCTTGTGCGTTGAGGTAATTCAAATTAACATTTACATGATTTGTTTACGTAATACCAATCACAACACGTGACAAAAGCTTTATAAAATCACCTTATCACTATTTATCAACGCACACAGGCACAGATTAAACAAAGATAATATGTTAAAAAACATATACCTACTACCTACATAATGACATAATATTTTCATTACCCTACAACTAGCTACACAACATAATTAAATTGCTACAAACCCACTATGTAAATGACCGCTGTATTTAGATCTAGCCAACCAAATCTAGTTTAACAAAACGTTAAAAATCCGTAACAATAGTTCCCTGTAACTATCCACAGATAAGATCGGAACATTTTATGTGGAGTGTATTCAATTTGCCGTTGGCGTTGTTGAAAAATAATTAAAAACGCAATTATTTTACGCCGTAAATCCTTCAGCGGCCCCGCCTAGCGTAAACAAACTCGAATTAAAAACGAACTATAAATAAATGCGTCGTTATGTTGTTTTAGTGTAATCGTATATTGACGCTCCTGGTTTAATGGTTTTGTTACCGTGTCACCCATTCACACCGTTGTGTAATGAAAAATTATGTTTTTTTAAATATAAGTACTACATATCCAGACTTGACCTCACCTGAATGCTGATGATAATGACGCGGCCAAGGATGAATGTCTGACTTGTAACATACGTAGACGAACCAACGACCACCACCAATAAAACCGACGACGACACATTCTTTATAAAAGATCCAATTACTTTATCATCATCATTATCAGCCAAAGGACGTCAACTACTGCTAAACATAGGCCTCCCTTTCCACAACGGCCGGTTGTGAGCGGTCTGCACCCAGTGCGATCCTGCGATCTTTACAAGGTCGCCTGTCCATCTTGTCGGTGGACGTCCTACGCTGCGCTTTTGGTCGAAGGGTCTCCAATCTAGTACTTTCCTCTTCCATTGGCCATCAGTTCTACGCGCTATGTGCCCTGTCCAATTATTATAGCTACTCGTTATTTGGCTATACTAGATTAATTTCAGTTTGTATCTAATTGTATGTACTCACCTTCGTCCAAAGCCGAGCCATTAAAAGACGAAACAGTTTTGTCACACAGTTTTGTCAACACGTGTCAAAAGATGTATTTCCATCTAACCACCACTTCCATCTCGCTGAGATGTAAACACTACTTAATATGCAAATGAATCTTATTCAAATTGTTACAAATACGTTACCGTGGTTGGAATTTAGATTCTTGTAAACATCTTCCTCTAACCTCCAACTTCGACAGTTTGTGATCAAACTGAGTTCAATTTAGCAAACGACTGCTCGCGTAATCAAAATTATTCAGACATTTGATTGGGTAATTTCCTTTGTTCAAGTTATATAAGTTTGATCAGCCTTTCAGAAATTGGCTAACTTCGAATTTATTGGCAACCGCTTCATCAGAATTCGATTTGTTTACACATCGTGGGTATTCAAGGTCAACCATTTCTAATTTAAGACTCATCCCTTTTCTGTGGCAGATATAAATCATTTTTTTTGTTTATTGGTAATATAAATTACGCTGCATCTTGATATCACAATATTTCGTTATTAAAGGGGCAAAATTTAAGTCTCACGAAAAGTCCGAATTTGTCATAAAACACTTTCAAAACTAAGGATTTGGCAATGCCTTAGTAATATTTATGTATAGTCAATTAATCAGCATTTTTTGTGTGTGGTATATACGTACATCCAAAGCCGTTAAGCAATGGACGTCCGCAGTGGCTTCTTAGAATGATGGTGGTAAAAAAAAGACGCACAATCACACTACCTTAATGTTAAACGATAGGTACTTTTGTAAGTATAGTCAAAATCTTATATATTTTTGAACTCCTGTTGCACCACGGTGTAACAATTGCTACACCGCTTTGCGTATGGCAATAGTTTAACATTACAAGGGCAATCAAAATCCTCTCTCATGGTACCAAACTCATTTCTCTTTCTTTGAACACTTCCTTTACTGGAGCTAATTTCATTTTATGTAAATTGCAAAATGAGTATGTACCTAAGATACACAATTCATATCTTAGCTTTAAAACTTGCATAGGAAAACAAATTATTAACACAGAAAATTAAAAAAAAAAACATAGTTTAAAAGGAACACTAATACGAAATTTATTGGAACGCAATTTTTATTATTTGTCGAAATAAATCTTAGCCTAGATAGAACACTTGAATTTCATCTTACAATTTTTTTTTGCTGCAATCACAATAATATGGTACCTGAATCAGTTTTAACTAAATTTATTTACCGATACCGTTGCTATTTTAATACCAAGTAATTAAAATATTCCCTATTATGTCAGGTTACAAAATAAAATATATTTAAATTGAGACCAAATAATTGACTGAATAGGTATTATCTACCACAAATGATAATCTCATCATATTAACCGTTTTTAGAAACACTGCAAGCTTAATATTTAAATGAATTACATAGTACTCAGTCGTTCTAAATGTAAGCTACTACAAATTAATCGCATACTTGACTTGAAAGTAAGAATGCACGGCATTTTAATAGTTCTTACAAAATTACACTAAGTTAAATTAAGAAATAGAATATCTCACTTTAATCAGTATTCTCAAATTTCTTATTATTCTAAGCAATTCTACAAAATCACAAACCAGGCTCTTATATCAACTACATTACTTTAACGACGAATCTTATTTTCTCCAGTCACTACAATACGTAAATGTAAGCTTATTTTTATATATCTTTTTTTTTTCTTGACATATAATGCTAATATCTTGGCTTCGCACGAGCGCTGATAGAACTAATGAAAACATATATTGCTGAAATCTTTAAACGGCACTTTCAACTGCCATCGCAAGTGGCAATTAGTTCAAATCTGTTTTTTTTTTTAGGTATAAGCAAATAACCGTTGCAACTTTATTTTGTAGTGAAAACTAATATCACTAATTCCGCTGCTTATCAAAATTCTCAGTACTTAGTCTACATATTCTACACAGCCACAAAATCAGACATTTGTGGCCCGTTAATCAAAAATTACAAGTCTGCAAGTTTCCAAGTAACGAGATTTAAAAAAATCATGTTAATTGCCTAAATTTATCAAAAAAGATTTATTTATTGATTAATAATAATAATAGTCCCCCTAGCCGATTTCGACTACGGTGGCCAGTCACAACGACCAACGGAGTACATATTTTTGACCCGACCCGGGAATAGAACCTGGGACCTCCGGCGCAGCCGTCGCTTTAAAATGCGACCCTCTCACCGCTGCGCCAACGAGGCAGTTTATTATTATTATTTATGCAAAACCAAAATTTGTACAAAAGGAGGACTTAACGCTATATGGCACTCTCTACCATACCAGTCATACCTTTGGGCTACCATAATCACAGGGCTCTTGCAAGCATCACTTGCAAGTTCAAAAATCTTCAAAAACCTGTAAATTAAAAATCTCTCGTAACTTGTAATTTACAGGTGTAGTTTTGATGAACACATATTTGTAATAGTAATTTTTACAAGAAAATTTCTTGTAATTCAAGACTTGTAACTTTTGATAAGCAGGCCACTGCACTCCTGCACAACCTGACAATTAAAAAAAAATACTGCGTCTAACCAACCACCACTAAGTTTTACAGAGTAAATCCAACAATCATCTATGAAGCTAACAGATTCAGTTCTACTAAGCTTCAGAAAATATCAAAACATCATCAATGTAACTGAGGTCTCTTACTGGTCTACAGAAAAAAACAAAGAATCATCAATATAACTAAAAAAAGTCATACTAGGCAGAAAAAAGCAAACAAACTAAGTAGTAGCGGCGGTGGCGGCGGCGACGCTAGCGTTGGTGATGGGTGGCTGCGGCAACAGTAAGTCTGCGAGACGTCCCGCTTCGCGCAACCCCGACAGGAACGCGCCGTGGACTGTTGCGGGGTAGTTGCGCATTGTGTGTTCACCTGGGTAAAGTGGGTAACAGAAAGTTTAGTTGAATAAAATTAAAATTTGCGCACTGTATAAATATAAATATGCGCCAGACAATAAACCCATTGTCTTGGTTTCGAAACTAAGGAATTTTCTTCCTTGTGCTATGAATACCAGACAACGATAATGACGGGGGCGTCTCCCATAAATACTTGAATACATATTACATTTAAACATCCATGACTAAGGTACAAATGTTCGTGCTCATCATATAAACATATAAACTTTTGCCCCTTGCGGGATTCGAACCCGCGACCTGCATACCTAGTAGTCAGGAGCGTTAACCACTACACCAAACGCGTCGTCATTGCGAATGCTATACTTAACGCAGACTCGCGGCAGTTGGTGCTATTAATCACTTTTGATACAGGGATATGCACGTGCCAATTGCTATCGATACGAGTAATACAAAATGCATACAAAAGTCACATTTTCAAATCTATTGTTATCGATAATCTCTGCGCATCTCTTGTGTCTGTGTAAGGTCATCCATAAACAGTGCAAGTGCAAACGAGCAAAATATGTGTGCTGTCTCTTTTGCACGTTTTATTTTCCCGCCTGCCGCAAATCTTCGCGTTCAATATTAGGAGAGAGCTGACAATTCAGCAGCCATTAAATGGTAAATGAAAAATCATAATGAAGGAACTTAGGTGCTAAAACTCCTGCTTTGACATACTGACGATCAGCACTCGTCAGCGCTGCCTAGAACTCAGTAAACACCATAATCAGCTGTATGCAGTCAATGAGTCGTGCATTTAAAACAAAAGCGGTACATACATGAAAGTGCTCTAGGATTAAGTCCTGATTTGGCCTATGTAGCTGAAGAGAATATTGTGTAACGTTTTGTGCGTTAAAGAAAAGAACTACGTAGTGAAAATTGATTTATTAAAAGCTAGGGACACAAGAAGTTGTAGTGTAGGCGTAGTTGGCAGAGCTGGGGGTGGGTAAAATTTCACTAAGCCGATCCACGTTAAGGAAACCCAATCGTATCACTGGCCTGAGTCTGGATCTGTATCGCCGACGGTGGTGACGGTGATGATGATGATGATGATGATGGTTAGCTTCGACGTGTAGCTCAAGCACGTGAAGGAAGATCTTCTGCCCGGGCGGAAGTCCCTGGAATATTTAAGAAAACCAGACACTTTAGGAATGTTCTGATTCACTGAGTGACGGCGACATTTCGTGCACAGCTGCGAAGCGATATACAGAATGCAGTACAATGAATACGATTAGCAAAAATAGTGATCAATGATGGAGCTTGCACAATGGGATAAATAGCTATGATAATATTAAAATCTAGGATAGGCAAATAGGATGATTTGCTTACATTGTCTTGTAGTGTAAATTAGGTTTTATTAAATTGTAATTAGAAACGAGCTTAGGCTCGCAAGCTTAATCAGTCAGGGATCAAACGACTCTCGAGAGTCGCATAACAATGGAATTTCTATTGTGTCTCGTTCACACATACTTGACGAGTTAATGTCTAAGTACATTATTTTGGGATATTATGAAACTATAACGAGGCAAGAATGGCAGGCTTAAAGGCAGAAGGAAGGTCAAGCAATGTCATGGCTTTGTCAAAAGAAAATGGACGACAGTGCGCGAACAGCCAAAAGCGTTGATATAGCAATCACATTTTGTACATAATTAACTTGTTTCAATACTGACACTGCGTAACCATCAACCGCCGAATTAACTACTTGACAGGTTCTACAACTAATTGCATAAAATAATACTTTGCAACACTTACCCAATTCGGGGATAAATACCAGGCACTATTTATTATTACGTGACTTAAAATCACAAGTAGTGTTTGCACTATGCATTCAAATAATATGAATCACAGAAAGTAGAAACGGAGGTTTCAAGTAGTAGGTAGAATAATAAAATGAGTTATGGACGGGCGCACGTCTGTATCGTGTGCTCCCTCCAAGCGAATGTGAAGCTCCTCGGCCGCTCGGCCTGCCACCGGACCCATGCACGCGGCCGTGGCGTGATACAGTGCTACAGGCAGTATGCATTATCAGACTTATTGAAAAGTACCTAGTGGGCTACTGCATCGATTTATAGTTGTTGTAAATATTTAGTAATAGGATTATTGTTTACTGTTTTTTTTATTTATATAGTTTTAAAAATAGTGTTTAGTTAGGATTAATTATTTATGTATTAATAAGGTTTTCAATTAATTAGTTTTTAAGATATTAGTTTTGTAACGAACCGTTACAATTGGATAGTAAGTTGATAAGGCTCAGCCTACTTCTAACTGCAAGTAATGTTACAGCTGAGTTTTATGATAATAACATTAACGCTGAAAATTATAAACTTTAAAGAAACGGAACAGTGTCTTACGCTATCCGCGGGCATGCCTTTAACACTCAACCACCGACACATTGGCAAGCCTGTTGAATTTTCCAAGTGCTTTCTTTTAACGCATAGGCTGCGTGACCTCATCAATGTTGCGAGATTGCTCTCACAATCCTTGTCTGACACATTTGCTGTTTACAAGTGCAATTTATATCATTATGTTTTCATAATGACAAACACTATAAAAACAAAAATATAATTACTAAAGAAACTGAATGTCACATACCAGCAAAGAACAGCCGGTTCTCTCCAGGGGCGCCTGGCACAGGTGCCGCAAGCAAATCGTAGTCGGTTCCAGAAGAACCCACCGCTACAAAGCTGTATGACCCACGGGCAAAGGGGTCAGCACGCCATCTGATAAAATATAAAGTAAATAATCTTATAAGTTCATATAAACGAAATCAACACCGATCAAATACAGTTGGGTAGATGGCGTTGACGTCACGCGTAATGACGTATTCATATGAAACCAGAAATTTCTCGCGGGAAGATTACGGTGGTTGGCTTCTTATCTATACTAATATTATAAAGCTGAAGAGATTGTTTGTTTGTTTGTTTGTTTGAACGCGCTAATCTCCGAAACTACTGGTTCGAATTGAATAATTCTTTTTGTGTTGGATAGTCCAGTTATCGAGGAAGGTTTTAGGCTATATAACATCACGCTACGACCAATAGGAGCAAAGATATAGTGGTAAATGTGTAAAAAACGGGAGAAAGAAGTCACTATTCCACGCGGACGAAGTCGCGGGCAAAAGCTAGTAATCTTATAAGATTCAAAATAGCACATGTTGTGATGCCAAGTTAGAAACATAATATGATGCAAGTTGTTTATGCCGGTCCATCCTATGATTCGTGTTGAAAAACAAACACGATGTTTCTTACATGGCATTACAGGCGCTGTGTGCGCGAAATACCTCGTGTGTTCATAAGTTTTGAGACGAAAAAAAAGAGGCATAACTTTTTAAATAATTAACTTATACTTCTAAAATTTACATTGAACACTAAGTAGATAAAAATCAACAATAAAATATATCTTTTATTCAAAATGTCCACCCTTGTTTTTAATAAAGGCCCTTAGACGATTTGGCCAATCATCAATGGCGGCACGAATCTTTTCTAGCGGGATTCGCTTTGCTTCTCGAACAAGAGCTCGCTTCAGTGACTCCAAATTTGGGTGGGACTTCCGGCAGGCCCTGAGCTCTAACTCAGTCCATAGAGAATAATCCAGCGGGTTGAGGTCGGGGCTGGAGGAGGGCCATTCGTTCGCCGCGATGAAGCCGGCACATTTTCCCTCAACCAAGCTTGGGTGGTTTTTGCTTTATGGGATGGTGCTGAGTCTTGCTGGAAAACCCAAAATTTGTTGTAAAATAAAGTATGAGATAGGGGTTTCACAACAGGCTCTAAGATGTCATTTTGATAATTCTTGGCTTTCACCTTGACGCCTTGTTGACAGAAATGGAGCGGAGTGACACCTTCATACGACACTCCCCACCATACCATCACACTTGCCGGATGATGAGTGCGCGAGACATTCCGTGCTGAAGCTGGGACATCCTTGCTACTTTTGGCATAGACTTTATTGTTTTGTCGGTTGAACTTTTCTTTGACATTAAAAAAAAATCTCATCGGTGAACAGTATCTTCCTCGCATCGTGTCTCCTAAGCAGTAATGGACAACGTTCGCGTCGCAATTTACGAAGCCGATCGTTTAAAAAGTGAACTTTTCTACGGCTATACGCCTTTACCTTAAGATCATATTTCAGTATTCTGTTGACTGAAACGCGCGAAATATTAGTCTGCAGAGCAATTTTTTTCTGAGTGCGACATGGATTTCGGCGAAGTCGTTCTCGGGTGATTTTGATGTTCGCAGGCGTCCTTACAGAGCGTGGCCAGCCACTCCTTTGGCGATCTTGCAAGGAACTTGTCTCCTTGTATCGTTTGATAGTGTAATACACGAAGTTACGGCTTACGCCAAAAGTTTTCACCTTTCGGAAAATCTCCATTGGTTTTTTTCCCGCCTTAAATAGCGATATCACGGTCGAACGCAATTCTTTAGTCCCCTCCATCACGATAAAATTGACAGAAATAAATTTGAAAGTCAAAGGTATTAAAAGTAAACATTCCAAATTCAAAATTGGAAAAAGAATTAAATAGCAGCCAGTAATATTTAATTTATTTTTTTAACTACAAAGTTTGTCTCAAAACTTATAAACACACGAGGTAAATCCGTAAAGTGTTTTAATTAATAACCCTATCAGTTTAATTTACCTTGTGACAACGCATTCCTTAGGTTGTGGCACGGCAGCATGACCGAAGATGCTCTTCAGCACAGCAATGCATCTTCCGACAATGACGTCATCGGTGACGTTCTCCATCACCGCGGCTGCCTCACCAGCGACCAGCGCCAGGAGGACCGGAGCACTCCATAGGTTCCAGAAGAGGAACAGCTCACCTAGAAGATATGAGGATAATACATACAGGGCTAGTCAACCAAACAATCATGAGCTAGATAACGATGAGCCTTGGCCCGTCCTCTTGCACAGAAAATATTTCCGAAAGATTTTGGTGATTTCATGTAAATTAATTATGCACAAACAGTCCGGTATGTTTTAACTTTACATTGTCGAATCATAGAACCATACATAGATCCTGTGAATTCTCATGACAGGACATTATGTGCGCCAAAGTATGACCAGTATATCGTTACACAGAAGTAACAAATTTTTAAATATTGAGTTTTAGTTAGTAGCCACACTGTTCTCTTAGCTAGGTATTCCTGGAGGCAATTATTGAGCCCCAGCTAAACATGCCAGGAATTTGACTATGTTCTTTACGGAAAAATTTCATCCATCTTTGAAATGACGACTCATGCTCTCGTGACATATTTGCGTTCAAATGAACTGCATTGTTTCACACATACCTGACCGTGCAGAATTTATTTCCATCATTAATATGCTAATCAGGTTTAAAAATAAGATACAGGTAGTCAAAAATCGCGCCCAAAGCGTCGATCACTCAACCATTTCGTGTCTGACGTCATGACTCCTCCAAAACTAATTACTTGAGATTCTGAACACGTGCATTAGCTTATTGTGTTGTGGCACACGTTATTACTTACAAGTCAATCTCGGCCGGTAGTGGTAAGATACTCACTCATAAGCTCAAGGTGGGAACAGTAGGATTAATTTTCAGTACATTGATAATCCTTTAAGAAATTAAGAAGAAACATTTTAAAAGTGGATGTTTGAATATAATTAATGACTGGATATGTATATCAGTAAAACTTTTTGCAGGCTCTGGAGATTAATTCACTGGTAACACTTTACTTTTAGACTTCTCATGATTTACCTGGATATTTAGTGGAAGCCTAGACATTTGAAATTCCTACCAAGATTTTCATGCTGTAGATTTTTTTTGCTGGTCGAGGATATTGCTGACGCTAAGCAGGGTAATCCTAAGCTGCACGATGGTTTTTATTTAGTACTAGTATTTGTCTGGATATGTGTACATCACAGTGATGAATATAAAAACCCTCTCAGTGTACTTCTCTTGTGATAAAATCATGACTTGTTAATGCCAAACCGTGTTTGAGTTCCCCGCATAGTTCACGATAGTTGCTCCATAATGGTGAACTGTATCATCTAGTTGTAGTTAACGGGATTTGTTAGGTGTTACGCAATATTTGAACAGCGTCGAACTTCAGCTATTTGCTATGAACATATTAATTAGCTTCAACTATAATGCGCAAGTTTGGGACTGAGAAACTAATTAATTGACTTACGGAACTAGTGTGGCGTAAAACCTTGATGACATACGAGTATAGTATAGGTCGAAATAATTCAACGATTAATAAAGTAATATGATCCGAGTAATACGATTCAAAACATTCAACCGTGGTTAGTGTCAGCCTAATCAAAGCTATCCATTATAATTAATGTAGTGATGCACTATAAGGTACAAATAATAGTTACATGTTGACGTTGTTACGTAATTTAGATAAAGGATTACTTAAGGGATAAATAATATTGAATTTGCAGAAACTTTATCTGACGCTGATTTAACTAGAACCAAAGCCAAGGACATATTAGTTATGATGATACCACTCTTAATACAAATAATCCCCATACAACTACATTTAGTACCTCTAATTTAATAAAATTTGTCAGTGGACTTAATTCTGGCCGTACGACAGTGTGTTTTACCTACAAATATTTTTAAACTACTACACGAAAAGTCCTTAGTGACTAGAAATCTTTTTAGCAAGCGAATACCTACCTAATTAGAATTTTAAGAAGCTTCTGATAACCTTATTACGTACTAATCCAATCATTCCTCATTAGAAGACTGGACCTTTTTGATAAATTTTATGGCAACATCCTTGAAATAAAATCAGTATTAAAGATATATTTACATTTTGAAAATTGATTTAATTTTTGGAGCGTAGGTATATAAAGAATATTGAACCAGGATATTTAATAAAGGAAAAAATTAAGAGATGTGGATTGGTGTTAAATAGATGATTACTATCTAAATCAAAAGATAAACCAACTTAATTGAAAGATTAAATTGCTCTGATTGAGTTTATCTTAAACTTAGGATTGTTCGTTGGTGACGATGATACACATAGTCATAATCACTCAGACAGCTGAATGTCTTCCATCATTATCGATTTTATTTCTCAGAGCTATTACATCTACATCATACTATCTACATCATTGGGGTGTAATAAAGCAACTTTTAATCCCCAACACCACTACAGAGGGAGGTAATAAATTATGGAAATCAAGCCATTGATTTTTAGCAGATACAAGAGAGACTGTAGTGGGCGCGTTCTCACATAATTCTCGGCCGATACGGACGCATCAGATAGCCGGGGCTTTAAAAATACGAACGGGCCCAAAAACGTTAAATTGGCCACGATTAACCTTCCCATGGAGCACAATTTTTCGTGCCGTTTCCGTGTTGTGCTGTACAAAGTACAGATTAATGAGAGCAATCGAAACGTGAGAGTGGAAATAAAGAAGATAACTAGAATACCTATAGTAGGTATATGTAGCAAATTTTCAGTTAACGCATGAAATTCTTGGTACCTTGCTTAATATTTAGAAATTTTGAAGTTTTTGTCATGATAATTAATAAACTCGATTGGAATTGAGAAGGTTAACACGTAAAAAATATACTGCACTTACTTCCACATTTCAAAAACTTTCAAAGGCAGAAAAACCTTAAATCATAACATAATACGACACCATAAAGTTCAGTGAGCTTACAACAAAGCTGAGTCTGTGAAAAACAGGCCATGAAATATGATACACGTCGCGAGAGACTCCCAAAGATTACTTACTCGGAAAAAGACGTCTCGGGGCTAAAAGACCGAGATACGAGTAGCGCGAGGTTAAAAAATCATGAGGCCTTCTCTCATTGTACAAGCAGAGGGCTTAATGAAGTTAGCTGGGCTCACAACAAAGGCAAGGTGTACTAAAGCATAACGTGAAAAAAGGTTGTCTTGCAAGTGATTTATTACAAGGGAGCCCCCTCGCGGATCTCGGTAGCGTTAAATTATTCAGCTTTTAATTCGTTATCGTCTACAATGCATCACTATTTACATAGGGAAGTAATTTGGGAAAACGCCGCTTGGGAGGTGTGAAATTGGTACGTAATTTGTGAGGAATCCAGTTTTATAGGGCTATGTAAAACGAAGTGGGTTTATTTCTACACTCCGTACCTACGCTTTTTTATTTAATTGATCTAAGAATATGAGGTGGAAGGGTTGCTAATGTTATGAAAAAAAGCTATGATGAAACGCATGAAGAAAAAAAAAAACAATTAATGAGAGTTTTTTTTTCTTGATACTTGTATCTAGTCCAAAACTTGTGTGATATTTCTATTGTGATTAGGTAAACGCATGGGTATGATCATACCTAAGGCTTAGGAGTATAAATTCTTAAGTTTATCTTATAAACACTTTGTCCTGGCGAACCATATTATATTGGGACCGTGCGAGACAAGTGTCACAAACTATTGCAGGACGTTGAAATATCAAATGGCTGGCTGCAATTACGAAAAGTAATTACTTATAAGTTATATTAATTAAATATTGTATTATATGTGTCGATTTTTTCATATTATTAAAATATAATGCACGGTTACGTAAATTTTGAACTAAAATAGCTAGAGAAATGGTGACAGACTCCGCCAACTTTGTTCTCTGCGAGCGCTGTCATTGATTCGGATTCCCCCATCACCTAATTCGCACACAGCAAATAACCTTAAAGATTTATTTTATTATAGAAGTCCAATATAAAAAAAATACACACCTCTGCTAGCAGTGGTCGTGCCCACATGGCCGAAGAGATTTGCGCTCGGATCCCAGAATGTTCGTTCGAAACACAATATCACCTTGTTTAGGTTCCCATAGCCAAGGCGTTTGATGGCGGCCACCTGAGAATAATATTTGGTATCAATCTTTGCACCCGTCGATAGGCTAGTGGAGCAGAGTAAATATACAAATAATTTATATAAATCCTGTACATCAAATCAATTTTCACAAACTATTAGGTGATTTTTATTTTACTATTGCTTATTACTATTATCTTATTGCCACAGTGGACAGCTTGACGCTTATAGAAATGAGCATATGAAATTAATTCAAAAAAAAAAAACAGGTTGCCAATACCCAAATGAGATGAAACAAATCCATGCTAATACCCGCAGCTACAGTTTCAAAATCTTTCAAGAAAAAACGATTCAATAGTAAGTTCCTACATTAGTATGAAGAAAAAATAAACACACCTTCCAATCCGGGAGGGGTGGGTCGAATTTGATGAAGTTTTGCTGATTTTGGCCATTGTTTGCCACTGCCACCTTGAGAACTCCGAGGGGCAGAGTGCACAGTACCACGTCACCTGCGTTTTAAAAAGAAATATTATTCATACATAAGAAATATAGTTGACATCCTACGCTACGAATATTCGACTTTCTAGCTGGAGCCTATTGTACGCTTTCTACTATAACATTCTCAAATTACACAAAAATATATTTACACAATACATTATTATTGTAACTCAAATCTTTTGTTTGCGTTTTAAGGGTGAACAAAAATAATTTTGCTGAAAGTAATCTCGGCCCTTGAGAATAAAAATATAAAATAAAATCGCATCACTTTATTATCACTCGTAAAAATGTACAATTGAAGCCCAAAACGCAGATGAACAAAAACAAGGTTAATCGTTGAGTTTTAATTTAAAATAGAAACGATTTCAGCCGTTACAGAAACGTTATAATTAAGACGCCGTTTCGTCCAACAATTACTTGAGAGAACGATAATCGTTTCTTGGAAAATATCAAAGGCCGCTATGATTGCATTGTAATCTGTTCCTTCGAGAAAATCTCTTGAGTAAAGCTTTCCGAAAAATTGAGGGCGATTTATCCAGTGGCTCCGTCACGCCCATTTGGTTCTGATAATTTCAAATTTATCATCTATGTTATCTTAGTTCTTTGCCTAACTTACTTTTCAGGGTACGTAATTCAAGTCTTTAATATCTCTTAAGTGGATACTTTCACTCACACTTACTAAGGTGAGAGAGACTGAAGTCAAATTTCAACTTAAGAAGTCTCAAAAATTTTCTTGTAGGTCAAAGAATTTGTATATCACTGAGCCATTATATTGATCTACGGAATATTAAATTATAGTAGACAGCAAATTTATTTGAATAGTTTTTTTAAAATTATAATAACACGTTAATATACGTGATAATTCGACTAATAGTACTAAGAAACGTATTACCTCACCACCATCGGTCAATCATAACCCTATGTCGAACATCATTCCAAAAGCATATTCCAGTCATGCGCCACCTATCCACAAGCCAAACAAACGTAGCACACACTAATCTGACTACGTTATCATCGTTCGTATTCCGTGTCCAGCCAATTTCGGTCGCGTCACAAAGCTGAATCGTAATTAAAATTCATGAACGCCATGAGTTGCCGAAATTCCCGCTCCGTGGCGTAGCGTAGTCAAACTTGCCCTGAGGATGTGCCCATAGCTGTCATTGTTGCAAAAATTCAAAGGCACCAACTACACTGGCGAAGCGACTGAAATTAACATCGTATCAGGGTTTATCTGGAGAACGTGTGTACTTTTCGCCGCGCAAACGAGCCGGGTAGGGTTTCCACGGGTTGAGGTTGGAAAGAAAAGTTTTTTTCGAGATGTGACACTACTGATAATAGTAAATAAAAATGAAATCATTTAGATATAAACCTGCTTATAAAATTTACTACTTATTTTGTCAACAGTGAGCAACACTAAGTCATAAATGCAAATTTGTGGAAACGGGGAACAGCTCATAGTAATTTCTTGGTGTCACCTATGTAAACACAATTGAAGCTCAATTTTCTGTTAAATGACACAACGTGATCTGAAGTGACCTGACGTAACAAAACTGAAATACCCCAGTATTTCAGGTTTGTCAGGCAGTCAGGTGCCTCTATCTAACCAGGAGGGACCAAACTCTCTGCTTTGTTAGCTAACAACCCGAGCAACGAAACGTCAGCTAACTTCCATTCCGCATCGGAATTATACGGTCAGTTGGTAACACTACCCGGAGATAGTCAGACAGGCACCGCCTCTCAAACATCTAACCTCTCACATAATAGACTCCGCCCGTATGCAAATTCGACGGAAGGCCCCAGGCGGCCAGAGGTGTGGGGACACTGGGTCAACACAAACCCGGACCGTATTTTTGCGCCCGCTCCCATCAAAGTAAAATTAACGCGTTAGAATTGCAAATCATTCCGCGACAAAGAAATGACAAGGAGCCGACGGCGTTGTGGATTTTTCTCATAACGCCCATTAAGGAAGCTTTGTTTTTTTTCTCAAACTGCTCTTCCTCGATATTAGGGCCACATGAATTTGATTTTTCTATTTGGGATAAAATATGCGAGCCTTAATGCAACGTGCCGCGGGCCAAATTCAATATTAGCATCGTTTTATTAACTGTTTGAAGCAAAATCGATCCTGTACCGGATATTGTGTTATGAAAACTTGGATACTTTTCTTAAACTGATTCGTTGCAATTGTTGGTTAAGAGATATCCGTATTTTTAAGAAATCATTAAATAAGATAACAAATTGGACGAACCTGCTTAGTAATTAATAGTTGGTAAGTTAATAACTTAATTCAAAATAAGTACCTAACTTTCTATAATGTGTTATTTATAACAAACATTGAAACCTGAGTCTAGACGACCATTATGAAATCTATGTGGCCAGTATATGCCTTAATTTTTTTTCTAGGCGAGTGTTCAGTCGTTGTTTCTTTTATGTCGTTGACATTCAAATAAAGAACCAATTATTTATTACCTTTGAAAGTCTGCGGCTGATTGGGTGCCCTCGGGTTGACAGCCTTCACGCTGACGCCAGGCCCGGCGTAGTTGATCTCGGTGACCGCTGTGCCCAGCCTGATGTCGAGACCTTCGGACAGCGCGACTGGTACGCACGAATACCCGTTACGTACTGAAACAAGAGAAACATTGATGATTATTACAGACTAATTAAGAAATTCACTTACCTGAAGCGCGGATTGAGCCCTACGTCCTTTCTAACCGGGCGAATGCCTACACCACTAGAGCTAGTCTAAACTGAAATGACGCGCCCCACTATCGCATTAAAACGCGCACAAGCACACTTAAACTAGTCGACTGTGACGTAGGCATACAGATCTTAATTCGCGAAGCAGTCAACACTCCCACACAGATGAAGTTTCGTTAATAATATCACTCACACATCGAAATCCACTAAATAAGTAGTGGGGCGGCGCGTCATTTTAGCGTAGACAAGCTTTACGCTACGTAAGTTTTACGTTTTAACTATAAACTGTTAAACGCTTAACGTTTAACACGACAAAAGATATTTACCTTTTAATTTGATTTGACGAAATTACCTTTTAATTACTTTTTCTGATATGCTATCAATCAGGCTACCGAATACACTGGCATTAAAGATAAACAGCTGAGAATAGTCTTTTGATGTTAGGAAGTATTTATTACTAATTACTTTTCTGTTGTATCGCACATCGTTAAATTATATACTAATGGAAATTTATTGAATTTATATAAACCTTCTGTGTGAAACAAAATAACACCAAGGCAAGCTTAATTCATTAAGTCATAATAATGTTTATTAATTTCGACACTAATGTAACAGATGATTGCTCTCAAGACTTTATTGGCTCCTAAAATTTCACTGCGAAATTAGAGCACCTGTGGAAAACCTCGATTAATTTTATTCCCGTTTCTTGTACAAGACATAATTAGATTTCAGATTTTGCTTATCAAGGCTACGTTAACTTTTGAAGCTAAAATATGAAAAAGTTTCAATACCCATTTTGTAAGAAAGCTCTGAGTAATTCAAAACGATCTCGACGTTCAGATGTTAGTATTAAGTGTGATAACATAAATTTTTAACTCCCAATTCTAATTCTAAGTTAAGGCATAGTTAATACCCGTATATCAAAGTTTGTTTTTAAACTACGTTCACGTACGAAATTCGGTGGAATTCCGACTCGAATCGCTGCGATAACAGACACTGATGACTGCGAATATAGATAAAGTTAGACCTCGTAGTATGTGCTGTACCAACTGTGCTCTCCCACAATGCAGTTTTCAATTAGGCTGATAGCTCAGCAACAGTCTGCGAGCGTCTATTGTGTTTTAATATCTTTAAGTGGTCTCCTTACTTAAAGTTTTGGAATCCACTTAGCTCTAAGTATAATAAAAGTAGCAATATTCAACAAAAACTGAGGCTTTGCGCTTCTTTGATGTGGTTTCTTTGTAGCACATTTTTGTTGAAGACAATAGGTTAATTTTGCGTCTCGAAAAGTCTTATCCTATCAAATCTCAGACCAAGAATGAAATGCTCATTTTGTAGAAAACTAGAGCTGTTTAATAAAATGACGTATCTATACTTTGTGAATACGTGCTAAGGCTTCGTGGCAGCATCTCAAATGAAATATACTTATTATCACACGTTAAACAGCTGTTACACCTACTTTGCATTCAAAAAAAGACACAACGGTGGTTAAATATTTATGAAAGGTAGCACAACCGAGCTTTGCGTATATCATATTTGAGGTGATATGATAATTTAAGTGTGTTTATATTCCTTAACTTAGAAAATTAGTTCACAATAAACAGCTGCAAAAACAATATGACGCTGCAATCGTTTTCCCCAACGACCACTTCTAATCCCATTAAAGGTCTACTAAGACGCGAGGACAACTGGCTACTTGGGTCGCATGCATGCAACACTGTACCATTTAACGATATTAGTCCTGTTTTTGTACAGTCGCCACCATTTCAGACTGCACAAGTCTGTTGCAATACCATCCCTGTTACAAGCGCAGAAGACGTCCCAGTAATTATTTTAAATAGCTCAATGTGCTGCCGTTTGTACCAAGCGTTGCAGAGGCAAGTAAAGGACCACGAATCGCCGGGTGTAAAACGACCTTCCAGCCAACTGTTAGAATTAGCTGTGTTTTCACAATTACGGAAACAATTCTAGGAAATGTGTGAAAAACACTTTACCTAAAAAAAAATGAAACAAAGGCCGAATAGGATAAGAAAGATTAGGCAACTTTTTGACAAAACAATCAGATAAATTACATGTTGACCAGTACATAAGAAGTGTATAACTATACAGTATCAGTCATGTGTTGCTTCAAAAGTTTGAGAACAACATTATCAATAAAATAAAATGTGTCATACATACAAATTCATATACCTGATGAATTTAGTTTTGGTAACAGGAGGAGTAATACAGATAGGTATTACAGATGATGTAATTTTAATGAAAAATTTAAAATTTTTAATTTATTCGTTGCTAATATAACATGTATTTTTCTCATCAATCCACATCCTATGATATGACATTTGTGCACAATGTATCATATCAAATAAAGCCTGACAGAACACTGAACAAGGTATTGTTGCTAACATCAGTAGTTAAACGTCCAATTTCTGCGAGCTTTGACCCACATCCATTGATACCTCGAGTTATTGCTCACACAAATGCAAGGATGCCGCCAAAAGATCTGCCAATTTACCCTCCACCTAGTGCCTGATTCTGTTTCAAGTTTTCCAGAGTATCAAGGAGATAAACCTCCAACTATCTCTCTTTGACGTAAGTTTGGACGCATTGCATCCCTGTCGATTGAGCAAATTTACGGAAATTGTTGCAGAATCATACCGCTGGCAACATTGTCACAAAATACTTTGTTCTTTGTTGCGGGCGATACTAAAGCGACAGTATCAAGTTCCAGAAGCAACATTACTTTAATAACTATAAGGAAGTGACAAGATTTTATGACTCCTCACCTATGAGTTTTCTGCGGTGAATAAGGTTTAACACTGAGTAACATATCCGAAGTTATGTTGATGTAATTAAAGGTGATAATGTTCGACTCTGGTGTCCTTTTACAGAATTACTAGCCAGTTAACGATTGATCATAATCCTAAAATCATAATTGGTATATGCCATTATTTTATGTTGAGATGTTGGGTTCGATCTTGGGTCGTATTAATCATGAGAGTAGTTAACACAAACCGTATTTACTGTTATGTTTAATATCATCAACATACCTAACCAACCATTACAGATTCATAGATATGAAAATTTTATGATAAGTTAAGGTAGAAATCAGTCATAACATTTTCTACTTCTATAGTTAATATGCATCTGTTTTTGAGAATTCTAATTTCGGGTTCGGTGAAGACAAATTCATAGTCGCAAGTCATGCGAATGATCTGCTGAACTTATTGTATTATATTTTGGGAATATAGGAAAACATCCATTACACAATTTTGCATTGAAGTAAGAAGAGTAAGTATTCCAATGAAATTTCATACAGTTAATGTAAAACAACTTCAATACGAACCGTCTAAGAGTTTAACGACTTTGTATTTCATTAACGACCCGCGAACTCGCGCCAAAATATCAAACCGTACGTTAAACGGGGGGTCTAAATGGCGAAAGTTACTCTTTGTATTGCTTGTGTGTTAAATTTTATGGTGGAATCTTGCGCCGAGGGAGACGGGCTAAATTGGTGATTGCTACGTACGATGGTGGCGATGCTAGGGCGAAGTATTCGCAAGTATTCAGAATTTCACCGACCACACCGCGCGCCATAGCAAAAGATCTGACGGATATGGCGGACGTTAGAGTCCTCCAAATAAGGAGTTTTACGTTGATGTTTTATGGCTTGCTTACTAGGAAAAAACGTTCACTGGATTGATCCCTTGAGAACCATCAAATCATTGCCCTGACACGCTAGCACATAATATCGACTTTCTGTGTGTTCCTGTGCATTTTCCTTTCGCTTTCAAGTTCCTCCTCGGACGGGATATGTTTATAAACTGTGTGTTAGTGACACATATTAAACAAAGTAAATTTGTTTCTTTGTAATCTTTTCCAGTTGACATCATTGACTATTCGCCAACGCTAAACGCCTATTTGAATATCGAAGTAATGACTGCAAAAAGGACATACAACCAAAACTAATAATGTTGCTGATGACAGGAGTAATAACTTGATGTCAATTATCACACTCGCCAATAACTAAACACATAATAATTTAATAGCTTCTAACAGTCAAGTGACTTGGTAATAAATCAATGCAAATGAAACTACTCCTACCGTTGAAGGAAACGTTAACTATTAAACACGTAATTAACACTTTAAAAGACAGGTTTTTGAAATGCTTGTGGTCATAATTGTCGGGTCGTAAAATTTCAGTGCTCAATCTACACATGGGTTTGACGTAAATTTTATGAAGTTCGTCATACAACGAACAGATGACATGTGAAAAGCTGGATAGCTAAACCCACTTCACTAAAGTGTTCACGTCACTTGCATTGGGCTAAGCCTATTATAAATGAAAAATATCTGAGGGTGAGTTAGAACGGTGTGTAATGATAGCCACAAATCAAATCAACACACAGCTTCTATCTACCATATTACAATACGTTTTTAGACGTAAAGTTTTTCATCTCATTAAACTGAGCCGTGCCTTAAAATAAGAGATATTTATATTTCGTCAATGAAAAAGAAGGCAATGGACATCAGAGGATCAAAAATGTTGAACTCATAAGAGTGCTGTATTAAAAACGTATTTATATTCTGAGGAGTTACTCTACCGATATTCCTCTTTCCTTTCCGTGACGCTTCCAGTAAGATCCAGATACATCCAGTTCCATTCTGGTTGCGTATGTACGTACCTACAAGTATTACAAGTTATGCAACACCCAGCCAGTGGCCAAAGTCTCAACAGTTGAGACTTCCCCAAACTGGCAGGAGCACCCAACAATTTGGCTTTGTGGCGTTACACGGAATTTTTGCCGGAGCTGCAACGCTTCTGCGGTTTACAATTTATAGAGCCAGCGAATGTAATTAATAATTAATTTATGGTCGCTGTCCGTTCATACCAATTTCATGAGGTGTATTTGGCCGATGGTCTTTATCATTTATACCCTCATGTTTTTATTGTTTGTTTTTGAAATTTACTCCTTTGTTAAGAAAGAACACTTGTTCTTCTCCAAGCGGAGTTGAATAAACCTGACATAAGTCTAGTATAAATTCTCGTTTCAGGTATGGACGAAAATCAAACTTATATGTTTAGGAGATTACAGGTGCACTTTTTATAGTAATCTATAGTATGCCAAGTAGGTATTGTTTGTTATTTTTTTCGTTTTTTATTTAGTAAAATATACAGTAAATATCAAGCTTCTATTAAATGCATAGTAGCATCACTCGTCCAGTTTTCAAAGTGTAAAACCGCATACTTATTTAATCCAGCGAAATAAACTTATGCACATAAAACATTATTTTTAAAATATGGCAAGACTGACTGTTATTTTCAATATCAAAAGTCAAAAAGCGAAACAAATTCTGACCGAAATTATAATTCAAGATAGATAGCTGCGTTTTTAAGATAAGTTTTGTTTATGTTACATTGTACAGCTGAATTTACGATCGGCGAATTTAATTCAGGAATCGGCCATTAACACAACGCGGGAAAAAATAAGCGGCAATTCGTTGCTTAAACAACATTAAATTAAGCGTAATTTGAATAATTTTACGTGGTGGTGAGCACAAATGGCTGTAATTAAAGATGCCTACCTATATTTCGCAAACTCTTGTTAGCAAACGAACAAAGAATGCACGAGAGTAATTGATGTGATTAATTTCGATGCAAAGAGACATTTACGTTCCACGCCATTAAACATTCCGATACACAATAGACGACAGTCAAATTTAACAGTTGTTAAATCAAATAAAATGACTCGATCGCGCTTTAATGAAGTTTTAAACGGATAAACTGAAATAACAAATGACGACACGAAGCTCGAATGAGAAATTAACAATTGAATTGACAAACAAAACAATTGAATTCGGCCGTCCATTCGATTGCTAATTATTCAAACAGTCAGTAATTTACTATTTAAATATTGAAGTTTTAATCATTCATTTGACGAACCGTCAGATTTTTATTTCACTCGATGGGGATTGATATTGGGTGTGCATATTTGATATCAGTTTTCAAGTCTAGTTAGACACAGTCCACAGATATGAATCGAATCTGAAAACAATTAAGTAGAATTTGAGTCTAACACAGAGAATATAATGTATTTTTTGTGTATAATTTGTCCATTGGAGTAAGTTTATGAGTGTTGTTGCGACTAAGGCGGACAATTTGTCACTTAATAACCAGACGCTCAGTTTTACGAGCCCCTTGGACACCACGATAAATTCTCTTTTCACAAAAACGAATTAGGTCTAAAATTTTATTGTTTGACTTTATTATCAAATTTATCAAATGAAATTACCGGCGAGGAGCGTCGTAAACATCCTACATTGTACAAACTTTGGGTTATAATAGTTTCTTCTATGGCGCGTTGTATTTATGGTGTCATATTTTCCAATTTACATTTATAACAGTGAATCGTTATTATTATATTAGTCTATATTTGACAGATCTTTCACTTTAATGTGAGAGTAACATTATGTTAACAAAATGCTTCATCTGCCACTTTAGTTGTAATAAGGAATGCCTATAACTAACGATTTGTATAATAGAAATACCCAGTAGATGTCATCTTAATCTTTACACGGTTCATTGCAGCGCCGTAAGTGGGTTTGGCAGCGGTGCCCACATCATTCGTAATGCATTAATTACAATTTCATAACACTTTTGGTCCCAAATGTCATGTTCTAATGTCACATAGGATTTGAGTGGGGCCAATTCCAGTGACAAAGACGAAATAAGGAGGCGTTCGAAGACACGAGATAGCGTTTTTAGGCTATAAAAATAAAGGGCTCCCTCCGCAGCAATCAATAAGTTCATAAGTACGGCAATTCGATTTCGAAACATTGTTGTGCGTGGGCGAGATGTCAAAGATATAAATGACGTCGATCGAGGAATCGACTGACTCGTGGCGAGTAAATCGTAAAAAAATAATTAGTGTGTACACGTTAAGCTAATCGAGCACTTGACGAGGGTCGGACGAGGTCGCATCGTGTACTCCGACATTGGGCAGCGGTAGTAGAGCGATGGGAAGGGCAGTACAACTTGGGCCATTACTCGAACGGACGCGCTCCGACGCCTTTTAGCCCTTTGACGTGGAAAGGCCCCATTAGCATCAAGCGGCTTGTTGATCTCGCCTGTTAATTACTGACCTTCACTTTAACTAGCTGCTTGTCTACATTAGCTTTGACAATTCAGTGACGAGACGCTCTCGTTAATAACCTGACACGGTCCGGAATTTGGCTGTAGCGGAACGAAAAAAGGCTAAACCTTTATCCAATATAAATTTTCAAACATGTTGAATTTAATCAGCGTCAACGAAGAGGCCGAAGGATATTCAAATGAAGAACGATCTCGATCACCGAGGACGAAGCTCGGAATCAAGGCAGCGGAATCGCCGAATAAAACTGTTGATTACGTCCCGCGCGAGTTACGCTCCGTCGATCGGAATTTTATTTACTTGTTCGTTCGAAAAACAAATATGATGGCTTTTAATTTATGATCGAGTCCGCTGTAACAGAAACAGGTAAACA
Organism: Pyrausta aurata; assembly: GCA_963584085.1. Lineage (NCBI taxonomy): Eukaryota > Metazoa > Arthropoda > Insecta > Lepidoptera > Crambidae > Pyrausta > Pyrausta aurata. The sequence continues at coordinate 9,178,350 of OY757260.1, forward strand.
TTCAAAGTCGTGACGAGTTTTTTTTTATGTGTTCGTTTGCGCTGCGAGGAGACGTACGAGCTAATTGAGATATTGCATCTGTCATATCAACTATAACGTTTGACAGTTTTATTTCGATCGCGTGCGGTGGTGATATGAAAGGCGATTCACTGAAGGGTGAATCGTTGCTTTCGTTTTGAGAATGTCAACTATTCTTATATGATTTTCTATGGGAGTCGGAGAGTCTGATTGGGTTTAATAAAAGCCTGTGTCGGATCGGGTCGATCGCCTATATAAAGTCGTCGGTTTATTAACTTTTCCCTTTTGCGTTGGAGGGGCAATTGCCGAGTGGTATTTTGAAAAACGCCTTGACGGGTAAGCGAGTGAATGCCAATAAAGCTAGTCGTAACCCGGCCAGTTCTAAACGGGCGGAGCGCGGTAGTGTGATCGCTACCAGCAAAAACTTGACTGAGAAGCCAACTTTGATGGCCGCGTTTTTGTTCCACAATGTCGACACAAAAACAATTTTGTTCTTAATTTTGAAATGGCTGTATATGAATCTCAAAAGACAATAATTATAAATTTACTTTATATTACTGGCTGCTCAATGAAATCGTTCAACTATAATTATCCAATACACCAATACCAATATTCTTTAAGCATCTAAAAAAGGTGAAGGGAACAATAAAACGAATACCCAATTAAGTCCACTATCCACATTCAAAGATCACACAATTAGTTTCATATAATGAAGTACTGTATCCAGCATAGCAGGTAAACTTTTTTGTTGAAAAGTAGCCTTTATTACAACTACATAAGATACCGCTGTATTTACCTTAACTTGATGACCGCACATATAATAAAGTTCTTTATTATTTCTGCAATCAGCCTTTAGCTGTTAAATGAACGTTTAACATAATCTTTACCTAAATAATCAAAATTATCTTCTTTCCATACGTAATATCAGAAGTTCATAATTAAACATAAATGCTAATTAGTAATTACATATCATTTTCGTTATGAATATGCATTTATCGTAATAAAGACAACATAATGTTCCATGTTTTATTTACACACTAGGTATGTCTTAAGGTAAAGGAAAAGTTACAGTATGAAAAAATAGTAACGCTGTATATTTTCTTGTACCATTAATCAAAATAAAGAATTGGTTAAATTATATTTATTCAATTCTGTTTCTACATCTATTATATTGTTACATCAATATAAACGAAAATCGTGTAAGTTACAACACAACTTGAACCTCCAGAATTGGTGGACCGAAGTTCAACGGGACAGCTAGTTAGTAATCATTGTAGGAGTACAAAGTATTATCCTGCCAAAATTGCTAATAGCTAACATTAAAAATCTAACAGAGTTATTGTCAGTTTGACAAGCAAAAATTGCTGAAATACAAAATTTTGCTAAATATGTATGTGGAAAAATATACGCAGAGGGACCACTATAGACGTGCCCGTTTAAACGTGTAGACACGAAACTTGCTGCCTAGTTAGTCAGACAACGAGACTCCTAGCTTGTTCTTTTAGTAATTTGTTTGCGGTCGCCATAAGTGGCCATTAGGCGTGGATCACTCATGCGAGCGCTCCGATGATTTTATCCGCCGCGACACTACTTAAGAGATATCAGATAATAAAGGCACCGCATAATTTATCGCAGATACGGCATGCGTATTTAATTGGTCGGATTACCATGTAAAAAGTTGCGGGGATCTCTCGCGTTGACGGGGCATTTACTATTTTTAGGCTGTTGGGTCTCGCACGAGGCAATTTTTCATTTGTGTAAATACTCGAGAAATGTCTGAAAAAACATTGGGTTTACGCGCATGACAAATCATGTGCAATGGCAACTACAATTTTGACATTTTCAAGAAAAGAGTGAATAAGTTGGTACTAGGCAGACATGGTCTATCTTAGGCTACATTGACACTTAACATCAGGTGCAATCGTAGCCAAATGTCTGGCTATTTATTATTAAAAAAAAGCTGTACAGTTATAGCTTTACTTTTAAAATAGATATATGCTATTACTCGTACTTGACTCATATTTCTATATATGCTGATATACGAAATATGACACTTATTTTAAAATAATGCTTCGAAATACCTAATTATCATATGTATAAAGTTGGTTATGACCTAAAACGAATATTACAGAACTTTCGCTACTAACCCCACCTGGCTTTTTGTATCATTAATTCACGCTTTTCACGAGAACAAATAGCGTTGGGTAATTAAGCGAACACCTAAATCCGATTATAGTACTGTTACGCAAATTAACACTGAATCGCCAACAATGTTTACTTAATCCACCACTTGACTATAAATTAATTAGTTGATAGCACATACCGCGGGGTGTTCGCGTAATACAACCGCTGTTACTATTATATCAAGTTAATATACGTGTGAACACAAAGCTGTGCGATTTAGATTTAATTAGCACTTGAATCATACATCTTGAGCTCTCAAAGAGATATATAACTTCATCGAGCTTGTTAATATCTATTAAAACACGTAGATACTCGTAGATAGTCAAGTCACATTCATTAGTAATAGCTCTATGCTTAGTTCGAAAGTAAATTACGTTCGCGTTAGAGGTTGGAGTAACATTCAATAAAAGTGGATGCTTTCGAGAAAAGAGTAAAAAGGCTTTTACATAGTCAACCAAGATCATCAAATCATACTAGAGGTATAAAATTTTTGTGGCCAAATGTCTGGCTTTGTAAGTACATAAAAAATATATAAATTTTGGAGAACTTACGTTTTTAATCTACAAGACTTCAGAATATACCTAAGCATTGCGATACCCGTGTGAACTCCCACCATATACTAGCACGGATAAACTTGTTACGTATCAAAAGACGCCGAAACCAGGAGCTTAGTATGGGCGTCTCCATGTGACGGCTGTCATGGAGGACAAAAAGGTTCTGCCTTGTAAATCAGCACGTCAGGCCCGCGCAGACGCAGGCAAATCTGAGATCTCGACGCGAATGAAGTTGTGCACTTAGGTCGAGCACTCACTTATGCATGTAACAATAAACATCCTGTTTCTGCAACGAAAGATGATACCATTTTTAACAATTACAATAAGCTCCACACTAGATAGACTTAGGATCTATAACTTGACGAGCTCCGATGATATTTGGAAATTTGATAAAGCTACCGCATGTTTAAAAAATTCTGTTTGAATTTTACGGATCTTGCAAAATATTGAGAAAATTTTAAAGACCGAAAGCTGCGATACAGTAGGCGGTGAAATTGAGGATGAACTTTAAATATTTTGCTCAAAAAAAAAAGAAATATTGCACACAATAATTTAACTTCAACTTTCCTCCAAAGTAAAGTAAGAAAAGGTCAGAAAGTAAGTACCTAGGTAAATTTTAAAAAAATGTATATAACCATCCACTCAATGCGTCCTCAGCTTTAAAGGGCAAGCATACACTTGAGCCAAATAGAAGGGAGTCGAAACCAGTTGCAGCGCTGACATGACCGGTGGATGCTTCGATCCATATCAGTTTTCGGTCGATTGATTATCGAAAGATGAATCTGGTAGCGCTGCATTTTTCATTGGCTCACTTATGAGTAATCTTTGCTTTAGTATTTTACTCAAGAGTTTATCTGTCGTTGTTTTTGTGTGACTTGGTACTAATACACTTAGTTTATTCAGCACTTTACGGATACGGTGTTACCTTTTGACATGGTGACAACTAAGAAATCATAAATTGTATTGCATTCTAAGTAATGCAAATAAAGAGTTGCAGTATATTTGAAGGATCCACACGTGTTTTTAATCGTAATGTATTAAATAATACTCTTCCCAGTTAAAATTTCCTGAGCACAATTTGTTCTAAAAATTACTTTTTGTTAGCGTTGGGCATGTAGATTAGAGCCTTCAGAAATCAATTCAAGCGGGATAAATGGGCACGCTGTACTTTTCAAGATATCAGCGTTCGTGAAAGACCGCCTTTTGAAGTATTTTCCATTACATTAGGCAACTTGTTAATCTTCTAAGACCGTTTTTGCTTAGCCCGGGAGGAACTCAAGGTTGACAAACATTGTAGGGGTGACTTGAGAAATGTTTGGAACAAGTCGAAAAGACAAGGAGGCTTCTTAGCTTACAATACTTTTCATATTAGATGACGTAAGCAGTGAAGCAACATCTGACTTTGGAGGACAGTCGCCATCATAATATGTATGTAACGTTATAATAATAATCTAGCAGAAAAACCTGCTTCACCAATTCACCATCGACAAGCACTAACCATCGAATAATTAAAAAATGGAGTCATTTTGTAAGTGTTGGCCAAAACGCTGAGCATAACTTATTAAGCAGACCGAAAGGTTTAATTACGAAGTGAAAAAATAAATCTGATAAATCTAATGAATTGATATAGGTTCTTATGAGAAAAAAGCCCATGGGTAGATGGTAAAAAAGTAAAATGCTCCAAAGAGCTTATCCTTATTTAAAATTTTTACAGATATTATTTAAGTAAGTAGAAAATACTCCTACATTTTTTAGGAACAAAACAGATATTGTAGATATTATTGTATCTACAAATACAAAACAATCAATTTTCATTGCTATGTGACATTTCAAATCTCAAGTTGGATTTTAAAATGCAAGCAGTCGGTTTTAAGATAAGATAGCTTTAGATTGAGTAGATCTTTGCCTGATTTCCATATTGCGATTATAGTCGACCTATAAAACTTTAGTTTTAGTGTTCGTTCCACAGATTTCGACAGCCATTTAGCCGCATTTCTGCAGTAAGATATTGCATTGGACACTAGAAAAGGGTTCAAGCACTATTATTTACTATAAACATTTATTTATTGAACATAAATACGGATATGATAGCATTTTAAAGCTCTTTTCATTAAACGCCCTGTTGCGTAACGGAACATTTTACGCTTTTGTGAAATTTACGCGCTGTCGTAAAATAAATATTATACTAGATAACGCGTTTCGAAGATAAATCCTTTATTTACGGGAACGTGGTTATTGTACTGAGTTATTTGGCAATTTGTTTTGTAGACGCTCCCTTGTTGCTGTCTTGATAAATGGAAGTACAATATTGTTTTTATTGAAACTGAAACAAATTGAACTTCGGCTCTGTCTTTGTTTTGAATCGAATTCGAATTTGCGTTTTAGCAAACAAAGTTATTTACCATCAGAGTTAGTGTTGATATTTTATTGGGTTATTTCGGAAAGTATTAAATAACGAGAACGACACGTATAAGGCGGTTATGGTGTAATTTGACATAAACCTGTCAGGATATACACATCACAACTATCGGCGGATTGCCGCAGCCCACAACCGTTGGTAGCGAACGTTTTATGATGTTCACTAGCTTTTGCCTGCGACTTCGTCCGCGTGGAATAGTGACTTCTTTTTCCCGTTTTTTACACATTTACCACTATATCTTTGCTCCTATTGGTCGTAGCGTGATGTTATATAGCCTATAGCCTTCCTCGATAACTGGACTATCCAACACAAAAAGAATTATTCAATTCGAACCAGTAGTTTCGGAGATTAGCGCGTTCAAACAAACAAACAAACAAACAAACAAACAAACAAACTCTTCAGCTTTATAATATTAGTATAGATAAATAGAATTAACGAATGAATGAGTGAACGATCCCGCGGAATGAGGACTGACGGCCATACCGGCTCGCGAGTGGGATAGTTCAGCCGCGATTGTGTAAATCTACCGGCTTAGTTCGCGGAAGTATGGCGTTTATTCCTCGTAAATCAAGGGACTTATCGAACCCTGCAACCATTCGCGTCACCCGCGAAATATCCTTGCATCGTGGAACGAAACGACTTTTAACTTGCAACTTCTAGTATCTGGCGGCACGGCTAGTGCCCCCGTCAAAGCCGAGCTAAGCGATGTTGTGTATTGCGCGCGTTGTATAAAACGGATCACGAATAAAGGCAAGACAGTCGTCGAAATGCGACAAGTTGGAAAATTTGCAACGGTTCGGACGTTTCATGCTGAATACGCGCGGAAAGTTTAACGGTTGTACTTTTTTCAGGGACTTTTATGTAGCGTTTAATGGCTAACAAAATAGCCCCCTAAGAGTTATATCCCGGTGATGCCGCAACGACGAATGTCTGACCATTGTGAATTTGTGAGTTTGCTGCAATTTCGCATTCCTATTTTATCGTATAAAATTGTCCATGGCATATATTACTCGTAAAGTGCCGACAGATTTATTTTCCTCAAATAAAAGCGTTTTCGTGGATTTACTGCAAAACGGACATACAAAGAGTAACAGATGGACTTTAAAGTGCCATTTACACGGTCGTTTGCCAATAAACTCGTAGAGACACTATTGAGGTTTCGATTACGAATGTCGTTGTAAAATTTTGACGTCAACTGTACCTATACATAAAACTCATTAATCTTAAAAAAAGTTAGGCTCTTTCGCCGATATTTTTCCATAATACAAGTAAAAATAATGAAACGGTGATTTATTTATTTATATCTTATACATACCAATTCAAAAAAAAACCTTGATTCAATAAGTCTTATCTCAGCTGGAAACCGACAACTACCAATACGATTTGTGCTTTCAACAACTTTGACCAGTTTCCATATTAATTGACTCTGTATTAAAATCCAATAATGTTTAGTTTTAGTTAGTTCGATCGCAGCGGGGCCCAATTAAACTTTTCCAATACTCCGGACCGCGGGGGTAAAATCAAACAATATGGTGCGTCAAACTTCGATATGGGAAGTGCGCACCGAGGTTGTGGCAACCATTAGTCAAATAACAAGCGAGGCAGGAGCAGGAGGCAGCCGAATGAATGACAGTTACGCTAGGGTGACCATAGCGTTTGGACAAGGATATTTGATTAAAGTTTTATGAATCCCTCTCAAAATGTTGAAGAAGGTTTTTTATTTAAAATACTTTATCTCACAGATCATGATTATTCATTAACTTGCAAACTTTACCTAATCACTTTTAGTGAATTTCAATAATGATGTGGTTACTAGTTATGTTTGACAGATCGGTCATACTATATGACATAGAAAAGCGTGCATACTTACATTCCAGAAGTTAATAAAATCAAATGATTGATCATTTGTAATAGCTATCTGTTAACCGAATCCGGCGTAAAAAAAAACAATGACATGAGGGATTAATAATTACATTTTTAAAAAAGTTTACTGTCGTTGAAATACCTGAACGTATGAAAGTGTGGTAACCCCGGAATTTGAGTTATAGCCGCATGGAGCATGCACACAAAGCAATAACGTAAAATCTGTCTGACTGAAAATATCTGATCGCAGATGGACAGCCGAATTTGCCCACTGACCGAGTTTCCTTTTATGTGGTACGCGCATAACATTTTCAGTATGCCATCACTCTGCAGCATCCCGTCAACCAGGGATATAGGTTATTGGAAAAAATAAAAAAGCCATGCACACGAAACATTAGAGGGGGCGGTTTTTTATGCCTTTTTCCATTTGCCCGTAGCTCGAGTGTGCCTTCTATATTAATATTTAATCAACAGCGTACCTCCACCGCACTCACTTTCTAGGATTACGATTTCGATTTTACGTTATTAAAATCATAGAGAAAGAAAAAATCTTCGCTTTAAAAAGAGCGTGCTACTTAGTGAAATTCTATAGGATTTGACAGCGAAAGACCTTATGACAGCGAGACCGTTTTCTAAGAAATAATGGATTTAGTGGATACGTCAAGTTTCCGTCGTTGGAATTTTTGAAAAATTATGAATGGATATAATTATAATTTAAGTTTTGTATAACAATTTCAGATGAAATGACTTGTGCTTTCAGCAACTGTGAAGTGCGCCGAGGATACAATCCCGAAAATCATACTTTCCACCAGTAAATATGAATCATTGATAAAAAATTGAAATCCAAATTTTATAAAATTTGTGAGTGAAATCGACTCCGATGCCAAATTGTACAGTAAATTTAGGACTTCCTTTGTGATTTGCAGCCATATATCAAAGTTTCCAATAGATTAATTCAGGTATTTTCAGTAAAATAAGAAACCGTTTCTTTACACTAGGGCTTGACTAAATGATGACGTCATCAGTATCGATAAATTTTTTGACAGATTTTTTTAGGTAACCGTAATTCTTGCACAGCTTCTTCTCAGCACTGGCCCACACAACTGGCCCGAAGCTGTGCTGTGGTAAGGTCTATGTTGGAACGTGTATAAGTGTTTCTAGAATGTCTTCATACATAAATAAATAAATATGTAATTTAACAAAAATGAGGTTGTCTTGTTTATCAAATAGAAAGTATTATGTAATTAAAAGTGCATTAATTTTATTATTTTTGTTTCAATTTACATGATTTATCGTAACCTCGTCGATAAAACTTGGACCACCATAAGATACACATCACTATTGAACGCACACATGTAAAGTAACTTTTTGGTTACGCTGAAAATCCGCGTTTGTCATTCTATACTATACTACTTTCTATGATTAAAATGGAACGCGAACGGGTAAACAGATAAATATGATAAGTAGGAAAATAACTATGTTGAATATTAGTGCATTTATCATGTGAAATTAATATTGTTAACCTCTCAGTTTATTTTATTAATCATACCATGCATGATACAATTAATTTAGGCTGTTCTTTACCTGAAAGTTGTCCGCAAGAAATTGATAAAAGCTAAATGACCACATAATTTGTACAACTTGTTATTTAATATACACTGTATCATTTACTGTATCTGGTGTACGTTAAACTTAAAAGCCTTCTATCTATCACTATATCTAATTAAGTACACATAAGTAAGAATAAAAGAAAGTGATGTGTAATTCTAAACCTACCTACCTTCTATAAATGAAAAATTTCTACGCTCGTTTTTGTAACTCCTCAAATAACAAAAAGAAAAATAACCTTAATCGCAAAAACATACTTCACATGTGTCTTCTTGTCAGTACCTTCTGAGTAATTCCAACTTGAAGTTGAGGACTTGGACAGTCATTAATTAAGTCGTTTCCACAACTCAAGTTAAACGTTCTTAAGTATAAATCAATCAGTTAGACATCCCGGCGAAGGCATACTATAAAACGTTTTAGTGCCTGCTACAAGTGGTAAAACGTGCATCGTCTATAAAGTGAATTATATTAAGGCATCAAGCGTGTGCTCCATGTTATACAGTAATTAGCTATGTAAGACCTTCACGGCTAATTAAGAAAACATGATAGCAAGTACTGGGAAGAAGGTTGCTCTTAGCACAGTAGTAACGGTGTATGAGCTCAAATTTGCACTTTAAAAAAAGTTATTTACTAAATAACAAAATATTGCAGGAAAATATGCTACGGTCCTGTCTCTCCATCGACGCATAGATAGGCACTAACCATCGAAATTAAATAAGGAGCGTAATTTAGTAAAGTATTTGGCAGAAAACGCTAACCAGAACTTAAAATGTCACTGTGAAACATACCCTCAAGTAGCATTCTGAAACCACGTAGGTTTGTGTAGCGCGACCAGAGTCAACGTTAAAATTAAAATCAAATGCAGATATAAAATAGTAGTATAAAAAGTGTTAAAAACAGTTTTACAATGTCTTAATAAGTAAGCAGTAACATTATCTGTCCATTACTTCATACGAAATGACGTTCCATAATTGAACAATTCGTTGGTTAGTACTTATTTATCGATGGTAAAACAGGCCCTTTAATACCAGTTTAAAGGGGTTAAATCTCATCGTGTTCTCAAAGCATCCAATAGCAACAAAACTATGATTTAACCCATAGTTGAGTTAGCTAGAACCATTCAATTGCTTCTAAGTGATAACCAAAACTGAGTAGCCCACGCTTGAAACGTGAAAGGATGAATGCCAATTTCTTCTGCCATATTTAGTGGCATTTGCAGTGTTTATGTCCCTGCTTCCTCAATCTGTTATATCATGTAGAGCTGTGAAAATAAGGAAGCAATGACCATCTACAGCGTGTGGCCTGTAATAGGAGCAAAAATTTAATCAACGATTCTACAGAGTATACGTAGTTACCTTGACCTTATCATTGTGCTGTAAAATAATCAGAAATATAGTAATCCAAAGTTATAGTCCCTAATCAACGTATATCAAAATGGCTAACTCGTTGTAGTAAATGATACTGTCAAGTTATATGGCTGGAGACACATTTGTTTGCGATACATTGCTGGTTCGATTTATTTAATTAGAAAATAACAATAAATTTATTTTTCATTATTTTTAAAACTAAATCCATTTAGAATTGATTACTGGTTACTTATAGGGCCTATATTAAAAATGTTTGCTCTTACAAGCAACACCCTGTATAGCCACAAAACAGGTATATTTTGTGCAATAATGCCTCTCTGATTGACCTAAAAGCATAACAAACCAACACTATACCAACACATTGCAAATTATTTTGTCAAGTAATTTTACATATCGGTTTCTTGATGCTAGCTGAACAATATTTGATTGGAATGAATTTTGAAAAATGGTCCACTTGCACAATCTATAGTTAGCATATAAACTTGCATATTTCTGTCTCTGTTGATTTTCTGTTCTGAAAAGAAGCTGAAAACAATAACACACAACATAGGCCCCTTTTTTGGTACAGCTACCACAAAATGGGACCAAAATTATTAATTAAAGGCCTTAGTATGATCACCATTTTCAAATAATGTTTCTCTTAAAGCTAAAAGTTGTCGTCCGTTAAAAAAATATCGTCTAAGTAAGAAATCAGAAGAAAAGAAATAAATTCCCTGTTGTGACAGAAATTAAACTAGTCTCGCATTATTCGATTAAGCTTCTATCTATTTCAAACAGAACTAAATCGAGCGTTTGTAAGTAATTGTATTTGCATTTCATTTGAATGTCCTTAATCTGACTACGTTTTGAACTTTTAATGCCCTTTATAATGTAATTTGGTTGTAAAATGTGGGATACTTTTATTTTATTCGACAGAGTAATCTCTTTTGGGGGTAAATTTTACAGGGTTGGATAAATGGATTACGATAGCAACGAATTAAACTAAAATGGACTTTTCAGAATAAAACTAATTCGTTTTTAACTTGCAGATACATGAATATATATATTTTTTAACCACCATTTTAAATAAACCGAGAAAATTCTGTAGAGTATAAACATAAATAATCAAGAGATATAATATAAATTGCACTTGTAAAAAGCAACTGTGTCGAGACGAGGAATCGAACCCAGTGTTTAACGCTATCCGGTTGCATGCCTAACCACTCGACCATCAACACATTGGCAAGCCTGTTGAATTTTGCAAGTGCTTTCATTAACGCGTAGGCTGCGTGACCTTATCAATGTTACTCTCACAATATCCGGAGGATATATTTTTACAAATATTTAAAAAAAACAAATTAGATTTTCGGGAGTTTTCCTTCAAATTTTGATACACTCTCTACTAATGTGTAGATGATCGCACCCAGATCTATTGCACCAGATATAAACTCGCACTAATCGAGCGCAGAATCGGGTAGCCGATCGCTCGCGATCCGACGCGTCACTCCTGCGCATGTCTGTCAGCCGTGATTGACAGCCACCGTAGATTAGATATGCCGCGCTATCACTGATTTTGTATGTGTCGTAGGATCTTCAGGAAAACTGTGTCTTTGCGAAAATCCTAGGTTTCTGCAGAATACCTGACTAATTGAAATAAACGATCAGATTCATCCGTTTTCGGAATGGTGGGTCAGTAAGTAATGATGTAGAATGATGATGTAGTGTACGTAATTTATATGTAGGTACTAGTATTTAATATAAACTATTATAAAGTCCGTTCATAAGTTTATTATAATACCTTCACATTAGCCATATCAAAGCAAGAAGACAGTGTCACGTTTGGAAAACCATAATGAAGATGTTATTTACCTACTGACAGAGACATGTCCTGACAAACCAGTTAAAAGAATTCATATACCTAATACGAATCTCTAGATTTCTAATCGTCCGAAACTAATTTCGATTTTTGTATTGAACTTGAAAATAACACGGATCTTTAAAACTCATTTAGGATTCTATCTGCTTTGACGGTTGATGCTTTGAATTGTCCTAGGATTTTAGCCAAGATACAGTTTTTCTGACTATCCTACGACATATGTAAATGGACACGTCACGACGCGGTTTGCTCACCCTGACGCCTCTCAAAATTCTGAGGACCGCGCGGCAAGAATTCGCAACGATGATTTTTGCAATGCACCTACTGAATGGGTGAGCATGAACATTGTATGTAGAACGGCCACGATGCATTTCCATTGATGAATTTTGATCGTATGAAAGATCACGATCTTATAAACTAAATTATGCATGCTGGTGTCCTATAAAAAGTAAAACATCAACATCGGGTACCATACATTAATTTGCGCATTAAAAGAACACGGTTGTTGTAATATTGTAAGTTATTGAAGCAGAATGCGAAAAGCCTTTTGTGGCAGTATTTATTGTTAAAAAATGCTTATAAAGAAACATGATCTTTAATTGAGCAATTATTTATACTAGAGAATTAAATGCGAGTAACTGGTAGCTCTAATAAATTCCGAAGTATCGTTTCATCGTACCTCTTTTATTTCTTACGTGTAAAAAATGGCGGGCAATAAGTGAGGTAACGATGATAACTCGTTATCATCACTTAAGATATATATCTGGTTCGTAACGACTTGTAAAATTTATAGTTTCGGTATCGGTTCAGTTGGTGGAACTGGAGATTAATTGGCAGTTGGTGGGTTGCTGGTTCTTAGTATGGGCATTTGCTATGTGCAGTAAAACCAGTCCGTCCGTAAAGGGCTTCGCAATTACACTCGTGTAGGTGAGGAGCGGGCCCTAGGCGGCGATCCAGCGGGCGATCGCAGATTGATATCGCTCTCGACACAAAAGAAGAAACACTCAGTGAATAATAGAGTGTAAGCCATTAAACTGGCGGTGACAAGAAGTGACACGCAGATGGCAGCAAACTCAATTTCTTGTGAGCAGTAAATAGACACCATACTTGCATTTTTGTTCCTCTGTAAATGCCTTTGTTCGTTTCTAGTTAACATGTCAAATGTTGCCTAAATTGGATATTTAGAACTCTTCCTATAGTCAAGGTCAATGCTGGGATATAGAACACAGTCAGTGGGTAGTGAAAAAAAACCCTATATAATATTTATCAATAATATTAAAAAACAAAGAAAACCTTGAAGTGTACATATTATTTAAACAAAGAACCATAAGACAAGATACAAACAATCCCCATCCAACAGCTTGCTTGATATCCACTTCATAACTTTTATCTTTCAACGCCAAGGAAATGTTCTCTTCCGGCGCAATTCCAAATAATTTATTTAAAATGATAAATCAGAATTTAAAATACACCGGGACAGAGAAGAAAAGTCACAGTCACAATACTGAGAAACTCCCGCTACACATCATCCGCTTATCTCGTAGCCCCACCCCGTGGCTTAGCGAGAAGTGAAATGATCTGCCGTAAATGTCTCGTATAGAGCAGGGATGTTGAACCTAGGGCTAAAAATACGATGCATCAAAAATTTCATCTTCTTTGAATTGAAATAATAGATCAAAAAACAAATAGCATTCGTGCTCGTAGATTGAAAATAAATCTCTTCAAATATTTTTTTCTACAATGAAAACTAGTAAAAAGGTTGGTCACCCCTGATCCTAAAGTATTCACTTTGAAGCTGCGATCACAGCTAAGAGTATCGAATAACTGCATAAAATGAATTCACATCGGCGTTTCCATTTGATGGCTTTTCAATGTCGCCATAAAACCTGTACCCATTATTTAATAGATATTCACACCGTCTAGTTTGTGTCTAGTTCCCTGAGTTGGAAAATGCCAAAATTAACTATTCTAATTTTATAGCCCGGAAAGAATTTGTGGTCAGAAACCTTTGATGGGCAATTGGCCATCAATTTCCCATCGCATCATGGTATAAGAATGTGATTGATTTCTCACTAAAGCTTCTTTGATCAATTAAGGTCCAATAATGCACGGATTCAGTTAGTTAACTCTCAGTTAAGTTATTATTTCGTTGCTGATAAGCCTACTTGCGTATGATGACTTAAACCAGGATTACGCTAGTAATGGGTTGAATCTTATTTCTGTCTCTGTCAACGTTAAATAAACTGACAGAGACAGAATGATGATTTTATCTGGTATTTGCGTAATCCTGGGTTAAATCATCATACGCAAGTAGGCCTTAGTTTATTAAATGTTTACATAGACAGAAAGAAGAAACTCTTTAATATCTTAAACTAGGGTCAGAGTCTGGACTGCGAATATTGGCCTAATTACCTTATTGATTACAATTTGACTAAAACAAAGAGAAGTAGCTTTTCTTAAATGCACATCGCATAGATTAATTACAAATTCGTTTAAAGGAAATGTAAGATTTAGGCGGTATTATCGCTATAAGCGATCTCTTCTAGACAACCTTTAAGTACTAAGTACTACAAAAGTCAAAATTATTGTTACACATTTACAAATGGCCAGTGAGAATAAATAGTATAATTTCACTTGAATTTTCTGAAACCTAATAAGCATTTACATAATTGAGTGTCCCGTATTAATTTCATGATGAGCGAACGTAATTTGCATAATTTTATTGCGACGGAAATGACAAATCCGAGATTACCATATGGAGGTGTTTTGCGAGACCACTTAATATTTACCCTGACGGTTGGTAACCGAATGATAAAGGCTCGTAACGTTACCCCGTTTATCTGGCAATCTTAATATTATAGTGAAGTTGAACGATTTCCAGTAAATGCTGTTGTAAACGTCGCGCAAACGCGGATGTATTGTGCGAGTTATAATAAGCTTGGTTTGAAGACAACTTAGAAGAGTAGAGGCAAAATACAGTAATCGAGATACGAAAACATTTTCTTAACATCTTTTTAACTGCAACTATTTATTTTTTCCGAGACTATAGTTCTTGAAGATCAAATTATTAGCACCTGGAGAAGTTTTACATGAATAGATGAGTATAAATTTTATTAGGTGCGTTTTTTTTATCAAACTGTTATCAAAGATTTAGTAAACGTTAGAACGAAGTTTGGATTGGGATAAATAAGGGTTGCACCGGCAATAAAATTGGTTTCCTTGAATTCATGTATGATTTCAGTGACCCAAACTGACTTTTCATTTTTTTCACTTTCACACACCCTTGCATTTCACAAGCCACTTCAAAGCTATCTATAGAGTTGTCTACACCTAAAAGCAATTCGGTATCATTTCTTAGCGTGAGGTAATTTTCCATTCCTGACGGCCGGTAAGCAAAGGGTGAGTAAATCAACCGTTTAATCGTCCATATTTTACAATTTGCCTAGAGTGTGGGATAAGATGGACAAAAATGGTTTCGAGTTTGCGTAATTGAAAAGTATGGCGGTTATCCCCCATTTGCTGTTCGCGAGGACATTTAGTTAGACGTTATAGCGGTAATAAAGGTGTGAATTGTGAATTCAAATCCAGAGAATAACACAGGATTCAAGCAATTTCTTTGTGCGTAAGTATGGTTACATACGATGTGATTTGCAGGCTATGATGAATAATTTAAATATGAGACATTATTTAGCAGTCTATGACAAGAAACTAAGATGGCTTTGCTCATTGAAATTAGTTCGGTGATGAAATTTATGTACTCTTATCTACATAATAATAAACAAAAAATAAAATAAAACTTTAAGTAACAGAAATACTAAGTATTCACATGCTACCTGTTTCGTTTTCAAAACACAGGATATATTATGATACAAACAAAGAAATCTTAAAAGATGATATAAGAAAAAAATTTCGTACAGGCGGTACTCGAACCGAAGAAATCTTAACATATAAGTATAAGCTTAAGTATCTCTGATTTTCTCAAATAGAGTGTAATTGCACATGCTATACACAATCGAATTCACTTTTCGCCAGCTTCCGTCGAGAAGTCAAGGATTAATTATTAATAGCTGGCATCAATTCCGCACCGCACCGCGCAAACAATGCCCCGGGTTCATCTCTCATTGTATCGCCGTATTTTATTGTCAATACGCAGACGTGGCAACAGGGGGCGTGAGTGGAAAAATCGTGCAATTTTCCGGATGCCGTTATAGCTAATATGGCCTTGTGAGGCGGCAGTCGATTAATCTCTGTCGACCGCGATGGGCTCCGACTGCTCGATATAAAGAACCAACTCTAACGGATCCCTCGCACATCTTAAGGAACCTTTATTAGCCCTCTTTTTTTTAGCGCCAGGGGAGACGCGGAAGCTCCTTATAAGCTAGTCGAACCACGACGGGTCCCTTTCAACGCGGCACATAGGGGTTATCAAATCGTTACACCAGAATTATGAGTGCACTCGAATGTGTAGAGATAAAGATGATGCCAATACCATCTTTGGAAAATACGAATCGGGGTCGCAACCCCAAATATAACATCATCTAATCCAAATAACGATAGAAGGTCGAAACGAATTTCCAAACTGGATACGCTAAGTTCTGTTTATCAAATTCAAATACAAGAAAACTCAATAAGAACTTTGTTATACAAATCGAGATAGTCTTAACTCGACTGAAATTCAATAAGCGAAAGTTTGCGCAGCTGTAAAGTTACCAAAATTCTAAGTAACTAAAACATAAAACTTGTGCGTCGACGTATTTCGGCTGTCCCGAAATGTCTTGAGAAAAATCTGGCATACTTATCAAATTGAATGAAACAGTTATAACTTAACCAGAGCTTAGTAGAATCGCGGTCAATTTCACAAACGGATTAATGAAAACAGGAACTCTTATGTGAGTGGTCATTACAGCGTTCCTACGCTATGCTTGAATTTGCTCTAAATGTCTTGAATGGAGCAAAAGTTTTCTCGAGTCTCACATGCGAAACTATGTCAGTCGTTAAAATACTTCAACAAACGCGGTGTAGTCACGAAGTTTTTATTTTACCGTTTATTAGCATTTGCAAGCACATCAGTGAAGCAGTTTTATTAACATTAGATTTGCAATTTTGTAAGATTTCTCTGTTCGCTCAAGGAATATTAACTTAATTCCAAATGTTCACAAAATTACCAGTTATCTACTAGTCCCGAATTTGGCTCATGATAGTCAGAGACACAAAACCAATCGTAAAACCCAAAGCCAAAAGGCCATAACAAAACCTGCGATCTAATGTTAAATCGATTGGAATTGCAATCGAAATAGCATGACGTTTTTAGTACCTACGTTACAGTACAGCGCAAATGTGCCTTTTCCCAGAGGAATTAAGTTATTAGCTAACCGTCCGGTTCAAATACACGGTTAGCCACTGTCCGGGCGTTTTACTCTTCAATTTGAATTCAATGGACGGAATTAGAGAGCATTCGGACGACACGTACGTAGACGCAACCCGATAAAATACCGATATTATGGCATTCGGTTTTCTCAAACGCGCTCTGGCGAGTTTTCGCTTACTCGCCACTCAATAGCTGTGGTACGGGACAGATTTTCCGAGTTCTTAGCAAGTTACGACACCGATAAATAAGGTGAATAGTTGCTTCTACAATGTTAAAGTTGTAATTTTAGACCTTTCGCGCCCGGCTTGTATATTGCAAGCAATATCCACAATTTCGCATTCTTGATGCCTAACTGGTAAGTGAGTATCCTTACGCGTGATATATAGTCGAGCAGTGTCCCTCGACTAGTGAGATACTATCTAGGGAATATGGTAATACCTGTCCGTCGTGGACAATGCTATAAACTAACACCTCTATCTCGAGATACTTCATCTTATAAGATTAAGTTTATAATGTTTCTTTTCTAAGATAACACTACAGTGTTAAAGTTGTTTTAAATCTATTAATATTCCTCATCGATCGCAAATCACTTAGTATCTACTTTGTCTGATTTGTAAATGACTACAGTTTTCTTAACCATACAAGCGTTTTCATGAAGATAAAAGATATTTATTTCTTGTGGTGATAAGAAACATCTTAGCCAGCGCCCGTGGATTAACACAAACATAGCTAGCTGTTCTTCATCACATAAAAAACATTTGTTAAAAAAAAAATAATTATTAATTCGTAAGAGCTCACTGGCTCTCACTAGAATACGTGTATATTTAATTTGTTCTCAGGGACTAAACTTTTTATCGGCTCCAAGTCGATGTCTGTAGATACAGTTTCCCTATACGAGATATTATACTAAGTGCCAGTATTTAAAAGAGCAGCTATTATAAATTATTTTACGCACGTTAAATGCCGAGTGTAATGGAGTCTATGTTAATTCTCGCTGACACTATCTCATCAGTCTAAAAGACGATACATACTAAAAATCCGTCGCCGATAACAGTAGACAATTACCATTCCCGCCTCGTCGCATAAGGCGGCCTTATCACGGCTATCTCCGCCAGTGGAATGTGGTTGTAGACGCGGCGTCTGCATTATCGCGAAGTGCACTAATTAAGAGTATTGCTCAGTCAAGTTGCGAGCGATGACATAGTTTTAAACAGGTCTAGTTGCTTTTAATCAAAATAAAACTCTCAACTTGTTACGGCAAGCAACAGTCGCCTCTTTGAGAAATAAACTATTTTAGCTGGATTTACGAAACTGACAAGCTTTACTTCAACATCTTTTCAGTGGGCACCTAATTGATATGACATTATTGCATCGATGATAGCCCTTGACGTAGATCTAGTATTCTGTAACATCAATAGGCAGAAAAATCTATTGTTATCCGATGAACTTTTAACCCACTATCCACAGAAGCAAGACAAAAACTTATATGAACTTAACGGGGAACTGAGGTTGAGCAGGCACAATTAATTCGCCATCACCTTCTAAGGGTGTCCTTAGCAACTAAACAACTACGTCCCGGCACAACATATACTCGTATCTAAACCGTACATCAGCGAGTTAGTAGGCACCTATCCTATTGTCATTAGGGCCCTAACCGCAGCGCGTTCAACTTTCTTACCTCCCTTGAACATTAGGCCTCGACCCTTCCCGTGACGTCACCGTTATCATGCATGTACAATTAAACAAACACCAGTTTGTGGCGGAGCAGCTTTTGTTTATCGTTTAACTCTACGCACAGCCGGATCTCTTAATCCTAAGCAAATATCGGGGGCTCTACACAAATTCCTTGTCAACCCTGACTGGTGTAGTAATGTACACGTGAATATTGGAGCAAAGTAAAATCGCTCTCAATAATTTAGAAGATAAATATTTCACTTTAAGATATTTAAAACCATGGGAGAGGCCAGCGTAGGCCTATGGACGTCCTGAAGAGATTTACACGACAAAAAAACGTTTCATGATTCAAAATATGATTATAGTATGTAATCTAAATACCGCATATTTCTATCAAAGAACCTTTTGTTTCAGACGCTGATCACCTATCCAGTGAACAGACTCGAACAAGTCTTTAACGCATATCAGCATACGACGACAAAACCTCAATCATCTTTTGAAGAGTTATGATGACTGATCTGAATTATTTATGTAAAATAGTTTCGCAGTTGCAATTCAGTCGAGTCGTGATACAAAGCACATCACTATTTGCCAGAGTTGGATTACGGAGCACAGTCCGCCCCAGGGCCCGCCGGCGTTCAATATTCAATTGATCAGGCCCCTCCGATGTTTGGAAGGAGACCAAACTCCAATGAAGAAACGCACATTGTTAAACCTTACTCTCTTGGGTACGAGGGGAGTTCGAATGCAGAGCGCAAAATGAAACATGGGAATTCCACACGAATTTTTTGAAAAAATATATAGCAACGCAAAAAAGGATGCATATTCTACGTGGTGCTATGCATTTGGGTCAATGGAAATGAACGAATTCTTTTTTGACTGCGCCAAAGTCAGAAAAGAACTACTTATTTCTGAAGTTTACGCGAATATTACACATTTAATGAAACACAATTTACGGATAATTTCGCGATAATTTATTTGATTTTTCATCCCGACGTTTCGAACACTTTACAGCGTTCGTGGTCACGGGGTAGACTAAGATGTTATTTGTCATTTACATAGTTTTGAAAAATATTAAACTACCATCATACTCATAATTAATTTACGTTCCTATCCACGCAGAAAGAGCTAACCGTGTCTTGAGATCTTGCAGTGAGTGGTCTGGCTTGGGTCTTCGATAGAACCGGATCCCATGCTGGTGGAATTTTCCAACCATCTTCTCTATTGAAATTTGGATGTTTTCTAATTTCTATGGCTTCACGTAACATACGAGGAACGAACCGACGTTCTTTTGAAAGTATTTTGGGTTGGTCAAAACGTATGAAGTGGTTGGGTTTATCTAAAGCATGTTCACACACTGCAGATTTCATGTTCCGTCTATGTTTTACGTCAGCTATATGTTCTTTTATCCGTACGCCTATACTTCGTTTGGTTTGCCCGATGTAGGAAAGGCCACAGTCACATTCCAGTCTATACACCCCTGCATCTTGAAGAGGTATGGTGCACTTGACAGGTGGTAAAAATTGGTTTATCTTCTTTGGCGGCTTGAAATAAGTCTTGATGGAAGCTCGCTTCAAGATATTTCCAATCTTGTCAGTGACCCCCTTAATGTAAGGTAGTACAGCAGGTGGGCGTTCAACTGTAATGGGCTTGGCCGTGGCACGGGGTCTGCAACGACGTGGTACTGGAAGCTGGTTGTCCCGTAGTACCTTCCTTACATGCTGAAGTTCAGCAGCCAGGTGTTGGTCGTCACAGATGCCCATCGCTCTCTGAAACAAAGTTTTGCCCACGGTAGCTAACTGTGAAGGATGATGGTGAGATGCACCATTGAGATATTTATCTGTATGGGTGGCCTTTCTAAAAACTGTGTGGCTAAGAGTATGGTCAGGATTTCTAGTTAGTAAAACATCTAAGAAAGCTAGTTTATTGTTTGCCTCAATTTCCATGGTGAATTGTATTTTTGGATGAATAGAATTAAGATGGTTCAAAAAAGCAGAAACTTTATCAGTGGGTAATACTGTGAAGGTGTCATCTACGTACCGTTTATAAAACCTTGGTGATATTGGTGATGAGCTCAGAGCTGTGGCCTCGAAATCTTCCATGAAGATATCAGCAACAACAGGTGATACTGGGGAACCCATCGCCACACCATCAACTTGTATGTAGAATTCACCGTCATATAATAAATAGCCAGATGTCAGGCAATGCTCTAGTAGTTCTGCATATTCAACAGGCATATCCAATTCAACTAACTTCCTTTTGGTAATTTCAATGCAGTCCTTCACTGGTAAACTTGTAAATAGGGACTGGAAAAAAAAAAAAAAAAACATATAGCTGACGTAAAACATAGACGGAACATGAAATCTGCAGTGTGTGAACATGCTTTAGATAAACCCAACCACTTCATACGTTTTGACCAACCCAAAATACTTTCAAAAGAACGTCGGTTCGTTCCTCGTATGTTACGTGAAGCCATAGAAATTAGAAAACATCCAAATTTCAATAGAGAAGATGGTTGGAAAATTCCAGCATGGGATCCGGTTCTATCGAAGACCCAAGCCAGACCACTCACTGCAAGATCTCAAGACACGGTTAGCTCTTTCTGCGTGGATAGGAACGTAAATTAATTATGAGTATGATGGTAGTTTAATATTTTTCAAAACTATGTAAATGACAAATAACATCTTAGTCTACCCCGTGACCACGAACGCTGTAAAGTGTTCGAAACGTCGGGATGAAAAATCAAATAAATTATCGCGAAATTATCCGTAAATTGTGTTTCATTAAATCAGAAAAGAACTATTTTTTTTAGTTGGGAGTTGGAATGTCAATAATGCAATCAATAAATCTCTATTGCAACTTCAAGTTAACATAGGTTTCGGGTAGATACAACTTCTTTTAAGTTTAAAAAAACCTGTTAGAAGAGTCTAGGTAAATTAAATGTGTAATTAAAAGCGTTTGTTGTCAATTTAATTGGTATTTAAGCTCATCTAAAACACAAGACTACTGAAGGGGGCACAAAACAACAATCTACAACTTTCTCTATAATATACTTTAATTAGTTTTTAGCTTTGTGGACATACGAATGCGGGAAATCTTCAACGAGATACAATACGAAACGGTAAACCGTCGATTAAATCTCACAGTCTCCGGTAATAATATAAACAACTGATTAAACCGGCCCTGAGCTGCGGTCACAAAAGGAGACATTAGTTAAGGGCTAGTTTTCACTGCACTATAGCTCAAAGTAAACGGTTAGATTGGCTTTTTGACTCTTCCAAATTTTTCCTTTTGTGAAACTATCAATATCAATGGGACTTAATTAGATGCATCAGCTCAAATTTAGTTCGATTATAATTATATAAATTATCAAAACTAGTTCATCAGATAGCATGGAGATAATTGTAGTATTGAATCGATACAATTTAAAAGAAAGGTACCTGCTACCAGAAGTTTTTCTTGGTTTAGATTTTTATTCTGATGAAGAACATTACAATCATATCATGAATGATGATATGAATGTAACCTTATTGAAATTATAGTCTAATCAAATATTACACACAGCTATAACCGTAGCGCTTTTCATAATGATGACAACGATGGGTGAGCTCGATCTATCGCCAACTTATGCCAGGCTTTGTTTCGAGACCAGAGTCAGGAGCATACCAAAGGGAGTATATTGATATATTGTAACGGGATTGCTACCATGTACCTTATTATTATCGAGTTTCCGATATTTCGGCAATGTTGCAAGTGCCACAGTGTAACTGAAGTTGATGCGGGTAAGCTGTTATTAAGCTGTTAAGCAGACATATCAGTCTACCCTCCTACGAAGTCTATTATTGCGGTCACTTGCGTTACCATTGTTCACAAATCACTATTTTCTCGCACCTGTTCTCGACACACAACACTCACAGTATCTACACGCGGAACGATTTTGTTGGATTTTACGGTTTTTGCATATAAGTTTTCGAGAATAATAAGGTACATGGTAGCAATCCCGTTACAATATATTCTAAAAGCAAAGGGAGATTGAAAATAAATAAAAAAACATGTGTGTTCTGCTCATACTGTGACTGCGTTGCGAACCGATAATAGTAGGAAGTGATAGGAGTAACGTAGCGAAACTGGTACGAGCCGTAACAAACGCAGCCAGTCGATTATTAGCCGAATGCCTGTTTGCGCCCATTGTCCTTTGTGTATCAATGCAAATATTTTTGGCGAATCCACACCAAAGAGTCTCGTAAATAGACGTCTAATGGTAATGTTCGATCTGTATTCAGAAGAGTTTTGATCTTAAAAACTAAGTGTACATACATTACCCTGTTAGAACATAGCAATATTAACTGTTAGACTGTGGAGTGTGTGCTTTTAGAGTGGTAAATACTTGCTTCAAAGCCAAACAGGAAGTTATCGTTTAATCCTCATTTAGCCTGGGAGACTAATTACCATTCCAATACAAAATGCACGTAGGTATATTTTGTTAAACATAGAAAACTTACAATAATCCAGTGACGGATTCTGTAGTTAAACTTTCATAAAAGAAAAAATATTCAGTATCAAAGTTCCCCGTTGCTTATTGAGCCAAATGGCTATTAGAGTCGGGCTCCGGGCAAGTAGAAGGCTTTGCGGGGTGGATGTTTATAATTAGAGCGGGCGATGCGCAGCCACGGTGCTCTAGTGTTAATCATGGAACCAAGTCATGAGAGGTAGCAATTACAAATGTGAACTATACCTACTTATGTTGACTTATTTTATGCATAGACAATGCTTTATGCATACTTGCTACCAAACCTCTGCGTTATATCTTAGGTGGAACAAAAGGTTGCCTCATTGAAATTAAACTGAAAACACAGCATAATAAGCTAGTTTTCATCCGACAAATAAGAAATCATAAAAAATACTTACGTATTCTGAAACAGTATATGACAATCGATAAACGATGACGAAGAACAGTATCTGACTACAAGGTTCCAGTACACCCCAAAGGAGAGGTTCAACTGAAAATTCATACACAGCAGCTGATTGGAGTTGTCTCCTGTTCGTTCGTTTTGATGATCGTTGCTAGATCATCATAAAAACCAATGATCGTCACAACTATTATAATGATAACTATTAGGCAATGCAATAATGAAAGAAATTCTTTAACCTTATCTTGCCCCCATAATATTTTTAACTTCCCCCGCTCATCTCTCATGACTTGCATACAAACTGTTTAAACACAGCGCTATCGCTTCGCGCACTCGCTAATTTGCGACGCGACGCGACGCGACGTCCATCGCACAACTTCTGAGGGCTGGACGCGATTAAGCAAGATTGTCCTGGGATGATTTATTTCTCAGCAACTTTCTCGGTAGACGACTGGAAGCTCCCTTCGGTGGTGTTGCTTTATGAATTTTGAGTAGAGCTTATTTAAGGCAGAAAGATAATTAAAAATTTGTTTTAGTGCACCTATTACTCCATGCATTTTCTTTTCTACATAAGTCTACCTTTATACAACAATATTTGTACATAATTTGTATTAAAAATATATAAGCATCACATATAAAAATATATAATAAACAAGTATGTATTGTATATATCTTCAATAACAATTCTACATGAGATAAACACCTAGTTGTTTTATTTGAAACCAGATGATTTCATCATTTCATTTCATATTTGGTATTGTCCGCTGTTTGATAATTAGGTACGTAAGGTAGGTTATGTATTCCTAACAGAGGGAATTTAATGAGCTAGGTTCAATATCATGAAATCACAACATTGCTTGAATAATAATTATATTATTCCGTTTAGGCTAAAACAATATCTGTCTAATTGTTGTTTCAGCTTAATGACGATTATTTATGTTAAAATATACTACCTATATGAAGTAAGCGGTAGGTAATCGTTGGTTATTATTATTGAAGGATCTACGAGGTAAATGTAATCAGACAAAATACGATTACTCCATCACCCAAATTTTTAAGCCGTTTAAAATAACGTAAATATGACGAAACTCAGACTAGAAAAAATAATACAGCAAGATAATAAAGGTATGTATTTTTTTATTGGAATGGGAAGTTAGAGTCTGGTTAAATAAATCGTGACCTAAAAAACGGTATGTGGTATAACCACAGGGTTTCTCTCTTCGGTCGTCTCGTGACAGATTGCTGTCCCATCGGGCTATGAGAGTGAAAGGAATAGAGAGTGCACCTTTGTTTGCGCACACATTTGTGCACTGCAATATACCGTGCAGTCGGTTAGTCGTTGTGACTGGCCACCGTAGTCGAAATCGGCTAGGGGGACTATTAATTTTAATATAACCACAGGGTATAACGTTGCTATGTTTCAAACTTCAAGCAAATTACAAGTCACTCTTTCATTGAACAGACTCTTTCCGAATTTCCGAAATCATACGGAAGCAAAAAAGTCTAATTGACTACAAAAACCCGTGCAACGACTCTAAGCAATGTCATCTAAGCATTTTAAATATTTCATTCAAATATGACTCCTAATCCGAAGTGATAAGCGTGTAGCATACTGTTAGAAATATGAGCAAAAAAGCAAAAGCTTACTGCTCTATTAAGCTACAAAGAGACCGCGGTGAGGGCACGTACGATTACGAATTAGTGTTGTATGTAAGTAAACCTATCAATAAATTTTCTTTACCCAGTGAATTTGATAAAAGGCACGCATTTTTTTATACTTTTATCCTAACATTCCCAACCCAATATTGTGCAAGGCTGTTTAAAACCTTAAATTGTAAAGTAATAGGCAAATAGCATATGTTGGTATGTATTTATGTAGTTATGTATCGTACTATGTACTTATGTAGATTATATAAGCAAAACCGAATAGAAGTGACTATAGTACCAGACCAGACTTTAACCGTATAAAAGTAGCTTATCAATGTTTTGACCGTTAATTTGGCTATTGGCTATGGGAATTAGTATTTTAATTTTTAATCGACATTTTAAAACTGCTTATTTATCCACTTATCTAACTTGAACTACTTACAACACTACAATTGTATCGCGGTCTCAGTACTTAGCAAAACAAATATTCACGGTCGGTAGCAATCGTGTGGACCAAAATGATTTGGGTGGTGTGTTTTTGTTGGCGTTCAGCGTGTCACCGCTCGCGTCTCGACATGTTAAATCAATTACGGTAGCACAACAAACGTGAGTAGGTACTGCTTTTAGGATAAGCCTATAGATTAAGGTACAGAGAAATATTGATATTTTTATCAAAATAAATAATTAGAATATTTAGATACCGAATCGCTTCCATGTACCTGAAATAAAAAATAAGTTTAAATTCATACCCCGTTTGCTGGGCAAGTTTTCTCGCCCGTAATTAGAATTTTAACTAGCAAAATCAAGACCAGTTTTTTTTTATCTCTATGAAGTACGTACTTTAACTTATTTTGTTTTCTAGTAATGAAACTCGTTGTCTGTTCTGACGTCTTCGTTACAGGCTTTGACTTAAACTACTTTAAGGCAAGAGTAAAAAAGTTACCATACCATCCACATCTATGAAAAGAAATAGATTATATTAAAATAATAATATAATATAATATAATATTATTTCAATAGATTATATTATTTATTATAGTCAGACATTTACGCACGATCTCACCTAGTGGTAAGTGACAATGCGGCCTAAGAATGGACGATGTCTGACTAGAAACAGCCTATTCACTCTCTTCTTGAAAGGGTCTAATTATTATTGCTAGGGAAAACTTCTTCTTATTAACATCTAACATTTAGTCGAATGTTTATTTAAAATAATATAATTTAATGTAATTTGGCGACTTAAGTGCCAATATCTTCATTAGCTCAACGCAAAAGAAAAAGCATACGACATCGCAAACGAGACTTATTAAATACAAGAGTAAAAAAGAGGGCAATTCTGGGATACGTGTTGATAATCCTGACAGCAGTCGGCGGAAGTCCGCCGGACGGCGCGACGCAATCCGGCTGTCCGGAGCGAGATCCGACAAGGTTTTAACGGTTACGCTTCGACTACGATACGATCCGTACCCCAATCACTAACATTTGACGTAACGTAGCGAGTCAGTTGGCAGCACGAAGCACTCCCGTGTGTTGTAGTAACCTCGAAAGCATTACCGCAGATGCATCATACTAAGGTAAATATGGCACGTCCAGAAACAAGGTAAACGATCTATTTAATAAAAAAATATTGAAATATATTTGTTATTCAACTGTCAAATTTTTACGTCAAATAGAGGCGCTTTTAAATTCTCATACAAATGATTACGTTACTATACGAATACTTGGACGCAATTATTCGTGATTGGGGTACGTGAGATCTACTCACGTCATCGGGTCGATGTCGTCGTACATATTTGCAGCACTAGCCATAATACTTGCTTGCACGATCATAGAAGTATGACGTTGCTTGGTGGTTGCTTGCACGATCATACAAGTGAGAGTACCTAACAGAGATAATTAGATTCTAATACGAACGGACTTACTTAGGTAGGTTACCTAATAGGTTCTTAGAAATTTTTACATGGCGTGCTGTACCTTGAAACTTTTAAAAAAGGATACATTTAAAAACTATATTATTACGTTTAGATTTGAGAAGAAAACGTTAAGCGTCGTGTAGAGGTCAATTTTAGCTAGCATCGAAACGACATCGTGTCTTGATTTGTAAATGTATCAGTATTCCCGAGGAGATTGTCGGCTCTGATTTCCTTGGACGCCGGACTGGGCGGATCGCTGCGTTTATCCCGTGGAAATGTGACAGCTTTCGTACAGGAGCTTTTATTTCTTAACAATCCTACTGTTTCTATCGTCCTTTTTCAAGTCAGAAAATCGCTTTCTTTCTGTTAAATAAGTTGCAGACTTAGTAACTTTTTGCTGAAAAAGCGGTCAACGGTAATGAAGACAAGTCATAGAAATGGTTTTTTAGATTTGTAACTGTGAAATGATTTATTTTTGGTACAAGCATACTAAAATAGAATACTCGTATATAACCGCAACTTCAGATGTAATCAAAACAACAGCGAGACTTTAATCTGGCCCATCGCACAAAAGATGACACAGTGACCGTAGCAAAAACTTACAAATTCTGGGCTGAACTAATACAACATTTAGCTCTTGACAGGATACACGGGTTCCAAATGTATTCGGCCAGTGACAACATGGCGTTGCATTGAATTTAGCGGGGACAAAACACAGGCACGCCTCGCGCGCGCCGCCCGCCTTGCAAAAACTATAGCATCTCACGCACCCGCTCCCCCCGCGGACCCTCTTTACATTCAGCCAAAGTCTCACTTTTTCATAAACGCAATAAACGTCGCTCGAATCAACTCAAAAAACTCGTACCAACCAGACTCCGACCGATTCACGTTTGGGTCGCATTATTAAATTGGGCCATAAAGTTTGACGTCTAACCGCACGATGAGATCGAACGCGCTACAAAGTGGACGTTTTCTCGCCTTTTCCCTCACACGCCGCTTCTACAGCTCGTGTTTTAGCCGGAAAAGTGCTGAGCTTGTGTTGCGATTTGCAAACAATGGCTTGTCGACCGCCGTGTTGCTGTCGGATACTTATAAGGCGGCCGAGATATGGGCGTCAAATTAAACGATGCTCCGGCTCTGAAAAATCGAGTCTTTGTGTCGCTTAGCATTTCCAAGACAATAAAACCGTTGGCTTTTTATGTCTTCATCGCTTTAACATTATGCGAATTGCCACTTATGGGCTTTTTACTTTCGTTGAGTTACTTAGTATCCAGCGGGAAGGGAAGCGACGGTAAAGTGAGCGATAAAGGAATACGTAGGGGGTAAGTTAATTTCTTATGGGAAGTCGATGGCAATAGATATTGATTCAACAGAAACACGGGTCCCGCGTTTGGTGCGGCTGCCACGAGCGGCTCTTATCGCAGGCACCATTAATAATGGCACTTCGTCTTTAAGGCACGACCCGCCACGCATTGTTGGGTATTGTCACATACCATGTACTGCTAGCTAGACGCTGCTTCATACAAGCATGAAGAATTGAAATATGATAGAGCTGATAATTTAAATTGATGCTTTAGAAAGTGAAAAGGATGTTGGTTGATGTTGGTTTTATAATAAAATTATAAAGAAAAAATATGAGACCCAAGCGGCAAGTATGATATTAAAGGCCTTAATATAACTTCTAATAAGGTACGTAATGTGGATCATCTGAGTCCATGGTCACAATTTATTATAAAAGTCACAGTAAAATAAAAAAGGTAGAGATTCTAAAATAGTTTCACATCAGTATCAGCTAAATGAAGTTTAGCACACCGCACACAGTGTCCGTCCTAATAGGTTCTATGGTAAATGCGGTCTGCGGCGCTGTATCTATAGTGGCGCTTACGATAATTTGCACCCGAAACTCTTGGATCAAATAACGCCGGCGTTACCTTCGAACGAAGCATTAGGCGCTCACTAGGTAATCCCCGCCCTAAGCTGGATTACTTGGCCTGCCTACTCGCTTGAATTAAGCGCCTTTAGTTCACCTGACATCGTATTTGTAGGCCTGATACCCCGTGTTAGTTAGATTTGCGTTGTCTGAATAAAGTTCCGTTGTATTTACTGGGATTAAGGAGTATACGGTTTTATCGCTCTGAAAAGTTGTTGACGATGAAGCATTAAAATGCACGCGGTTTATTTTGTTAAAAAATAGGTTTCATTTTTAAAGAGTCTGTAAATAAGGTTATGCATTAATCCGTATTCGATCCGTTTTGTATCCTAACTCGATCTTGTTTGGCCATCCTATTATTTTCATGGACGTTTCCACTCTCATTTGAATCATATTTCTATGTTTTTTATACCTATCGTATGTATACGTAGTGCGAAAGTAGTCTCAGTATGAACTTTTCAAGGCACTTCTATATTTTTTCAATTATAGTCCAACGGATACTACACATGCCACAGTTATTTGCCCGTATTTCTCGCGATGACAAACAAAACTTATTGTGAATCTAGAGAGCAATGAAACATTTTGATTCTTATCAAGCAGAGCTAAGTGAAAACTGTTATTTACCCAGAGGAAATGAAACCCATATTTTCACAAGCTTAGAAAATGAGCGTAGGAGATAAGACAGAAAACGTTCTAGTTCCTGCTCTAGTTGAGCGCAAACAAAACTTAGTCAAATAGAACTGCAAACTAAACAGATGTCAGATGCTTCTAACTAAAGTAATAAAATTGGAACAGTGTTTATTTGACTCGTACAAAGATAGAACTCCGTTTAGTACTTAGATTTTCATGATATAAAACCGCTTGAATTAATTGACTGAGTTCTTCACACTCGTACAGTGCGACAACGATCTTCTGGCCAATAGATGACATTGACTAGCATTCAATAAGGTAGCCAGAGCAAGAAAATTTCCCTTGATTCAGGGAGTCAATTATTTATTAGGGACTTTTTTTACCCATCCATGGCAAAGTAAAAGAAAAGATTTCTTGGATGGAAATGTCGTTGAAGGCATTTTCTACAATAAGTATTAATAATAAAAACCATAGAAAATTAAAATTTTATTTTAGCTCTAAGGTATTTGAAAACAATTATATTAATAGTTTACACAGAACACGTACGAAAATAAAACAAAAGGGAAAATCGTAAAATCTCTTGTAAGATTGGGAAGATTTCGCGACGCTCGATCTGGCAGCCGCATTTTTGAATTTGACAGCGTTAGTTCCGACTGTCACCGTTGACCAGAAGATCCACTGAAAGAGAGAGAAGAGAAGTCGCACTGTATCTTGACTGTCATGCCTCAAAATAAATAGGCAACATGACAAACTTGTTATCTCGACAAGTTAAAACTGTCATCCAAAATTCGTACAGAGAAAAAGACAGGACGACCTGTTGACGCGTCTTAGCTAATGCTAGAAGTAACTGAAAAGTGTCCGTCTGTATCTGAACGCCCGATAAAGTCGTGTTGTCTTTATAAGCGCACATACACAGCAGCAAAAATGAAGCGTATGTTCAATTACCAATTTACCCTTGGAACTTGGAGTGCTATCACTAAACCTTCGATCTAATCCCGGTCGCGATCAGCGTCTCTCATTAACTAGATTTATGAACGACGCGGACGTACGTTGGTGGGTTCAGATCGCCGATACTGTGGCTTATGGGGTAAAAACTGGGATTATAATTAAAATATTTTAAATGAAGACAAGTGATGCAGAATATAACAGCTAATAGCAGAGAGTTGTTATTTACCTGCGTTTACAGGGTGAATTTGAAAACATTGACATATTTTTTAAACTAAGAAACTACTCATGATTCATAGTCCCTTCCACATACTAAAATAACCGGCCAAGTGCGAGTCGGACTCGCGCACTGAGGGTTCCGTGCCAACTTTAACTGAATTAGGGATTCTTTCTTACTTCCACTTAGCCAAAATACCACAATATTATATTGACCGCAAATATAACTATGTTTTTCATAGTGTTTTTATAAAAGACAAAGTTATATTTGCGGTTAATAAAAATGTGCTATATCTCAAAAACTACTAGTTCAATTTCGCTTTAACCAATTTTCGTTGAAAGTTTTTGTTGAGATCTACACTTGGACGAATAAACCACTGGACGCGCAATGACGGGAAATTTCGCTTGTTCCCCCTCGGCAACGAATTGGGCATTTTAGCCTCAATTTCATGTGACGTCTTGTCAGTACGGTGACAGAACTCGGTGAGAAACATTGCAGAAAAAAATGGGTAAATGTGCCGTATTTTTGTGTAAAAATTATAGCGGCAAGACAAAAAATATTTTTTTTCATTCGTAAGTAACTTTGTATCCCAAAAAAGCTGTTAATTTTTCTTAAAATAGCGAAATGTGTTTTCCTAGAGAAAAGTTACATTGCTAATTAAAAAAGTTGTGGTCAGTTACTGCAAAATCAACAAGATGACGCATACTTCATTTGGTAGGATTATCGTACGTTCATCATTCGTTCCCTTGTCAATTTAGTTTAAATTGTGCTTGACAATGTCGATAATCATATCGATAAACGTACTAATAAATTTATAATATAAAATAAAATAATACATCTGTAAAATGATTAACTTTTAAGTAGATTAAAGTGATCCTAAAAATACAACAGTTTTTTTAATATTTTAAACTTCATATTTTATTACAATATTTATATTTTTGGTCATCAGTTGGGATTGGGACCCGACCTTCAGAAGTCCGTTCTGTTCTACTGTTCTTATAACTGAACCTATAGGAACACTTTAATGAGGGTTGGAATCATAATAGTTTTAATTTAGTTAGTCGATGGTTTAGAATAAAACACTCACAGTATCATATTCTTGAAGTTAGGCGAGTTATGTTATTCTGTTACCTTCTATTACCTACTCTCTGCTCAGTGGCTGAAACCCGAACCCAAGATTTAGGTCGTAGGGCTGAGTGGAGTAAGGTTAAGGCAGGTGGAACCAGTTTTTATTTTTTACTATGGCGCTGTGGAAAGTGTTTTCTAACAAATGTTTTGTTATTCGATAAAAAGTGATTCTATTAATCTATACAGTAAATACATTTTAAGATAAGATAACTTTTTATTTCACACCACATAGATAAGTTACAAATTCGTGTAATGAAAATTTCAATTTATTTCACTATGCCTATAACTAAGTCATAGTAGAATCAAATAAGTAGGTACGCCAACGTAAGCCCCAAGCGAGCGATAATAGGCTAAGTCTTATAGTATTACAAAAAAATACTTAGTGGTATACTAAGTTTTTTTTATTTTCTTCGAGTTTCATTTTTAATTTTTTAGTCATTCGCATATTGGATGCCTTCGCTGCTTTCTTTCGAAGACCGCTGCTTGCATCAGGTTTGTATTCTTCTGACGAAGGAGGAAGGAGAGCGGATCAAGTACGACAAATCTTTGAAGCAGAATCATAAGCCCATTGTATCAAACCCCTATTATTTATATATTCTTAGTATCATACCAAAGTGTAAGCTCTATAAGATTTTAAACTTTGTTGCATTTTCAAACTATACTTCACAATTTCACGGGATTTTATGCAACTTTCACTTGTTTAAAAAGTAAAAATGGTGGGCGGGAAGGTAAATACCATTTTTACCTTATAAACAAGTGAAATTTGCATAAAATCCCGTGAAATTGTGTAGTTTAGTTTTAAGTGTAAGCTCATCTACTGCTAGATTATACCATTGGAGGACTTACGGCCTGTTTCACAATGTCTTAGGAAGTTTTAGTTAGTGTTACTTGCCAGACCGTTTATAAACATATTCTATGTTTCAATTATTCGTTTAATGGTTTGTGCTTATTTAAACATGCCCATAATTATTGTTTTGGTAATAAAAATCAAATAAAAACATTTTGTATAAGATTCGTTCATTCATTCGTTCAACGCATATCGATAGAATAATATCGACACTTCTACGCACTAAATGTCAATTAGTGACAGGACAAACTCCCCCCGCCCCGCAAAAATTGGTTGATGATGTTTTCATACATTCGCTCTTGCGTTTCATATCCAGTGGTTTATTCATCCAAGGATCTACATCATATATTTTTTTCAAAATTTTTACTTCCTTAGTACCAAAGTAGTAAAATGGGCGTCCCCCCCATCTAGGGGGGGCGCCCATTTTACCACTTTGGAAGCGTCCATCTCTCAAACGTTAGACTTTTAGAAATGGTTGTAGGAACCTAAATGTCATTTTGAAAGCCCTATCCATAGACACCCCACACGTATAGGTTTGAGTAAAAAAATTTTTTTTGGTTTTAGTTTCATGTATGGGGAGCCCCCCCTTTAATATCATTTTTTTATTTTTTTTGTACCTGGATCGGAAAGCGGTAAACAGGATAGACCTACCTACCAAGTTTCAGCGCTGTGACGCTAATAGTTTCAGAATAAAGTGGCTGTGACATACGGACGGATAGACAGACAGACAGACAGATAGACAGACAGACAGACTTGACGAAACTATAAGGGTTCCGTTTTTGCCATTGTTATAAACTATCATTTGATGAAACCGAGAAAAATCATATTAAACACTTTAGGATTTATTATTGCTTCGACTCACTCACTTTTGAATTGAAATTCAACTAATAAAATAGTTTAAGATTTTCTAAAATTGACAAAGAATATTTAAGTATCAAAAAATGACTCCGCCTAAACGGATCCCGGAAATCGGAGTGAAACTTTATAATTTTCTCGGTTTGATCAAATCAATTGATTTTCATTTTAATATGTGGAAGGGACTATAAATCTTAGTAGGTTCGTAGGTTCTCAGTTTAGAGAAGCTATGTCAAGCAACAATGTGTCGCAAATACGACGACAGGACTGTGACGTATTCCTTAAATTATTATTTTCGAATGTGAAACCATTCGTACGAGTTGATGACAAGTGGCGTCAATACATGGCGCGCGTGATTTGATCGTGGTGTTAGTTCCATACGTTAGTAAGTTAGTAAGTTCCATAAGTTAGTTAGTAGTTCAATGGCTATAGATGATAAATGACATATTGGACGTGTCAATGTCAATTTGGGGGTTCACGCGTAAGCAAGATGATCTTATAGTTATCAGTTTATTTAGTACTTTCTGAATATGACGCCATTCTTTGTTATAGTAAAATTAGCATCTATTACGTTCTACTCCAGAATCATTCCTAAAACGACCTAACTCTTTTCCAAACAGTAGATTTTGTAGCGAACATATAATAAGTTTGTGTGTAGCAATCATCAGTAAGCTAATTATGCGATTGTTGATGATTTGCGCCACTCTTCTTTAATGTATGCATTGCCCAAGCACAGGCATGCTTTCAGTAGTTTGCTTGAATAAAGGTACCCCAAAAGAAAGCGTGGTTAGGGTTGCAAAAACTCAACACATTTCGGTATTTCTATTTATGAACAAGTCTTCTTATATGCTTTTTTTTTAAATAAATAACAAGACTACAATACAATTACGCAGCCTTTTTAGCGACGTATGAAGGTCGGCTCACGTCGCGGTCGGT
This sequence comes from Pyrausta aurata, assembly GCA_963584085.1. Classification (NCBI taxonomy): domain Eukaryota; kingdom Metazoa; phylum Arthropoda; class Insecta; order Lepidoptera; family Crambidae; genus Pyrausta; species Pyrausta aurata. Next base: position 9,213,218 of record OY757260.1, read on the forward strand.
AACAAATGGACGGATTTGGCGTCGCGACACGCGAACGACTGGTAAACGTATTCATTAGCAGGATTATGGTACATGATATAAATGAACACTATTTTTGGGTAGAGATTAATCTTGCCGCGTAAAGCTTTTACTTAAAATATTGTTGCAAGGAGAAAAATAATTAAAATATACTTACAGTTAGACACTTATCAGGCTATTTTGATGTAACAGTGTGATGGCCTATGGGTCCTGCATCGTATAAGTATTTTTTTTATTGCCGTCTAACTGCTGTACAATATATATTTATTTATTTATGTCTAAATTTCGAGTCGATAGCAGTGAGCGACAACCTTATACCACTTACAGGAAACAGCAAGAAGTGCATCACTTTTCACTGCACCCCTTGCCATCTCTCTGCATGACCTAACTAAAGGTTTGACTGTTTGAAAATGTTTTAGCATTAAGTCCACATTTGTATAAATAAATAAGGGTTCCAAAAAAGCAAATAATACAGACAATACCCATGAAGAATTTTAAAAATAATTATGTTAAAACCAAATTGGATGTAAACTATGTTACAGAAAGTATTTTTCCACAGCAACAGCACACTATCGGCACGCTATGACGCAGATGCTGGCAACACCGAGCGAGCGTAATCTCCCCGTGAGATTACCGCGGGCGAGCGCGAGTATCGGTGAGTTCGTGCAAGCGCTCCGCAGCTCACTATCTGTGCCTCTGTAATCCGATAGTAATGAATAGAAAATAGTACGGGCATACCCGCACTTGGAGTTCCCGCGAACGGAGCACACACGAGAGACAAATTTGCAATAGCAACGGAATGTAGCGTCAGTTCCTCCTATTATCGTTTGTGTGTGCCAATCACAGAGCTTGATCGATAAGACAACGCAAACATTTTTAAACGTCTTAGCGATTTTATGTACATACGATACTAGTATGTTCAATAAGACACCAGTATACTTTCCATGAAACAATTAATAACGTATTAATATTTTCGTAAAATCACAACTTCGTATTCATCATGGCGCATATGGTATTGTAGATTGTAATTTATGGGCCCGATTGTAGAGTAAGCACTAACCAGCGCATGATCCAGATAAAGAATTTTCATTTCGTATGAAGTATCTGACAAAAGACTAACCGGAACTTGTTTGACACTGCGAAACAGGCCCTTAGCCTGAAGGAGTAGATGAATAAATAAAGCTAATTATAGTAATGACAAAGACGCATTTTTTTAATATCAACGACTTTATCGCAGCGACTTAGTCGTCAGTGTGCAGGCCCCCTAAGTGGGTACATCAGGGTGTTATCGCCAGACATAATTCGGCCGCGGCGTCACGCGCGCCCGCGCACAGACACAGTGCGCTGCGAACCAACAAATACAAATAGCCACCAGATAATGTGTTATACCCCACAAATCAAACATTACTTATGTTTGTTTTGCTTCACAATAATGCAACAACACAGCTTTCCGACCCACCATATTTGAAAATGCTAAATGAACGAAAATAATGCGCCTTAAAAATATAACTACGCAGATGAAAAACAATTCTTAAACACAATTCCATCAGTGAAGCACAAAAAGCTCGTCCGCAAAAATTAATACAAATATCAAGTATTTTTATATCAAAATTGCGTTGATTCAAATCGCTCTCATATTAAAAACGAACATGATAGAATCAATTACGAACTCGTAAAACTCCTCATAAAATCTGCCACCGCTGAATATCAATTTCTTTGTAATTAAAAATGAGAGAATTTATAATAATTTTCTTGAAATTACACAAGTGAAACCGGCGAATTATCCCTGCCCAGTTCTTTTACGAGGCAATTAATAAACAATTCACTTTAGTATACTTCAAATAAAGCTCTTATTACGAAACAATAATCCGAGACGTTGAAGAATTATAGGCATTGTACTGAAGTAATATAAATTTCAAGTTACGACAGTTTAAAATGATAGGGTGGGAAATATTTGCTATTTGGAATTTATGCCCTGGCGGAGGTTTGTTTGCTTATAGCAGCTGCTGTGAAAGTAACTAGCTGTTATATTATTTTTAAAACAATATGTTAACTTTAATCATTTCATTTTATCAAGTTTTAATTTTATTGATTTTTAGATTCATTGAAAAATTATAACTTACTTACATATCTAGTTACTTACTGCTTTTAATTAATCTGATCTCTGAATAATGTGTAGTAATAAGGACCTAGACAATCGTCATTCTGTTTTATTTTACCTGTAACAATAAAAACAAATTTTAAATACAGTGACTATGATAGATTTATGTGTTCCACAGATTATTTACAACTGTTATCTAAATAATGAATACCTGATAGAAATTGGAAACAAAACATAGGTAGATACTGTAGCTTTGATAAACAACAGAATACTAAATATCATTCACTCCGAAGGTTACGGAACACGTCATATGCCATACAAGACTCAATAAAAAAAAACAGTCCGCATTGCAACATTACTAACTTATATCAAAAGCACACCCATTGCATGACCACTATACGTGACCGTAGACGCAGCAAAGTCCTGTTTTATGCAATTTTAATACCAAACGAAGTGTCTGGGCGGCAGAAACTTTGCTCGCCGATCACGTATCGCCGTTTGAAATTCGAAAACGTAAAATCAGCGTCTGAATATAAAAATTTAAGAGGATGCCGTTCGTGAGGTTCCCACTCGTCGTCACCTATCCCCCGATTTAGTGAAATTGTCGCCTAACCTACCCTACCCTAAGTTACACTAGAGACCTCTACTCTTTATCGAAGAAACTTTATCTGTATTTATTTCGATAGGAGCTCCGGGAACGCGAGTGTCTTTTACTTAGCTCGCGTGAGTCTCTCAACTTAGTGTCAGAGATGTAGTTTCGTCTCGGATATTAGGTTAGTTTGCTAAATTAAAGTCGATTCGGTTGTAACAATTCACGTTTGGTTTTAGGTAGAATTCGAGTCTTTAATTTTACTTTTTATCAAACAATTTCTTCTTCTTCTAAAAGCAATAAATGACAGCATCCATTTAGTCGTGAAATGGGACAGAAAAGCATTTATTCCTAACAATTGACTACAAAATGCTTGTTCGTTAATGAACTCATTAAGAAAGGATGTTTTTATGCCTCGAAAACATAAGCAGGGCGCACAAAAAAGCCGTTAGTCCCAAATTTTACAGCGATTATCAAGATTTTAGGGTCCCGCAGCTGGTGACTTTAATATAAAATATGGTGGTTACCCCGGCCATTTTATTACAACAGCACTATAAACTTAACATTATGTAACGTTAATGGATGATAAAGTCAAAAACTACAGCTATAGGGGCTCAACTCCATCCATTTGGCTACGTGGTAATAAAAACACTCCAGTCAATGAACTGGAAATGTTTGCTTATGGTTTATTTGTACATGTAAAGGGTTGTATATGAATTAATGTAACCCATTCATGGGAAATGGGGAAGCCACTGTATATCCGAAAGTGGTAAAAACGAAGGGGCAATAATAATAACTATTGCATAAAATACAATCAATAGCATCGTTGGCAACTAAGTACATAAATCATATAAAGGAAAGGAAAATCTTGGTGTCCTTGTTTATTCAAACCAGGCGTCCATGAAACGATGTAAAACCGGTTTTATAAACAGTCACGTAATTCATTTTACGACAATGACTATTGTTATCACGTAACATTTAATGTATTTGAAAAAATATGATAACGAACACTATTTAACACGAACGTATTTATAAATAACGCTCAATTGTCATAACGATATACTCTTATTAATTAAGAATTAGTTCTCAAATAAGTAGGAAGAAAAATCCATAACTTCCCAAGTGATTAGGATTTCCCGTATCGTTATTAACTGGGGAAAAGCGTACGGAACCAATAAGAATCAATCCAATCACATTACTCCAAGATTTTTTGTTAGCCCAAGGAACCAAGCGCACCCTAACTGACCGTGCGTCCAATCGATTCCCTGTACAGACTTCCGTCAGAAAACAAAATCTTTTGTTCCATTGTCGCCTCTTTGTTCTACCGTCTAAATTATTTTCCACGATCCTTCTTTGGATAGTTCAGTAAGGGCTCAGTAGGTCCATTTTCCACCCCTGCATCAATGTGTTTTAAAAGTATAATTGTAGGAGTACCTAATGAATTTACTTTATGTAGAAAACAGATTGGGCTCATTTTGTTGTCATATATAATTCTAGCGAGCTAATGCGATAGTTAACTATATTTTAGAAAACTGTTTTAAAAGACAACGTTCAGGTAAGCGCGGCTTAGCTGGTAACTAACAACTAGCCTTTAGTTTTACAAAAGTAAATGTGATAAATATATAATATTATTATTCAAAACATAGTTTGAGATTCCTAATGATAATGCGAGTTCCAACCCCCAAACCTCAACAAGAATAGGACTTGGCAAGGCATCTTTAGGGAGAAATTATGTATCTGCAACGATTAATCGTTAATCATAATAAAAAAGCCGTACCAAATAAAAAAATACATGTTATTTTTAAATGATCTAAATATTTCTACGTAATGATGCTACTGTCTCTCACTTCCATTACGTTTTTAGCTTCAATCTTGTTCCATTTCTCCCGTGTTAGTTCCAGCCGATGCGCTACAATTACGATCTTTATGTCTGGATGGCGCAAAAATCATCCTGCCTTGCTCCACAATTTTACGGTTCAGTATTCAATCTTAGTCGGATTAGAAACAGCGGAAGGCGGTAGCTAGGAGTTAATTATCGTTTCTGTTTGGCAACGAAAACGAAAGGCTGATACCATTATTGGGTACATTAAGGAACAGTTATAAGAATTTTTCTTTTTTTAAATGCTTTCGTTGTTTTCAAGTTATCACTTAGGTGGTACTTTAGTTGGAATATTTTAGTATGAACTTATGAGAGATCTCCAACTCCGCATATTTTAGAAATAAAATAAACCTAGAAGAAATTTTAAATTGGAAACTCGCATCCTCTTCGTTAGATGCAACATTCACGCTCTCTTAGCTCAGCGCGTTTTAAATAAGAAACGGTTATAAAACGCGAATGTGAAAATTGTTATTTTCAATACTCTCTTAATATTAAACGAGGCGTCCATTATCGTGGAACTTTATTGTATTTTAAAATTCCTGGACATAATTCTTGAAGCGCAGTACATTCAGTGGTCAAATAAAATATACGAAAGGATACTTTCATTACCGCGTGTAATAAAAAAATACATAAATATGAGTGATTAAGGTGAATTTCTTTGCGGGGGGCATCTTGCCTTCTGCCAGAAGGTATGGTGTTTTTATATGATTCTGCGAAAACAAAGTATTCTTAGTAAAGTCCATTTAACCACATTAGAGGTTCGTAAACAGTAGGCGCAGTCTTTTGTGTTGCACAATATGTTAGGGAATTTAATACAACAATAGGACATAGTATTCTAGTATTACTAGGTTTTCGATTAGCTTACATTTTTAGTCTGATCTTGGTTCAGATATTTTTTAATAGGCTCCAGGATCATAATATATTTGTGAAAGTTGGCATACGAGTACATTAACATGCGACCCAGCTTAAATAAATGACCGTAAACTCGGACCACCTCTTTGAAAAATTGGCTCTACTTTAAGTACTTCCCTTATAACTCAACGGAGAGTTAAGATGGTTTAATTGCACTTTTAACTACTTCTGCATACGGAACCCGCATAAAGCTCACTTTTGATTAGCTTGCTTTTATTACGAGCTCGCTAAAGGTTTGAGTAATTTTAATTGTAAGGGTTATTGTTAAATTAACCACCAGTTGGTACAACTTAAAGAAAGACGTTTTAAAAAATGATTGCAATTGCCAACAGATGTCATTTTATAACAATTATTTTATTTACGTTAGGTATCTGAGAAACATAAACGACTTTTTATTTCTGCAGATTCAATTTAGTCTCGATTCGAGTTTCAGTGTACTTTTTCAGAAAACCCAAATAAAAGAGGTAATAGCTATAAGAACCTTTACACACTGCGACTTTTAGCAGCGATGCAAACGCTATGCAGTCGCGATGCGCATCGATGCAGTCGCAAAATGTCAACCTTTACACACTGCGCTACTTTTAGCATCGATGCCAAAATCTGTTCATTGCGTGAGTCGCGATGCGCATCGCGTTTCCAAAACGCGCGTTAGTATCGATGCTAAAAGTCGCAGTGTGTAAAGAGTTTAAGATAACAGACTTGCAGCTAAATAGAGTGACAAATTACAGTCAACTCATAAAGGGATGGACACACGGAGAGTTAATATCGCGTTAATAGTGTTGCCTTTTACAAAACCCAAATAATTAATAAGGGAAGAGGTGTCGGGCGGGCGATGCCACTTAACAGAGATAAGTTGGAGCTAGCCGCTTCCCACAGTTTGATTAATATATTGTGTCAGTTAGCCACTTACTATCCGTCTGCGGACGAATTAAGACGCCCCGGTACTAATGGACAGTGTTATCTATCAAATGACCCGAAATTAACACGTGACGCCATAACGCCTAATAGAACCTTTTATCTGCGGTAGTGGAGTGTTAAGTTCACAAATAAAAGTTAATATGAAACAATAATTTAACGTTTTTATGTAATTGACCTGTGGTAGACGACGACTCTATTTCTTTACATAAAATTTTGCTATTTCAATGTGGACGGCTAATTATGTACTGTTAAATACATATTACTCAAATTAACCATTTATAACGCGTCTTGACTTCTTAGTATCTAAACAGTTGACCACAATGATATTAATTAAGTGGTTTTGTCTTTGTACATAAACAGTTAAAGACAAATAACACTTCACCAAGAACACTGAGCCCTATGACTGCTATCCAATAAAAAAAAAGAAATAAACTGTTCTAGCTGTAAACTTTCCCTTTGACTCCCCAACAAATGAAACAACAGAACGCCGAACTAGATTAGACGTAAATCTCAAATGATTCGAAAGTCGAACACCAATAGGGTAAACGTCACTAAAACCGTCACGAAGCAATATAATTGCGAACAGAGCCGCGGCGTAGCACGCACCTCGGGCGGCGACAATGATCGTTGAGTTGAGTACCCTACAGCGCGACCGACTGAGCAATGATATGGTGGCTGGCCCAAATAGTAGGAACAAGCGGAGAGAAAAGATTAGTACCGTTAACATGAGTTTACGACGGTTTTACTTGCTGGCGACAACGTAAAAAAGACTATGTAAAATTGCACAGCGCCCCTAGCGGTCACTTGCAGAACTAAAATTTTCCATACAAAAAGTTACGTCGTCCCTAGCGAGCCAAACCGACGTAAATTCATGGTAACGGAACTGATTGGACAAAGGTAGGCTATTAAAAAAAATAATAACATGAGAATATGATGATTCATTTTAGGAAACTTTAAATTACTGATTGATTTACTTTGATTGAAATCGATATTTACGTCTAGATTTCTTAATTAATGAAAAATATGTTTGCGGTATCAATATTAAAATCACACACATGAGACATGATATGATACTTAAATATAATAGTTAATAAGAATAGTATTTGATATTTATATTTCGTATAAAGTGGTGGACAGTGAGGTAAGTGATGTGTTTGTATTGTTTTATTATTTTGCAAGTATGTTAGTCTATTGAACTTACGTAGATGCCAATAGCCCGTTACTTGCGTCAATCATCAACTGTTGCGCCATCCAGGTGAGAACGACTGCCATTTGTGAGGAAAAACAAATTGGCGTGCTAATAGGTAATTGATGTCTCAGAATAGTGTTTAGTAATACAGATAGCATACCTATAAGTATTTTACCGAAATTAACTATGTACTATTAAACATAAGTGAGTTTGTTGTGGTAATGGAAATAAATTGATTTGATTTGATTTGATTTGATTATGACTTTAGGAAAAGTCCGCCGCGATTTCAGACTTCATTTAGTTTTATTTCATTTATTATCAACAGAAAATTATGTGCAGAACTCGAGTTATTAATTATATAGCTGTGAACTGTCAGGGACATGACAATTAATCATTGTTTTGAGATAATTTGATACAAGTATTTTAATATTCACAAAAATAAATTGGAAAACCTGTTGACATCTCGTTTAGTCGATTAGACACAATAAATTGCTGAGCGGGTCATACTGAATCCTAAATATTAATATCTATGTACATGACGGGTTATTCTGAGAGTAGATTATTCATAGTTGGTAAAATGTTTATTCAATATTCAAAAGCATTCTGACTGGCAGGTAAATTTCATAGTGGATGAAATATCTTAAATTCTATTTAAAAGGGTCGACGACTTTACATTCATACCAAACAGATCAGATCGTGGTCAAAATATAAATTATAAAAATATGTAAGTTAAATTACAATCAAAATAACAACAACAATCGACATCCACCCAAAAACAATCAGTCTTACCACAAATAATTAAACTAGGTTTGGACCACTGTTTAAATATAATACGGCTAGTTTAAAATCAACATCAATAAAGTTAAATAACAAAAGTGTGACATACATTTAACTTTATCCGCATAACATTTAAACATTAGTTCGAACCTTGTTTATTTTATTTTCTTGTGGTAAGGCCGTAATTTTTTCCATCAACCCCAAGTGTTTGTGTAAACAGTAAGTCAATGCTCCGTCGACCGGCGTTAAACGCTGAAAGACAATCGGGGTCACATTTAGACCGTTAAAATTCACAGAGGCGGGGTATTAGATATGTCGAGCGGTGACAGGAAGCCGGCCCGACTCATTTCACACTCGGTCGGCTTTCAATTTGCCGCGGCCACTGCTTCTGTTTATCGACAACCACCAACGTATTGTGACCGTCGAAAGAAATTAACTTGAAGAAATTGACGAAGTGCTTGTCAAGAGCTTTTCATGCTGAATATTATTTTTTGTTCTTATTGTTTATATATGTATAATATAACATCGCGGAAATTGTAATTACGGATCATAAAGGTAAATAAAACATGTTTGCCTGTGACACAAACATAAAAATCCTTGCAAATTCAAAGTAGATACAAAAAGCAGCCCGTTTTTATGATTTTTGCATAAATAATGTAGGTCAAAATAACTTCCTGGGAATAATTTATACAAAGTTAATGACCAGATTTGGCAAGATCAAATGTCACTCAAATCGTTGTTTCCTTCAACTCGCCTTACACAAATAAGAAACGACGCACGAAACGACCGTGCATGCTATAATACAACAACGGGCCTCGGCAAATTGCAGTCGTAAAAAATGAATTTCGTCAGCGGCATGTAAATAAAAATAATAAGTGAGAATCGCCCGGGGTAGGCGTAACCGTCCGAATAATATTTGACAAGCAGTAAATATTAAACCGGAGTTAAGCGGACGAAAGGATCGCGCAAAAAACAGGCAAGATGCCGACTTGTAATCATAACCGAAGTGAGTCAAATCCGAAACGGCGATTCATCGCGCCGTCGTTAAACAAAACATAGTAACGACGCGTTATCTGAACAATTTCAACAATAGAACATTTCTCATCGCATTGTAATATTGTATTTGAACAAAAAATTTTGATATATCAGCGTCGCGGGTCAGCGACCCGACAATTTTAATTAAATCCGCCGTCGGCATGTTCCAATTTGTTTCAAAATATCTAATCAATAAACATTTGGAATGTCAAACGCGAAACGTATTCAAATATTGTTCCAAACGGCCGGGAGGATTATCATGATAAATAAGATACACGAGCGCCGGGACAAGGGAGCCAATCACCATACATCACGGATCCAAATAAAAAGCTGTGAAACAAAAAGGTATCTGTTTAACGTGTCATGAGCGGTGCTAAAGGAAAACAAATTGTAACAAGGGAAGATGGTATCGGTCTAGGCGCCTTCAAACTCGTGAAAACTAATTAAGATTGGATGCTTTTCTAAGACGATAACTTGCGTCGGACAGACGAGCGGACGTGTTTGTGTATTGGCAATCAAAACAATTAACTTTTTGCTGCATTCACCTCTATCTAAACAAAACTGATATAAGTAATATTTATTGGTGCGTTGACCCCTATGAGGAGATTTAGAGTTTCATATTATATTGCAAATATGATTAAGCAAGACTGCTAAAAGTAAATAAATCATAATCACAGTCTCTAAACAGGTATTTCAATGAATTCACTGACAAACTTTTGACTGTGTTATATTGTATTTTTATTTAAAATCATCATAATAGAAAGCATAGTTCAATTTAAAATTGAATCAACATGCAGAAAAATAATGCTGCTTATAACCACAACTACACTTCCAAAAAGACGGACAAATCTAAATTGAATTTCACTAAAATAAAACCGCCAACTAACCATCCACCGTCGGGATCGAAGCGCGAAATAAAACGGCGACGTCTCGCAATCGCCGTTGCGTTTAAAAAAAAACCTGGCCAAGTGCGAGTTGTGTTCATGCACCAAAGGTTCTCGTTTAATTGTCTGTCTTGGTGCATCATGGCATCAACATAGTCTATTTTGGCCGCATCATCGCTTATTATCAGGTGTATGGCTATTCATAATTTGAAAACCATAAATACATTTTTATGGTTTCAGCGGATGTTTTTGCTATGCACATAGGGATACGTAAAGGAGAGATCTCGACACCCTTAAATGGGCGGTCATATTTTTTTATTCGTGTGGTATTAGGCTAGTCAGTTTTTGCATAGCCAAAAACAGCTGCGGACTTGCATATTTCATATTTTCATGTAATCAGCCTGTAATGTACCCATATTAATTTGGTACATTACATTACACATTACATAACAACAGTATAGGATGACTTAACTTACCTTTGGCACGGTATGTTTTTTAACCTAGTACAAATTGCAATAAAACAAAATCTTGAAAAAAATAGGTTCACAAATAGCAGATGGACAACGAAATGATCTTATGGGTTCAGATTTTCTTTCTACAGCACGGAATTCTAAAAACGATGGGCGTGAAAATTGTGGCATTAATTTTCCAGCGAGATTTCCCGGCAGCCTCCGCGGGGCGAGTGCGACGGACACGTGAATTAAAAACGTTCACAATGCCACCGCCGGCTCCTTAATGAACTGCGCCGGAGGGCGCTGCGGAACTGCATCGAACCGCACGGCTAGCGGCGCCGATTATATTCACGCAAAAAGGGTGGATCGGTACAAAAAATGTTGATGATGGCGCGAGGTGGTTATGGTTTGAAACGGGCGGCGTGAAAAGTGGCAAAGATTTCTCAAGAGTCAGAGTGTTTGTATCCGACCCCAATGGCAGTCAGTACTACAATGCATATCTGTGTGCCCATTCTGGAGCACATACACTCCTGTACAGTTCTGGACTGTACTGTACTGTTCTGACAAGATACATGTATCTAGGCTTCATACTGATTAATTTAACTAACAATTAAGCTCCCCGCCCCATAGCATTTCATGTTGGAAATATTTGTTCAATAGTTCGAGAGTTTTCCTCATTCAAACTTACAGTCACGAACTTACCACACCACTTCTTTGTAATATCGAATCTCTATAATTTTCAGATTAAAAAACAACATAAAAAATGTCACATCTTACGTCCCACACGAAAATCTTATCCGCTTGTTAACATACCCGCAAAAGTTCCAAAACCAGCAATTACTCGTTAATGAGAGCGATGCCGGCGGCAACGGTTCCTCAAATAGATCGGGGCGACTGAAAAACTCGGATGAATTTCAAAAACCCTCCCTAGCCTGATAAATTTATTACTGCGCGCATACGTATTAGTCTGTGTATGCCGTGTGTGAACGGTTAAGCTTGCCTTGTGGAATATGCTGGGCCTAAATATCTTTTGTATTATGTAGGGGACAAATTAATTTCAGTCTTTTTTTGACTAACACTTGATTTTTAACTGTCGTCGATGAAATATAAACATGTTAATAAACAATAAGCCGAATTTCAACAGTTTAAACATCCATCAAACCCTCTGTGTCTATATTATAATTCTATAAACACCGTTCTACGCCAAAAGGTGCGGCGCCATATGCCGATGACGAGGCGTTCGTCAAAAGGCGCTAACTCGAGAGCGTTTGTCCCTCGCTGCCGGTGGGAACTGTCACTTGGCCCGACAATTTGTCCCTTGAATATTCAGCATTATGGCCGGATAATTACCTTAGTAAATAACGGGCATAGCCCCCATACCATATAAGAGCAAAATTTCCGCAGCGCGAGGGAAAAAGCGTTATTGAAAAAGAGGCGAGCTGATATAAATAAAATACGGGTTCAACTCTATCGGCGGCTTGTTATCGCATGCCTTGATCGTGGCTATTACAGCAAAGTATCAGTTATTCGCGCGGCCGTGGGCACAGTTTGCTTTGCACGGTGCCGACGAGCTGCTAGCTCGTTATAATAATGTGAACTTCGGGAAATGCGGCGTCTGAGGAGTGGGACACGTTTTGATGTTATGCGTTTTTATCAATCACATTTCTGAAACTTGGACATCGGCTGAGACTTAATAAAATCGCGAACCATATTCGAACTTTTAATTAATCATATCACAAACCTCATTAAGTCTTCTTTTAAACCGTGTACAAGGAACATCTGCATGAAGACTACCACAAAAATTTGGTGTAACTTAAAAACAATGTAAAAAAGTTGTGTAAACGAAAAATGGTCAGTAACTACTCCACGGCTTTCTCTGTCCGCCGTCAGAAAGAATTTCTTTTACATACATAATAATTGCGAGTTGTCTCGAGGCGTCACGATCCTGATGCATAATGACAAAGTGCCCAGTGACGTGAAAATTGCTCTACTCGCTGCCACAGTACTCTCCGCACAGTATGTACGAAACCTCCTTTTGTGCCTACTAACGGAGATGCGCATACGAATAGCGTCGACCGTTACCTTCGCATTCCTCGATAATTACTATTTGTGATTCTATTATGTAGAACAAATAGCTATTTATCTTATCAAACCTTTCTAATCCTCTCAACAATACCAAATGGTGCTAATATTAATCATCTATTTATAAATCTACCTAGATAGTTCTAAGGTGCTCTCAGACTAACGTATGACTTAGCAAATCTGCAACGTCGAATGCACTTAAGCATGTCTGAAATCCTATACAATTAACATGAAATGAGTGAGTAATTGAACAAGTGCGAATGAAGTAATGACACGTCTTTCGATTCTTCATCTTTGCCAATGGAACCTGTTTCAGAATGACGTTCACTGATCCTATAATTTTATCCAGTCCGTGCATACTGGCTGAACCAGATATATCCAAGTGCCTAGTTTTATTTGAAGTGTGGTAAAGTTGTATTTTGTATGGCAAATAGTTATCATTGGCATACGGTCCGTCGGATGCGATCCAGTACATCGGACGGGAACATGACTAATTCGCAGTGCACTAATCGCAAGGTCATTATGAATATATCAAGTGCGTCTGTAATACTTTTGCGAGTCTTGTTTTATTAACATTAGTGCGTCCGCTACAAAGTCATAAAAAGGCTTTCTTAACTCGCTGAAGACCACCTGTGGTCCGATAGCGCCAACTATGCAATGGAACCGATTACCAACGCGGACAATTTTTAGTAATTCACAGCTAATAGCTTCTAAACAATGATGTTTTATGCTCGCAATAAATACACGCGAATGTCTTGTAATTAAACTAACAATGGAATAAGTTTATGAACTTGTTCTCTATTTAACACTTGTGCATATTTTATAGTTCGTAATTAAAGATTATTTAAATTCTCCGTCTTTAGGTCTACAATACTGAATTAAATATTTATAGCCTAAGATATGCATACAGCTGAATAATGACTGCTGTCCTGATATCTATTGTAAGTCTGTGAATTTATTGCGAAATGTGTTCGAGCCGTAATTTATTCAATGCATCAATAAGTGCCTATTGAAAATGAAAATCAATTTTGGAAAACGCCGACAGGGCACAACAAAATTGCATTTATTTTTATGACACATCAAACTCGTTGAATATTTGAGTCCATTTGTTTGATAGCTCTCTCTGTAATTAGATTTCACTCACAATAACCGAAAAGAATTCGTCCAAAATAAAACTCGCTCACAAAGGTTGAAGGAGAAAAAGACAAATAAAATGTGTAAGTGTCAAGACAGTTAAATCACGGAAAAGTAACGATGTGCTTTCTCGGGAATACGGTGCGAAAGAACGTACGACCAATCTGCAGGTTAACAAGAGTTGGGCTTGAACGTTTTAAATTGAAACCTGGCATTGTGTAATCCAAGTAATTGGAGACAATACAGTCGTCATTGTAACGGTATAAGCCGTAGGCAAGTTTTGTGGTAAGGTTAATGTACGTCGTAATTTTAACGTGGACTTGCAATTGATATCTTTTTTAAGTCAACATTACAAGCTTAATTTACGAAGAATGATACCTATTTTGTTGCTCCACAAAATAAAAGTAACATAAATTACACAAAAAGGTTTAAAAAATCTTAGAACAAACAGGTATGTGCATAGCACGTTAATTTGCGTAGAACCGAGTTAGATAATGACAAGACATAATGTCCTCGATATCATCTATGTCCAGAGATAGCCTAAGAAATTGGATTTGCATTCATAGAAAAGATTATTTTCATGTTAACACGATATTTTTACTAGTTATATTACAGGATATGCAAGGCTTATATTCATAAAATCGATTCACATCGCTGGCATAGAGGTAATTGAGTAATATATTTAATAGCGCAACTATATGAAAACCCCCATATTTTATTTTCATTAATATTTATTGTAGGCATATGTAATTTTTTGTTTGTTATGTGATATAATATATCTGAAGCATTATGCATTTTCGTGCTCATGAAATAAAGTTAAGGTATTGCCTAAGGTGGATGCCGATCATAAGCTTGATAAAAGTAAGGTTGATTAGGTATTCTTGCACCATACTTTTTGTGGTTCAACAACACTCTTAGTGCGAGGAAGAATTTCTCAAACCATCCCATATTCGATTTAGTCCACTGCTATATGCTCTAGGATACCCTTTTTATTTTCAGCAGCAGCAAACAACAGTTTAACAGACAAACAAAGGCGTTAAGAAAATAATTGATTTTTAAATTATTCAATAAACTGAAGCTTTTTCGTATAAGCTTGTCACTTTAAATTTAGCATCAATTATTTGATGAAAAGTAAAACTTGCCACGAATACTAATGATTTATTTATAAGCTCATAAGAGAAATTAATATTGATAAATATATATTACTGTAGCCCACCCAATTTTATCGTTCTATGATTAGTATCGGGCCTTTCTAAGCCCATAATCGTAAAGCGTTATACCATAAGGGGTATTTACCAAAGGAGGTCTGGCACTCCTTGCACCCGCAAGGTGAAGGTTCATTTCCCTCTCACATCCATTTACGTGCATTCGGCCATTTCGGAATAGTCATACAATTTACTCTGTAATAAAACAAAAACGCGACAGCCCACAACTTATTCTCGATTTAAACCGCATTATTCATCGCTATGCCGAAGCTATAATTTATGTAAATAACACAAAGAACTGTAGTGCATGAGTGTGTGGAAAAAAGCGAAAATAATTCTTATTTGGTAAGAAAACGTTGTTTACTTAGCATTCACGCCGAAGGTCCCTCGCAGACTCAATAATTACAGTGGCATCGCAACGGAGTCTATAATCATGATATATTCAAAAGGCAATGTCTAGCTTACAACCTTTTCTTATTTAGCAACCAGTAGTTGGAGAATTCGATATCAGCATGTCTTGTTTTAATTTGACGAGTATGAGAACTCATTTAAACGGCAGCTGTCAATTTACAAGTACGCAAAATGGCGTCCAATTGGAGATTTTAATTAAGTGGCAATTTGTTTTTTTTAAGTTTGTGGTGACATTTGCATCTCAAAGCCGTTTTGGGTCCGTCTTGAATATCGAATTACACCTCGCCAGTTATTAATGTTTGCGTCTCGATGAGAACGTTACAATAATTAAAGTCCAATGATCTTGGCAAGGGATTAAATTTAAGCAATAAGGATTAAAGCGGTTCGGGGACCACAAAAATTTTATCTTTGTCTTATAAAAACCGAAATGCGCTTACAACTGTAACAGTAACATTGTATCAAATAATTAAAGAGCCGACTATAATAGAACGTAGGTAATTAGAACAAAAGAATTATTTTGAAATATAAAAACCATCGGTAGTTAAAATTTAAAGACCCTATAAAATTTAAAGACTGTCCTCAATTTTTCCATGATCATAAAAGATCATCAGATCCTGTTATGACGTCATAATGATGAAAGGATCTTGAAAATTTTAAGTTGCAAACAAAAAAAAAAGAATTTTCTAATAGGCTATAGGTAGATAGGTATACAGATAGTTAAAATTAAAGATAGCAAACAATTGTAATCGGTAGAATATTAATAGATACATATAAAAGGCACCATGAAATGAACAAAGTTTACCAACATACAAAGTAAGTATTTTACTCTTAAAAATAAAAGACAATTACCGGGACCCACACTTCATAATTCTATTAACAACACCAGGCTATTATTATAGACGGCGTGTAATCAAAGTTGATACCGCCAAATATAGATCGTATATGGCGATGCAATTGAATTGGGACGAGACGAGAAAGCAAAGTGCGAAGTGTCTCGCCCGCGGCGGACAGAACGCATCCACGATCCGATAATTTAATTGGGTACCTGACATTTAATCAATACGGTTGATTAAATTAATTGAACGCTCGAAAGCGATGCACTTTTATGGTGCAATCGTTACCAGCTTTGGCGGCAGGGTAGGTACTTGGCCTTTTTCAGTGCGTCGTCGTCAGATACGGATCGGGGGCCTGTCAGTGCGATCGCGATTCTAAAACCCTTGAATGTCTTCGTCGCCGATCTTGTACCCGCTGATTATTGTAAACCTACTAAGGACAAAATACATCGATGTGAAATCGACGACTCACGACGCTATCTCGCTTTCCGTTTGATGGGATTAATTATAAACCACCTGTAGGATTCTGCTAGATATGATATAAATCTAGCTATTTATTCAATTGCACTGGTGAAAGGGAGCAATGTTATAAAGAAACAACTTCATACTTCCCATAGTTATTTTAAACTAATTTCATCCGATTACAGTTAAACATAAAAAGTAACATTCCATACGTTTTGAATACGGTATGAGAATCAAATGCAATTTGTCTAAATGTAACGTGTCACGCGAAGCCTCGCAAACGTTACACAGTAATTACAGACAATAGAAACAGTCCAAAACTAATGACAAAAGAAGGGAAAGCGAATTACGAGTAACGGAACGCCATGATACAATGAAAATAATCAATGTACACATGTTATATGCTCATTCAAAACACAGGAGCGATTAGTGTCACTAAAATTACGTGCAATCACATTTATGTACGCGAACAATGACACAAAATTTAGACATAGTAGGTAATCGGCACTATTCTGAGTCTTTCAATTGGTAGGGTACAAAAAACGAGAGAGATTTATTTTTAATCCCATTGAGTTTCTCTTTAAATTTAGAATAGAGCATTAATACTCTACAATTTCGCCACAACATAAACAATATTCGAATTTCCCCGTTGCACAGTTTGCAACTTTTTCATCATATAAAAATATTTATGTTTTCCATCGTGTGTTAATTTCACGGTCTAACAGGTGCAATGAGTGTTATTATTAGATGCTAACTTGAGTCATAATATAATAAATATTGATGGAAAGTTAAAAACAGAAAGCTGTAATTTCAAACGCAACTTTTCTTTGCGGTTAATTTCTAGAAAACGTAACGGTTACCCGCTTAGAAAATTATCTTTAAGATTGCCAAGTATAACAATAGTTATCATCATTTCAGAGTGGTGTTCTTTTTGTTCAAAAATTTAAATTGCTACTTGTAATCTAAATAAAAAAACAAAAGTTACAAACAGTATGATTAATTCTGTGTAATATACGAGTATAATGTATTTTACATACCGTTATTAATGAAGTATATTCAAAGAGCTTATCATTATCACACCATAATTAGTGTTAATTACGTGTTCTTTATTAAAATTCTATCTTTAGTAAAATTAGCTCTCGTACCTCAATTAGATGCCAATTTTATCGCGCCATTTATTCTAGTCCCCTTCATCGATGGTGTTAATGTTGATACGTGTTTGAACACTAACATTACCGGCACTTCCTTGATAAACAGAGCACCGGCGGACATAGTTCAGAACCCGAGGCGTGAATTGATTTATGTCTCCCACCACTATTATTTAGAAATCAGCAGATCTTAATACACCGGTAAACGGTGTCCGCCTATCGGGTACTGCTATTTTCCGATCGCTGTCAAGTTTTTAAACAACATTTCAAACAACAATAAACATTTTATTGTTCTACATATCCGTTTGGGGAATAAATCAGCCGTAACTTGGTGTATAAATCATGCTAAGAAAAAAACTGTATCGTACCTAAATGTATGTGCAAATTACTTTTTTAGTTCAATACACATATTTATGTATTTTCATGTACGACAAATAGTAGTAGTATCTAGGAGTGGGCTTTAAAAAAGTTTAAATAAAAGACTTACATTAAATAACTTAAGCCTGAGAAGAATCCAAATTATACCAACCGAAGGCAAAGATTTGGCAGCTTACATTAGAATCGTTTATTTGCCAAAACTAACATCATAAATAATGTCCGAGCCGCAGAAAGCTAAAAGGATAGTGCAAAAAGTGATACAAAGGCGAAGCATCCGATACCTTTTCGTAGAAGACAGGGAAAGAATTCAAATTTAAAAGAGCTTCGCATCGTGAAATATTTAACAAATAAGCCCGCACAAAGGAGAAGATATCCCATAACTTGCTATCAAAATTTTAAAGACAGAACTCAATTAAAATCTGAAATAAGGAAATAAGTGATAAGAATACACAAAGAAAATGGTAATAGAGTCAATGATGACTTCAAAGAGATAACCAATTAGAGCACTCCGCTTTACAATTAAGCAAATACAAAAGAAATTATGCATAGAACGACGAGAGCCTCGGCCAAACTGCAGATAAATTGGTAAATAAGATTTGATACCCACTAACTGGGGCGTGAAATTTGAATCAACGACAACAAACAATTCGTGGCCATAATAGAAACGAATGCCAAACTTCAGAACTCCATTAAAGCGGCATCCAAACTTCCCATTCGGGCGAGCTGGCGTGCTCAACACAGAAATGTATATTTTATTCATCTCTGCTACACGCCGCCTTCACGATTGGTAGCCGATAAAACTTCACTAAGCAAAAATAAGGCAACACGATTAAGTGTACCTGTCACTCCGCCCTTGTTCTTGTTTCTAAAATTTGTATAAAATATTCCGAAACAGTCGCGTCGCCGACAACGGTTCCTGTTGTATAATAAGACTAATACAATTCGTATAAAATAAAATCACAAAAAAAGAAAGAATGGTCTTTGTATTTCAATCCAGTCTTAATCTAATAATAACAACGAACCTCGCAAGAAATATGACATTCCAAAAAGCAAAATGAGGTAAGATTTTTGAAACATCAGACGCTGCTAAGTAAATTGAGTCGATTGAAGAAAAATATGTACTTTGTTGTTGAATATTCAGAGTATGCTGCAATAATATTTATACCTATATTGTAATTGCTTGAAACAATAAAGGTGATGATATCTTTTGTATTAAAACTACGAATTCATTTAATTACAAACACATTTGGGTAATCTTTTTAAATTAATCCGGAGCTCGACACTCAAGGTTTCATAATTAGTCCAGTTTCGAGAATCGTCCTTTAACCCAGATTCCTTGCATTTCCAAACACATCGGGATTCTCCGAACGGGATAGGACAAAACGTGTCAGTCATTCCATTAATGTCTGATTTCCTAAAACACCGCGAGTTGAACCCTTTGAAGAAATATTTGACGCTTTGGCGACAAAGTTGTATCTCACGTGTTTTGGACTTTTTGTCTTGTCCATGGGAAAGGCAATTAGTTACTAATATCTGGATTGGCTAAGTATTTTGATTTTGAATAAAGAAAATTCAAATGATTTTCCAAAAACGACCTCTATCGATTTCGGATGTGCGAATGTGAGATAAAAAGTGGTTTGTCTAGCGGCAGCGGTGTTGCGCTGGGTGGCGGTTGGTCTCCGTCACAATAGCACAATTAAAATGCCAACAAGTCCGGTTGCCAGCCCAATCCAATTACAGTGGACAACGATTCCAACGAGTAATTGGAACCGTACCTATACGGGAGCCGGAGATACATGGAAGAGAGGGTTCGGAGGACTCCCTTCTAGCAATAATTGCTTGACCTGCGTGCGGATGCTTCAAGTGTAATAAAATACTTTAAGTGCGGTAAAGATTAGCAAGTCTTTACGTCTTTTGCACGAAGTAAAAAAAAACGTTTGGTGACAGGACAATGGCTATTACGCTGCGTGAGGCTAAGGCATTTACTCCGTTCAGTATAAATAGTAGCGCGGGTCTTAAAAAGTGTAATTTACTGCTAATCTATGCTGCATGATACGTATTTAAAAGAAAATCACGGTTTTTTTAAATACACAATAAGCAACTTTATGGTACAGAATTATTACATACTACTATTTGAAGTCGAGTACTTCTAAGTATGACCTCCGACAGTAAATTTATCTAATCAGCCTCGAGAGTTGAAATTTTCATTGTTTTAATTCAATTTGTATCCTGTCGAGTACAAAAACTATAAGTTGAGCTAAAATTGTTTTTGGTTTAGTATGTCCAGTGACTACAAAAAGCTGCCTCATGCGAGTTCTGATTGTAGACTTCTAAAACAATGTAGTATCCAAAAAGACGAAGACACTATTGGTTTTGTTTTTCTCAGCAGACAACGCTAGTTCTGTCACAAAGGCAGACAACTTGAGCGGCCCATAGCAGATGTTTACTTGTACAGATCGGAAAGGAAACAATGTTAAACTGTAAAACAAACTGCCGGCAGCGTTTTCAGCTAACACAATGTATATACTGAGCGAGCCTGGACAAAGGTTCAGCCAATTCCGATATGGGAACGCGACTCAAAGACGGCAGAAATTAAGATAAGTAACGTGGATGGGATATTGTTTGTAATTTCAGCCCAAGGAGATACAAGTAGAAAGTATATTTTTTATTTGAGGCTAAGCAAATATTTGAACTCAATCGCACCTGATAGATGAGGTCTAGGGTGATGCATTTCTGACTAGAAGCATTAAATTGGAAAGTTTTTTAAGAGAGTTTTGGTAAAAGTGGTTAGTTTTAAATTTCAAACAAAACAGTTACTTTTTATTACTTTGTGACATAACTATCAAAACACGAGAGGAGTTTCCATTAAAAATACATAACAGTTTTTTTTTGTTTATTTGGTTCTTAGTCTGCCTGTGACCACGGATGCTGTAAAGCATTCGAAACGTCAGGCATAAAATAAAAATAAACGTTCGCGAAATCAATCCGTAAAATTATTGTTTTATTGTAGTTTTTTTTTTTCATCAGTATCAAAATTAAGGCAAACTTGCAAGGTAAATAGCACACTTTTAACAACTACAGGGGTGCTTGCGCCAGTCCAGAATTTAATCGCCGAGAAAAAAGTTTCTGCTCTACAAACAGAGCACAAAGTGAACTAATCACAGAATTTGAACACTTCGAAAGGCTCAAACTTCGCTTTCTGTGAAAACAAAGACTTTCTCATCGATCGGGTTTCATAAATTCACTGAGCGTTACATCGCAAGACAAGCTTTTTAAATTAACGTTACAAATGATTCAAATATACAAAATACGATTTATTGAACATTATCGCTGCGAGATACAGGCGTTATCTATCCAATTACTTTAAATAACTTAAGCATATACTGTAACCGCTCCAAGGAACACCAGGACCGGTTCGGGTCGGCACATTAAGACCAACTGAATGTAAGTGTTATCATCGTTTCCATTTCGATTAATTTAAATTATAAAAGATATCACTTGACTTCTACTTATTATTATTAAAGTTCGAAGCACACTTTCCAGGTATATCATGTAAGAATGGCCTTTTCGAAATGGCTACATTATTATATTTAAGGAAACATTGGCACACATAAGGAACACTTCCAGCAGCGAACAATACGTCGAGTCTCATTTCGGTATTCACGACGTAAGACTGGTCGGGACCCGAAGATTCGATATACGCGGTCAATAAATTTGATACACTGAATACTGTGCGCGATAAAAATGGTATTACGAAAAAAATACGAGCCATCCGGAGCATTGAAGGCGTCACTTTAAATGTATTTTGTGCATTGTTGGCAATTCGCGCGGGCACACAGCGTTACATAAATATCGGTCGCAGTGGGCACGCTCCCGAATGCAGCCGACGGTGAATAAATCGGTGTGCATCTTTTCAGGCCCCCGGCAGCGCCCGTAAATTGAACCGAAAAAGAACGGGTCAATATGGCAGCCGTATCGAACGGCGCTAAGTTACGATCGGCCGCGACACGGGGCGCTAAGTGGCCTATCGTGTTTTGAAAAATTCAGAAAAGAGAGATTGTCTTTTAACGAAAAAACAGACTGGGATTCGACGGGGCCTCGCCATTAATCAGGCTTAAAGGGGTCACGGGCGTTCCGGTGCGAAGCGCCGAGACGATCGGACGCCGGCCGACCGCTGGCTCGCCTAATAGGCTTTGTCTGCAAATTACTCTTCTTCATTCCCTTCCTTGTTAGCTTTAGAAAATCTGTTCGGAGCTGAAATCACCGGAACATTTTGATCTAGTGGTTGAGGGTCGAAGACAGTGCATTAACTAGAGGAACGAATTTCAATACCAAACAATTACAAGTTTTATCCTCTGACTAACGTTGTAATTATAATATGGTTTAATTGATTATTTTAATACCAAAGACAATTTTATGAGGTATTTTATCAATTCAAATAACAAATTGCCTAAAAGCATAGTAATTTTGTTCTAAATAGATCAACAAAGTTAGACTGGTTAGGTACGGTAGCACAACTTATCACAAATTCCAATAACGCGATAGTTTATTATGAACTCATTTCAAATCAATACTTGTGTAAATCGTATGTTCGGAACTTGTTATTGCGAGAAATGACCGGTTTTTTGAAATATCAATTGACATTAAGATTTATTTCATTTGTTGTGCATTATAAGCAAACTGAAGCAAACCATACCTAAAACCACCATAATGTACGCTAAAAATAATACAACCACCAATGTATTTGAATATGCAGCTGCATACTATCTTATTGGCTTTACCACATAATTTAATATTAAAATGATATGATAAATAAGCTAATAAGTTTGGTCTTCAAATCAATACTTTGGAGATCATGACCAAGTCTGAAAATAAATCGAGCTTGCTCAATTACGTCCAGCATATAAGAAATGACCGAATTGATATCACTATCATCGACAGAGCCAGCGCTCGACCTTAGAATAGTCCCTAGCCCCAATAACAGCTTTACCAATTTATTAAGCACTGTCTTTGCGCTAAGTAGCGCAGCCGACGCTCGAGTCAGAGGCAGGCGTGGGCCGCGGGCTTCAGATTTACGAGGTGGCGCGCTCGTGCGCAGCCCCACCCGCCGCATCCCCACCCTCGATGGGAACGTTCACCAGGGTTGACGACTGCAGCCCATTTCTGCTAAAGAGGCCTTAGACTTTTTTGTGGACGTAGTGCTTTACGCAGATACCAGGTTATGAAAAAGTACACCAAGGTTGACCACTTCTGCTATCACCAATAAGATCCAGGTAAGGAAGAAATGCTTGATGTATACAACAGGAACAGCAGTAGGTGTTGGTTGTACAGTAAAGGGTACATAAGACTCTAAATGGATAGGAGAAAGTATGTTACACCCCACTTCTGGTCAAAGGCCTCACCTCAATATGAGGCGGTGATGAGGTGGTGATGAATGGATAGTAAATAAAAATCCTTTAGCTCATTATAACCGCGAAATATGTTGTTACTTACCCATTTATGTCTCCCAAGCCTGCATAAGGATCGCCTTACCTCCCTTATTCATCAGGTCTACATAAGTGATAGCACTGAAGTCATTATCAAGTCATTCGAGCGGGTTCAAGTGATTAGAACAATTCTATTTTCGTATTTGAAGTTTTAAGAAAGTAAATATTTTTAAGTGGACTCAGATGGTGAACTCATACGAATAGAACGAAGGATCGGTTACCAAGCTAGTGCAAAACTTGAATACCTATTGGCAGCCCTAGGTTTGCTCTTCCCGGTCAGTCATAGTAACGGCTAACAGTTATGAGCTAGCACCGACAATGCCCCTACCTCAATTCAATTGTGCTAACCCTTGGAGATTGCCCGATAAGGATTTGCTGTTAATTGTTTATGTCTAACCTGGATTGTTAAGTTCTTTAATACGGTAATCTCTTTTATTTTTGATTCCATACTCTATAGCCGATAATGGGAAACAATAGGACGAAGTAAGTAAACGAACCACGATTTTCAAATGCCGATTCATGCTGGGCTTGAAATGACTCTTTTTATGGCTTTATATTGTTCAAATGTGATCTATATAAACAGTTGGCGGCATGTTTTTTGTTGGAACAGTTGCATATTTCTCAAATGCAAAATATAATTGCATTGTTCGATAGTGAGAGCCGAGAGCGTCTGTTGAAACCTGAAAGGCGCCTAAAAAGCCAACGAACCGGTCCTCATTGCAGCCAGATAGAAACAGCCAGTTTTATTCGGATGAGAACTTTAGAATTGCATTGCCGAATCTTCTTCTTCTTCCTGCCCTATTCCCATCATTTGGGGTCGGGTCCCCTTACACTTCGCCAGGATATCCTATCCTGGGTTGTCTTTTCTATGAAGTAAAAAAAGGAAAAGTAGCATTGTCGAATCGAAATCAATAATTTTCCATCGAATAAAGAAACATCGTGAATTATCTTCTGTTAAGTAATTATTTAACAACTTGACTTAGCAAGTAAAATATATATATATATTCAGATACTCGTAAGATAGTAAAAACTAAGCTTTACCAATCTTAACTACTGTTTCCTTAATTAAACAGTACACAAATTAAATATGTGAGATTACTTTCGACAGACCTTTAAACTTCCTGAAATAGGAACAGTCAACACAGTAAGGCTGTTCTGTTTGTACACCGCCGCAGGTTTCCGTCTGGCGCAAGACATCACGTTCACAACTCGTCTGCAAAGGTGAGGATAATTGTTCGAGCACTGATTGCCAATAAAATCGGGATGGATCGTTATACGCCGTATTTAGAAGTCGAAACTCACCGGGGAAGTTATATGGGAACGAACATCGAATGTACTACAACCCAATAAAGAAGCACTAGCAGAAACGGCAGAACTTTAGTACCTAACTAGCGGCCCGCCAGCGACTTCGTACGCGCGTTTTAGTTTTACTCCGTTCCCATAGATCGTAGCAAAAATATTTTTAAGCCTCTAAGCATTAAACTACTTAAATAGCCTTCCCCGATAAATTCACTATTTAACAATATAATCTAACATATTTTATAACCGGACTAATAGTTCCTGTGATTAGCGCCTTCAACCAAACAAACAATAACATCAGTTTTAAAATATATATAGACAAATGTTATATTTTGTGTAGACTTAACACGCAGCCCGGTCTTTAATCTGGTCAAACTTACACGGGGATATTATCTTTTTATTTTACAACGTAATGGAAATACTTTACGCCTTTCGTCAATCATATATTTCTTTCGGGTGCTAAAAAGACCAGGCTACTCTGTGCGCTTACACAGCATCATGCCACATAACTGTATAGGCTGTGGGAGAAGCAAATTCCCTCAAGTCTTCTCCAGCTACCATAAGAGTTTGAACTTGAGCTTTGTTTGAATTCAAAGGGAAAATTATATGTAGGGATCTACCCCATCATCATCATCAACACCCAAGGCCGTCCACTGCTTAACATAGGCCCCCACGAAAAATTTGCAGAAAAATTCCAGATTGGACACCCATCGACCGCAGGAACAGCGTAGAATATCTACCAACAATATGAACAAACGATCTGCATACTACACTGGACACAGACCGCTTGATACCTACCCTGTTTCAACACAAATAATATTCTTTACTATTTTAAGGAATAAAATCTCTTCTCGAGAGCAAAATTAATAACAAACATGTGTCAAAACCACGTCAAAACATTGTGTCTCAGATATGTCAAATGATTGTCAAAAATGAAATAAAAATTATTTTAAGCATAAGCACTAAAGAGTATTTATAGTAACTTCGTAGCCAATCATCCCCAAAATAACTTTCTACCCCATTTTAACCCCGTTACAAGATATATTTCAATAAAATTTGATACACATTTTCCGTTAATATTTTTAAAGAATGTTCATGCAAAATTTGAAGTAATCAGATCAAGGAATCACATTTTCCCATACAAACTTTGCACCCCTTTTTCAACCCCTTAGGGGTGAAATTTCAGAAAATCCCTTCTTATCGGATCCCTTCGTCATACAAAGAACACACCCTCCAAGTTTCAGGTCTCTACGATCAGCGGTTTAGGCTGTGCGTTGATCCGTCAGTCAGTCATTCAGGACAAAGCCTTTTATATGTATAGATAACAAATACCAGCTAAATATTACCTATGTCGTTTTGACTTTCATCGTTATCTGCTCATATGTACAAGTTCTCAAAGGCTTATTGTCTAAGTTTTAGCCTGCGAATATGGGTTCATTGAATATTAGTCTCAGAATCGGTCCTCGAGATATGTTTCGTCGCCGGTTATTATTTGCCAAGGACAGACAACTCTACTGGTAAATGGTTGTTCAAGCCGCAATTTATTTTCAATATTATGTGCGAAAGTCGCGAGCACGTATTATTACGGACCGTTAAGTGACTTTGAAACAAAGTGGCGTTTTATTTCGCACTCGTTGAGCCGGGGCGGTTTAGTGGCGTCGCCGATACGTTAATTGGATAATAACACTTATCCTTTTTATTTTCTTAATGGATATTGAGAGTGATACCGGAGCGGGTAAAACTGGGGGAAACTGAGTCAGCTCATTACAATTAAGATTAAAAACTGAACGCCCAAATTGACAGTTTACGTTTGAAGTTTGCGTTTCTTATTAGGCCAGTTCAGATTCACCAACATCCATGTACACGAAGCTTGAATAAACGAATTACACGAAGAGATGAATGAATAAAGTTTCCAAGTAATTTAGGTCACCCAAAGATGCCAAACGTGGCGCAAGAGCAACGAGTATAATCTAGCTCAAACTAATGCAAAATTACTACATTTCAGTGAACCGAGACCAAATAAAGACAAAGACCAAATTGTGGCAATTTAAATGTATGAGTGCCAGGTAATTTAGTTTCGCAAACGTCGCCTCACGAGTCTCAACAGACAAACCAAGAGGTGTAAATATAGTCTGCTCACTAACTCTTTGCAATACCCTCCGAGTTTCCTATGCGAAGTCGTGACATAGCGTGACAGAGGGTTGAAATACTGTTATCAATGAGATTGCCTGCGGCTGGTCGTCTCGCAATCATTAAAAGGTACCACGAGCGTAATTATCCATCACGGGGGGTGTCTTCGCTCATAAATTCGTGGATTTTATATCGAAGAGACTTAAAATCCGCTCATAAAATTGTCGCAGACGAAATGAGAATGTCTCGTTTAATTAGATGCGACCGCTTCGCCTCGCGCCTGCGTTACCCCAGCTCCGCTCTGGCTTGCTTTAAAACTACCCGCAAAGGATTTTAACGAGATTATACTGAGTACGTTTTATAGGTCATCTCGCGAGATTTATTTAACAGTGATTTGTAAGGCATTTTTCATCGCGCGCAGATTAAAAGAATTTCAGTCATTAAAAATAATGGATCTCGGTTTACACTCCACGAAATTCACTTCCAGATTGCTCGAGGTTTTAGCGTCCGGTTTTAATGCGACCATTAACTTAACGATTTACGGTGACAGTTGACAATCAGTGCATTTGGCTGGTTACTCGATTTCGACAATAGATTTCTGGAGATCAATATAAAATTTGTGAGCATCAAAAATGCAATTAGCAATAAATACATATTTTGTCTTTCTCTAACACTAAAAAAGCTTGAAGAAATTTCAGAAGTGAATGATCGTTTCCTCAAGCCTGAATTGTAACAGCAATTCTGGCCTAACGTGTTGCCACTCGGGTTCAGAGCACTTGCACCTATATCGCCATTATGAAAATTTCATTACACTCGCTCCTTTACAACAGTGGGACCGCATTTACATTTTTGTGCGGACCGTTAAGTGTACGTTACGACCGCGAGCACTTCCCTCAATGTTGTTATTGCTCGCCCCTCGGGAGCCACTAGACGCTAAGAGCGCGAAACCGAACATCAAAGACCGTATAAAACGCACTTCATTCCATAAAGTTCCATAACAGAGGCGTCGGTGGTGAACCGGCCGGTGCAAGGAGAGCTTCGCTCTTTCAATGAGAAGCTCCAAAATGTTTGAATTAAGTCAGGGTGGAGAGCTCACGTTACTCGGGCGGTCGGCATGACCGCGGCTGCCGCACGCGGTATCGACGCGCTTCCCATCTAAATGGAGAGCGGCTCACGAACTACCCGCAGCTATTGTAAACAAGCAGCGTTCTCTATTCAAACTATCGTTACGCCCTCTATACTCCGCTTTGCGCCGTATTGACGATCCGGAAAAAGGTCTTGCCGTTTGGCCGGGACGGTGAGAAAAGTTTTATCGGGCACAGATTTTACGTGTGAGTTGTGAAGGTTGCTTTTTATTACTTCATCACATTAGAATTTTACGCTTTACTAAAACTTGATTATCATTTCAAATTATGTTTCCCTTACATTAACAACGTAAACAAAACACAGATAAGAAACACCCGAAATACCCTTTAAAATTACACAATGAAAATGCATGGCGGTTAAGTGAGAATATTTCCCGCAATGAATTGTGACAGTGTAAAAGCTTTGTTCGGTGGGAAAATTAAATTCTAAACCACCCCTGTACTCAATGGAAACAGTTAAAGTACTGCTCGAATAAAACTATATTAAACCAATTTGTAAGGCAAAATGATGTTTTCCTGGGAATTATGTTTATTTCTGAAATTCTATACGAAAGCAGCATCGCTGTACCTGACAGATCTTACCCTTTTCTGTGACAATAATGAGACAGGCGACGCGAGGCGACGAGGCACTCTCGCCCAGCTTTTTAGAGTCAGCTGAAAATGCATTACCCAAAATGTCATTGTGATATACTAGCCTTTTTCTCCGGGAAAACTCGGCTTCTTTTGCATAAGTACCAAAATATTTTACAATTTTCAGTTGAAGATAGCGGCTCTTCGAGTTGCGGGCTTTCGAGTTGCGAATTTATAAGAGGTGTTGTGTTGCTCACGACACGCCTATCGACGCGTGGATCCACGTGCGACCGAGGCGTGCCCTCTAAGAATTCGCGCATTTTTACGGCATAATAAAAATCGTAAATAATGCCAAGTGAAGCAGACGAAGTCGGGTCACGACGCGCCCGCGGCCCCGTGCCGTCATCGCGACTTGTGAATTTACGAGTGGCCCACAAGTATCGCCCTCGTGTGATCATGCGAAAGTTGATTTGAGCGAAATTAGCCGGGACTTGTTGGTTTTCTTTTATGCACACCAACCTTTTTGATTCAAAGTAAAGGTCAGCATGAAGGCCCAGTTTTTCATGTGTACAAATTTGCATTGAGATGAAGTACACGTCTGAGCAATTTGTGCCGAGGACTTAAATATCACTGTCAACGGCGGAGCGGCGTAGCCGGGTGACAGGCGCGGAAATAAGTGGTTAAAATGCCGCGATGTGGCCAACTTTAAATTATTGTGCGAATAAGAAAGTTGTGTCAACCGTTGACAGCGTGTAATAAGGCGTTTTTCTTTGGAAAACGATACATTTTTAAATAAGCTATCTTTATTTTGCTGTCCACTATTATTTGTGTCAGTGACTTTTGATGCGATGAAAGGGAGTAAGTGAAAATAATGTTGAATTGATGGTCACGCTAACGCAACACTGTAATTCATGTGAATCACGTATGTTAGAAGTATATTAACTATAAAAGATATCTTGTAGCACAAAACAAAAAGGGCCGTGAACGTGAACACGTATGTTGTTCATATCTTCATCTCGTCACCCCATATTTGGGGTGCGCCGTATGCCCTGGATCACATTCATGCAGACGTAAAAGATTTGCCTGGAGGTTTTACGAGCACCCACCAAATAGACTTCGACCTCGTAACGAGGAGGTATGGGCCGTCCCGCGCTGATGACTCAATGCTATTCGGGTAAAAATAAAGCGTTTAGACGGAGAATATTCATGATGTACAAAATTCAGACACTTATAGATGACACTTAGACACTTATAGATGGCTCTACTAATATTTTTTGTGACGTTTATGTGCGTGATTGAACATTGCATTTTCAAAATATCTTCATGAGTAGGGTATATAAAAACTGATATATATAACTGCCTCGGTGGCGCAGCGGTGAGAAGGTCGCATTTTAAAGCGACGGCTGCGCCGGAGGTCCCGGGTTCAATTCCCGGGTCGGGCCAAAAATATATAATAATAAGCTATGAGAGTGAAAGGAATAGAGAGTGCACCTGTGTTTGCGCGCACACTTGTGCACTATAATATGTCCCGCGCAGTCGGTAAGTCGTTGTCACCGTAGTCGAAATCGGCTAGGGGGACTATTATATAAAAACTACCATG
This sequence comes from Pyrausta aurata, assembly GCA_963584085.1. Classification (NCBI taxonomy): domain Eukaryota; kingdom Metazoa; phylum Arthropoda; class Insecta; order Lepidoptera; family Crambidae; genus Pyrausta; species Pyrausta aurata. The sequence continues at coordinate 9,243,855 of OY757260.1, forward strand.
CAGAATAATGTAATAATTATTAAGTTAAAACTCATGCTTTAAACCATTATGGGCACTTCGAGCTAAAATAAAAACCCAACCAGTTGATGTTAGGTTAGTTACATAATGTAAAAAGACTGAAGCAAAAGTCAGGTTATAAAAATCACAGTTTAAAACCAAATCATGGCGATGGTACAATGAGCGTCGCAGCCCCATCCGTGTCGGAATAACAACGTAGCCAGAGCTCCCGTTTAATTCAAGGGCAATAGAGCGTTCAACTTAATTTTCAGGCTCACCGCAGCCTCCTTTGTACGTTACCTCGTCGGATTAACAAACTTCTGGCTGAGAGCCGCCGGGCGATGCGTGGCGTGTGTCGATTAAATGTTGCCAACTGGAGTTTGATTGCATTGATAATGTCACTATTAAGTTGTGTTTATGTAATTGAGACATGCATGAACACATTGGTTTGATAGAGATGTAGGTTACAACACGAAAATTAAAGAAACATCAAATGAAATTGTTTGACATTGACTTATTTATGAAATGTATGTCAGGCTAGTTAAGGTGACTTTTGAAATGATATCTTTTTTCCGTTAAATTGAACTATTTTTATATCTACTTCAAATTTTTACCGCTGATAAACTCGTAGAGTAGAGATGTTTCTAACGCTACACAGCGTCTGCGATTGATTACAAGTAGGTACCTAAATTGTGAAGGTTTTTACATTTCAGTTCTAAAACTAACCGGTGTCATTTTAGTGGATTAAGCTAAATAAACATATAGCCCAATGTGAGTAGCTTGACTTTGAATTATATTCGATCGAATTGGAATCCTCCTCACTATCCAATCATTTAGTGGCTACGGGAAGGCTCTAGAAACTTGTGAGTGGCAGCCCGATTCCCACGCGGAAGGCCTCTAGCAAGCGCGCGCGCAATTACAAAATGAATTAAAACAATATTCTATTGTGTCCGGTAAAATTACAACGAATAATAAAGCCTGCTCTTCCGTATTACTTCTGGTTTTCTCAAGCTGTGAATATACTGCTAACAAGCTTCCGATTGCAGCTCAGCTAATTTATGAGAGCATATTTATGGGTAATATAATATGGAAAGTACAGCTAACTCAATCAACTCGTGTTGTTAACAACGATTGAACATGTAAATAAAATGTGTTATTATTAAATATAGATATTTAAGTTATCGTATCGTGTTTAAGTCAATCAAAAAGCTAAGGTAGACACAAGACGTGGTTACCAAAACATCAAGTCTTGTCTTCGTATAACATAGCTTTTTATTTGACACAAGAAATTTTAAAGAACATAACTATGATGTCAATATAAGCCCTATATCGGGTATCATTAGGGTTGAGTCACACACACTTAAGTCGACTTATACCAAGTTAACTTAAGTTACTTTATACCAAGAAACACATAAAAAAACTCCTTGACAAAACCCCGCCACCATAATTCTACCAGGAACGCAACGAAAAAAGGCGCTCAATTTAAAGCTGCCGTTGTTGCGGGGGTAAAACAATAGCACCACCAGCCTAATGGTCGGTGCAAGATAGACGTGGACACCGCTATCGGTATAAATTAGCTGCGGTGTCGTATCGCACGGGACAATACTGCCGTCACGGTGGCCACCGTATCGGCTGTCCGGACACTTCGTTGCAGAACGGTGGCTATCCCTCGCTAGGCTGAATGGGACAATCCCATTGCTTTGAAGTCATTTCAAAGGGGACCTAATTGGAACGAGGTTATGCTTGAGGTTTCATCGGCGTCTGACTAATTGTCTGTTTTGTTGATAGCTGGGGTCAATTTGATTTTACTAAGGAAAATCATCATCATCGTTTGCAGTCCAAGAATCTCCACAGCTGAACATAGCCCATGGCTTACCAATTTCCTCATTAGCTGGTTTTTAACAGACTTAAAAAGGAGGTTTATTTTGACCTGTTTATTTATGTATTTATATCCGAGGATATATCGCATCTGGCTGAACCGATTTTGATGCGGTTTTCAGAAAAGTATTCTATACATTTAGGACAATGTTTTAAACCTAAACGGGCAGCAATACGCTCATCATGCACCTACTTCAAACGTTTTTTTTTTTTAAGTCGGTTAAATTTTATTAGATGTTAATATTTCCCACATATTTGTGTGCGTTCGTTAATCTGATAAATACATTTAAGAATGGTGAAAACGGTAATAAAATTGTACAACCTTCAAATATACACCAAATGACTAGGAAAGTATTTCAATCATGATAATGAACAAAATGTTAGCTGCTGCAAATTCTTAAACCTTACAGCGCAAACTAAGTTGTGGGTGTAGGTACGTAGACAGACAGCTAATACGGATGACACTACTCTAGCGGCATCCACTCTCCCTAACTTCACATAGACCCGTAGAGTAGCCACCCTAATATTAGCTACGAAGCCGTTCCAACAAATACGCGCCTTAAGTTTGGCATGCCAAGGTCTTTTATGTATTGTCCGAAATGTTAGTTTCCGAAGTGGCATAGTGTTGCGGCTGGCAGGTGACACGCGGCTCTATAAATCTGCACCGCACGGCCCGCGTCGTAAACACGACCGAGGCACAATCCCCCGATCTAAATGGACTGTTTCAATAATTTCCTATTATTTCAATTATTGAATGGTGCACCTATTAAATTGAGAACTGTTGCTATCGTAATATGCGGAACGTATAAATCGATGGATAATAATAGTTTATATTGTTTGCCTGTGAGAGCCTGAGCTAATACAGATATTTTGTTGTTTGAATCTAAGGTAAGACAATGCTCGTACAATGTATATGTATCACAGCTCGTGTAATAATCTGCATCGCCGCAACAGCTCCGCACTAAAACCGAGATTTGGTCTGAAGTGTGTGTTTGGCAAAACTGAAAGCGCCACAAAGTCTCAGGCGCAACGAAACAAAGCCGCGAGGAAATTAGGTTCGGAATACGAAATCACAACGGAATCACATTTCGTTTATATGACAAACATGTCTCATGTATTCGGTGGTGTTTTATTAGTGCGAGTATGGTATATGAGGACATCAAAGAGATGTCCTGGAGTGTCGCGAGGTGTTTACGCGTGGCGCATACCGCGATAAAGCACGCACACGTGATGTATGTAAACAAATTTGCCAAGTTTTGATTAGATCAACGGCGGAACGCGACAGAAATAAAAGACTTTGACGTCGGCACGTTATATATAATAGAGGACTCACGCCTTCGCCAGACTTGTCTACTCGACTCCACTTTGTTGACGCTTTTTATTAGTTCTGAAAGTAATAAAGACAGACACTAGTATGGGAGTGAAATCTTCAACGTAATTTTCGATACTCAATGAAATCGAATGGAAATTCATTGCTCAGTCGACTTTGAAACAATGTCGCAGTCCAGATAATAATGTTACTATAGCGTCACAGAACGACTTGTTTGTGACGAAGTTGAGAATTAAATAGATAGCATTTATCGCTACATACCCCTAATGTGCTTAATAACTCTACAAGATAATCTTACAAGAGATATGTTGTTGTAGCCAAGAAAGTATTATTATTACAGTTTAAAAAATTAAGAAAATAAAGAAGCGTTCGATGCAAAAAAAACGTAAATAAATGGATTTCGAAGAAATAATTATGACTGATAAATGAGTTAAGCTCGTTTCATAGCTAGCATCTAAAACCAATGGACAGTAGGCTAGGTAAATACATAGTAGGTACTAATTCGGGCGTCGGACACGGCCGATTTCCAATACTGTGAAGTGTAATCCGATATTCACCGTAACGCCTACCCTGTTTGACTGAATAATAAAGCAGAATCCTGAATGTATTAGCCCTGCTTTCGTTTCAGAGATTCAGCGCGCGTTTGCAAAAATTTTATAAGTGTAAATAGCTGATGATATTTGTGTACGTGATGTTGAAAAAAGCAGACACATGCAGGAGAGGTACAAGTTCTTTATGAACCTATACTTCTTCACAGACGATACATTATACGGGGTGAATAGACACAATAAAGAAAAATTTAGAAGGTCAGCAAGGTCCGCCAAAATGTGATTAATAATGAAAAGATAAAACATTGGTATGGCGATGGTGTTGGGTAGCAGCAACATTAGTACTGGAAGAAGGCTGAAGATAAATTATATCAGGAAAGGCTTTTGACTGGGTATTAAGAGGTGGAAATACCCTCGGATCTTAAAAAGCGGAGGCAAGAGGAAAACCACCACACTATACATATTCCCTAATTTGGAGTTTTTATAGAAATATACTCCACCGACAAGAGCTTAGCTCTTAAATTTGATTATGATGATGATGAAAACTTTTCTATTTATTTTTATTTAACTATGATGATAATAAATTTTATATTTACAGTAAGAAAAGTAAAAAAAAAGTAAATTTAGCCTGTAAGCATCCCACTGCTGGGCAAAGGCCTTACCTCAAATGTGAGGTAGTATGAGCCATACTCCATATAGATAGTATAATCTCGTAGAGTGCAGTGCTAAGAAGCCAGAGGCGAGTGCCATCGCACAATTGAATTATGAAACGGGTCAGGGTTTCTATTATATAAAACGATGTCCATATTTCGAGCATTTGCCATCCTACTTACTCGAACCCGCATCCCATTAGGAGCAAAAAAGACGGGGCATATCGACGAAAAGCTGGTAACTGAGTAGGGATCCATGCTTGTATCGCAAAATGGATAGAACAATGCTAATGAAATTCGTAGAGAACGTCAACGTTTTATCCCCGAGATTTTATAAGTGCGAGCTCACAGTATTGTCACACCCCGGACACTCGGAAGAAACTTTTCATTTTGGCCATACATTGACAGACGGCGTGTTGAACAGACGCTGCGTTTGTGTGCGTGCTATAAGGGTTGACAAAGTCTGTTACACCGGGCATAGCTATTTTTACATAAATAAACAGGTACCTAAACAACGTAATTTACCTAAATTTATTGAACAACGTAACGAGTACAAATTTTCGTGCTGTCATATTCACGTGGTATTGTGGAGAAATAAAAAGATAGTATCTACCTTAGCAACACCTGATTACACTGATCACATAAATATTATAATTATAATTTCCTAATTACAATTAATTTTACAAATAAAAAGTGATCATTTGTTTCGCTTATAATATATAAGCAAGTGTTTTGCTATGACTAGGTCAAATCAATATGAACCTCTGTACCTAACTGCAAAGAGTACCCATGTAAATATGGAGCAAACAACCTTGGCACTGATTGCCTATAAACAAACAGGACATGCATTCATATAACCTCATATGTACGTTTGCGTCAAAAGAGCCCATTGTGGGTTACGGAAAAACTTTTTCAAAGGGGCGAGTTAGTAACGTAGCTAGTTAAAATGCGAGAACGCGGTAACGCTACGGATTCGGTACATTAAACTTTATACGAATGTCGCCAAATTGGACTGTTGGTTAGTTTGTTCTTTGCCAAGTTTTTTTCCTGTCCAGCCGTCGAGGGTCGGAATGGCCCCGGACTAGGTAATTGTGTTAAAACTTTCATCAGGAAGCGTGAAATTTTGTGGAAGCGCCGAAGCGGACGCCGAAACAACCGCTATATCTACAAGTTTAACTTGATTTGAATTCAGGAAAATATAATCAAAATTGACGATAGCACAACTTTTAGTGTACAAAAATGTCGTGTTTCAAGAGAGCGGGAAATAAAAATAATCTTACGATCTCGGAATTCCAAGTATACAAACTTTGGGCGCGCGATAAAGTACGACACCCGCATCGCGAATGCTTTCGATATTTGGAGTATTTTTCTGCAATTAATTTTACACAAGGGCAATTAGTTCGCGTCGTCGTGTACGAATGCCGTTATACATGCTGCATTAGCATCACAGATGAGTGAGTACGTCACATAATAACACTGACATTACGGTACGCGCTTGAAGCTCAGGTGACCGTTTCGTCTCCCTTTAATACTCAATTAAAAATAATGCATAATTCATGGTGTAGGTGTGTTATGATACATTTATTCAATGAAAAGAGTACAGCAGGGTACAAAGGCTGCATACAAATGTGCTTTGTCCCACGTGACTTGATGTGGTCGGTCTACGGGACGGCGTGGCGCCGGGAACTCGCTAAAAATAATTTATGAGCCTCTTATTATGTAAAAAAAGGCTTTGACCCAGCAAAGGAGTGACGTGACGTATTATTATTCATTTAGCGTATGATAATGTGCGAAATGACATACTCATGCATGCGCAATGAGCTTTTGTGCCAGTTTTCCGTCATTGTTTGAAACATGGAATCATTTATTTTGAATTGATTACTTACAGATCATATTTACGACTGAGTAATGTGCTTCAAATTCGTTGCTAATGAGCAAATATTTAAAATGCCAACAATAAAGCACACACGAGCCTTTGCACCTTTAAATCTGTCAAGATGTTAATTTTACATTAAAATATCGGCCAAAAATAAGCGGAGCGTGAAAAAAAGAGTTCTAACTAACAAGGATCACGCATGAATTATTGATGGGCCGTTAAACGCGTCGGCTCATTACAACGCATTAGGAGAACGAGCGGCTTTATCACCATTATCGCCGAATATAGAAGTATTTTAAGATACATTGAATTGAATTCTTTTACTTTTGATCCATTATGAAATAAAATTCAGACACGATATCAGATGTAAGTTACTATACTGAACTTCTTTTTCTAAGTATGGTTCGTAAATTCGATACAGATACTTCTTCGCATTGAAAACTATGGCACCTTGCCCTCTAGACCGTTCCGACACTGACCAACACCGTCACGTGCACAGAGCGTGTGACAACGGCAAAATACGTTCTCGCTTGCTCTCGCTCTCGTTCTATATAACAGTAAGACAGCACGCTGTCAATCCGTTCAATGGGCAAGGTAGAGCGTATCGTGTTACTTTTTGTGCCTGCCACGTTCCTATCACGGTCATGGTATGGTATGGTGCAGAGGGAAAACCCCCTGATGTCAGCTAATAAGAAGAAATAAGTACATAAAAAATAACTCGTCCAATGAGTACTCCGCCTAACAGGATACGAAATAACAAAAGGCGATCGGAATCGGATACGGCTACCTCTGTTACATGTTTCAGGTTGAGAGCGTGACACGACCGCGGGCGCTGCAAACGGAAGTTGTTATTACGAAATTATATGCAAATCGCCGGCTCACTGGACGTATCCCTTTTCAGTGTAGCGGTTTTTTGTTCGGACTCATCATTTACATGTTATTATCGGTGCGTTTTACGGATAACATGTCGAATCCGAATCGACTTTGCCGCCTCAAGGCGTCGCGCACGGAATAAGAAGTGATTTCACATGACAGCTCAAGTCGTTTACATTATTTATTCAAAACGCAACAATCAAACATGCATAGTTATTTAATTCCAAATTAAATCCGTTTCCTTGGGAACACGAAACAACGATTAAATTGGAATCTTTAAAGACTGATTGTTAAGCGTTTAATCGAAGTTAAGCAACGATGTATTAACTTACCGCATTCGATAACAGACACAATCGTTAAGTCGACTAAAATAAATTTCGTGGGAAGCTTCCTAACTCCTACCGCGAGTTATTTCATGAATGCGTTCGAATGGTCCGTGAGCGGTTGTATCGAAGGTGTATATTTGATTGTGGTTTGTATGGGGTGGATGATAAAGTTATTGGAAGTGGTAATAAGATTAACGGTTGGTTCGTCGCGTAAATCACGATGCATTACGTCGCCGACAGGAGGCCCGTATCGCATTACAGCGGATTAATTGCCGCGGCGACAACTGGGGCGGGGATGCGCGTGCGCTTGCGACACGTTCGAATACACAATACGTCAATAAAAATGGTTTAATAAGTTTACATATAATTTATTTTTAGTTTTATTTCAACTTAAAGCAACCAACAATTTTTTATAATAACATACCTAACATACTTTGCAACGAGCTTTACAAAATATGTAAGCTCTAGTTAATAAATCAAGAATATTATCTATACCTATAAAATGCTTTGTCCTGAACGACTGACTTATTGATTGACTGACTGACTGACTGACTGACTGACTGATGGATCAACGCACAGCCTAAACCGCTGATCGTAGAAACCTGAAACTGGGAGGGTGTGTTCTTTGTATGACGTAGGGATCCGATAAGAAAGCATTTTTCGTAATTCTACCCCTAAGGGGGTCAAAAAGGGGTGCAAAGTTTGTATGGAACAACGTGATCCCTTGGTCCAATCTACTTCAAATTTTGCATACACATTCTTTTACAGAATTGACGGAAGATTTATTTTATATTTTATTGCAATTAATCTCCTAAGGGGGTGAAAAGGGGTGGCAAAGTTATTCTGGGGGTGATTTTCTTCGAAGTTGATATCAAAACTCTTTAATGCTAATGATAAAAATATTTTGTATATCATTTTTGACAATCATTTGACATGTCTGAGACACAATGTTTTGACACATGTTTGTTATTGATGTTGCTCTTGAGAAAATGCTCGAGAAGAGATTTTATTCCTTAAAACAGTAAATAATATTTTTTGTGTTTAAACAGGGTAGGTATCAAGCGGTCTGTGTACAGTGTAGATTGCAGGTCGTCTGTTCATATTGTCGGTGGACATTCAACGGTGTTTCTGTGGTCGAAGGGTGTCCAATCTTTTTTTGCAAACTTTTCGTGGGGGCCTATGTTTAGCAGTGGACGGCTTTTGGGTATTTATTATGATGATGGGGTAGATCCCTACATAGAATTAACCCTTTGAATTCACGATTTGAATTCAAGAAAGTAGAGTATTCGCTATGACTATAAACAAAGCTCAAGTTCAAACTCTTAAGGTAGCGGGAGAAGACTTGAAGGAATTTGCCTCCCCCAAAGCCTGTATGTGGCGTGATGCTGTGTAAGCGCACGGAGTATAGCCTGGAGCCCTATTTTTGAATCACTCGCGTCGAGATGGCGAGTGATATTCAATGTTTAAAGTCGAATTTTGGAATGAAAACCAGTTGTAATCTACATAAAAAGGATTTGAAAAATCATTGCTCAGTTTTGTGAGTACTTACGTCTAGATTTTGTGTGTTTTCCGTTGATTTTTAATGTGTTTTCGAACGAAATTCACTCGCCATATCCAAGCGAGTGATTCAAAAATAGGGGCCCTGGTCTTTTTATTAGCACCCGAAAGAAATGTACGATTGACAATAGGCGTAGTAAGTATTTCCATTTCGTTGTAAAATAAAACGATATTATCCCCGTGTAACTGTGACCAGATTAAAGACCGGGCTACGTGTTGTGTGTGTGTACATAAAATATAACATTACGCATATATTTAAAAACTGGATGTTTTTGTTTGTTTGTTTGAACGCGTTAATCACAGGAACTATTGGTCCGGTTATATTTTTTTTTACATACATTGTTAGATAGCTAATTTATCGGGGAAGGCTGTAGAAATAGTTAAATGCGTATCGGCTTATAAATATATTTACTACGGTCAATGGGAACGGAGTAAAACTATTGCGCGCGTAAGAAGTCGCTGGCGGGCCGCTAGTAATAAATAAATAATGTCTAGGCCTAACCCGACCAATAGAGAGTAGCCATCTGCGCGGAACATAGTGTGATAATAGTCAATAATATGATGATGAGTAAATCAATATGTGCGCAAGTACACAAGAACTTAATATTATGATGAAAATATGATCACAGAGATGGCGGAGATGGATTCTTAATCATAAAATATGATGGATCAGTATTGAAAACCATTTTGTAGAAAAAGTTCGTTATTGTAGCGGAAGCCTTGAACCTTTTTTACAACGAACAGGTTATTTTACATATTGCACAAAATTGAGCTCACTTGTTCCGAAAAATTTTTGCAAGCGTACTCATACGGATTTAATTTTGTTTGCTGCACCAGCCCCGTTGCACACGATGGTTACCGGGAAACATCGATAACGCCCTTGAATTACAACCTTAGCCTTCGCCTTTGAGTAAATGGTGTGCGTCATTATCGCGAAGTGTAACGAGGGACTGAATCTCAACAAATCATCGGCGAGCGGGCGCAGCGCTGTCGCTCACTGCCAAAATTAATTCCCCGTAAAATCGCGTAAGCGATCTATCTTTTTCCGAGAAAAATAATCGAGCACCGCGCACTCGATAATAATTTCTCTCGTGAGTAAGAAACGCTTAATCTGCATTGTGTGGCGGGCCTGTTTATCTCGATTGAGTCTCCTCACTTGATCCTGCCCTTGAAAGAAATGGGTAGTGTGGAAACAAATTATTAAGTTTTCCGGTAAGGAGCTAAGAATGTAACAGCCCGCAGTTTTAGTGCCTTTACAAGGCGCTAGCAGTTTTTACAGCTACCGATGTTCGCTTCATTAATAACAGTCGCGAAGATCTTCTACGTTATAAATGGTTCATCTGGTTTTTGTTGAAGTCTATTATTGTTTTATTCTGATGGGACCGTCGTTTAGAAAATGACGTCGCGACAGGACATCTTTATGAGCGGAATGAAAAATTGAGCGTTTTCAATTTAAATGGTTTTTCATTTCCTTGTTTTATTGCGGAGGAATCACGCAAACTCATTGAAATAAAGAGCGGTATAGTTTTTTTTTCCAACGTTAAATAACGATAATAAGTATAATTTTACAACGTTATTCCATCATCGAAGTCTTTATATTGCATAAAATATAATGTTTTAAAGTCAATGTCCTTCACGTATATACTTTAGCATCAATAACAAATATTCATTAAATGACTATGAATGAAAAAACTCCTTGTTCAAAGCTGTGGGCTCTCACTCAACTAATAGTACTAAATATAATTTTACTGCAGCAGAAATTTTCTATCAAACACAATACACAGTGCCGATTCTCAAGTGGCGTATCTCTTTAATTGCTTTCTTAATTCAATTGTGTGAGTGCAGTTGCAATCACAAGTGGATAAATGCCCTTGCCGCAAATATGGGAAGCCTCGTCAAGGCACAGGCACGGCTAACGAACGATGGGCAACGGAATGAGACGACAAAAAGTATCCGATCGGCTATTCTTAGCCGGCCGACACGCCGCGTTCGCTCGATTAGTCGCCAATCGGCCGTGGAACGACTAAAATAGGGATGAGGTTTCGTTAAAAAATCAAATCGCGGCAGCTTCATGTAATTAGTAAGTTCAGGTGGGGTGAATAAAATAACCATTTCCACAACATATCAAACAAAAAAATTGGTTATGAAATTACGAGTAACACATAAATAAGGTAAAATGAAAGAAATATTAGGCTTACAGAGAATTGTTTAAGTCCGGTTTTATTGGCGGGATGTAGGCATGGACGCCGTGTGTTATTTAATTACTATCAGTAATGAACATTGCAATAACCGGATTACTATCAGTAATGATCGCTTGTGTATCATCTTTAGCCAGTGATAGTAGTGTTTATTTTATTTTTCTAATTCATATTTATTTTTTATGTGCTGACATGAAGGAAATAAGCTGAGTTCCCTATATCATATCACCTTCATCATTTCATACATCGATGTTATAACACTATTTCCTACCGTCGATGTCCAACTTAGCTAGCGAAAACCTGAAAGCATTGGATACCTGTACTTGGAAAAATAATTGCTCGGCTGCTAGCCGTTTGCTTTGTCGATATATGCGCGATTAAAAAACTCCTTTAAATATAATGTTGATTTCGACGAAGTGCGTGCAATTGTCGACTTCTTTCTTGTCACATTAACATGTCTGTGCACTTATCATCCTATTCTTAAATGTTGTGAGGTGTCAGCACTCTTAAATAGTAGAAAGAACTTGCTATTTCGATCGCGATAAATGTTCTACGGTTTTATTAATCTTAAACGCTAATGTAGATAAAAATTATGTCTGGACAACTTGTCACTATTTTTGTGACCACTTGTCAGCATTTAATTTATATGTAGTATCAATTACTTAGCATAAATATGGCACAATATTATAATATTAACACGAATATGTAGAGCGTCTATTCTGTCCGCATGCTTAACTGAAACACACTATGATCTGTTTGCGAATCGAGATGTCAATACATGATATACACTGCCGAGCAAAACAACAAGGCAACAAGAAATACATCGAATAAATCAATCATGAGCCCCAATAAGGGCTGCAAAAAGTTTTAATAATTAAATACTTTAAAATTTACATGTTCATAATGCTAATTCATGCAAATGAATAATTTAATATTATTTTCAACATCTGTTAAATAAGGTGTTGAATATTTTATAGCGAAACGCCACTGTTCAAAATCAAAAATTATTGCATTGACAATTTATACATATGGTGTGGAAAAAAAACAGTTACATGTTTCATAAGAACAGATAAATGCTAAAAAAACACATTTGACTATATTTTTTGTGTTACTTAACAAAAAAAATACATGGCACCCAATCAAACATGATTGTGTAGTCCAAATTATTTGCACTGGTTTGTATTTTGGCAACATGATTTGACAATACACACGGCAGATTTACAACGCGGCCGGTAATTTATGGCGATGTTCGATCTAGATGTAGTTTAATGTTGAAGGCCGTATAAATCAGGCTCATCCGCTGATATCAGCGACGTGGAGACCAGAGTGGTCTACACTGAAATACTATGTCCTAAATTTCGAATGTAGTCATCTTTTTTGCTGCTATGAGAGTGAGAACCATGGGTTGAGGTGAAAACAATGTTTTTTATTTATTTATTACCTCAGTTAAGATGATTTATTGATCGCATAATTATGTCTGTACAAGGAGACCCGACTACAGATAAGTCTGATCTGGAAAAGCTTATGATGATGAATTAATAATTTGAAAAGTTTTTTGCAATAAGTAAAATGCAAAAACAGATAACAAGGTATTTTGAGTGTAGAAAATTGATAGCTTTTATTTAGTCTTTTACATTCGTCGCACCGCCCATATGTATTTTTTTAGTCCAGCATGGGTATGACTTATTTATATGTGTCATATGCTATGTAACACATGGCGTAAATTTACTGTGTACAAAATAAAGTTGTATAATAATAAATAAGTTCAATAAAGTTCCCCTGGTGTTGGATATCATGAACATCAGTACTGCTGGTGTTAGGTAACAGCAAAATTAGTACTGGCAGAAGGCTGAAGATACATAAGGAAATGCTTTTGAATGGCCATTTAGATGCGTAGAATCCCCGGTTCCTAAACTACGGTTTGGAAGACCAAAAGGAAAACCACCTCACTATCTTCCCTAATTTTGAGTTTTGGAAAAAACTCAACAGGCCTTGCTATTAAATTTAATCATGATTAATAAAATTCAATTAAATAAATAAATTTATTCTCTATTTTATAGAGTAAGCCCTCAGATAATGTTGCTTTGGTGTTTCATCCATCTCGTTGCCGATAAATTTTAATTAGTTTTTTGCGAACCCGTGCCTTGTTGTTAAGTGGAACGCGCAAATTAGTTTAGCTAATTGAAGTAAAATTATGAATTTCTATAGATATTTCTTGCCAAGATTGAATGATGTTGCTGTGGATGTTGTTTGTTTTTAATTAAAATATTATTTCTTAACTTGTTTCTATTTAGAAATCTCAAAAGAGAAATTCAAATAGAGAACAAAATATAAATCTGTCACATGTTAACTGTAAAATAACTACTGTTAGTAAATTAGCTTAAATTGACGATCATTTCTAAGCTCTATCAAGTGGTGAAAATACATACAATTGTTTCATACGGTCAATCTCAAAATTAAGTAAAAATCAAACATAATTACAATTGGTACCTCGAAAATACTCCTCAATAATTTGTTTGATTTTATCGATAAGTTAACTGTATTTTCCTTAATGGAAACCAATAAACACATACGTTCGAAAAGCATTGCCCTCTTTTTAAGCACGGTCGGTAATAAGGCATGAAAGGAAGGCACACGTTTTATTTGACCTGCAAATAATGACCTTTAGGTATCACAATTACCTGTTAACATAACTGAATGAGGGAGAGTAGAACCATACGGAATTAAATGCAGTTTTTAGTGACGACTTTTATCTTGCCCAATATCTTTTAACAGCATTGCGAGCCCGCGTCGTTGTTTCCTAGTGATAACAATCCGAATCTTTTCAAAGTTAGAGTGAACAGGCTTCTTTTGGGCGAGCTCTTTCCATCTACGACTCCGTCTTAGTCGCACTTGACTTGGTTTTTTGAGTCAAGAGCAAACCCATACTAAATTAAAAAAAAACTAAAAAAAAACATTCACACTTAAATAACTAAATTATATGAAGCATGTAATATTTATCATTATCATCATTATCAGCTATTGGACGTCCACTGCTGAACATAGGCCTCCCACGGTTTGCCAGCGACCTGTTGCGAGCGTAAATAAAAAAGAATTTATTTTCCAACGTGATTCTACGTGTCTTACTTTTTCAGCCTTCTGTATCTTTGTATGAGCTTACTCCCTGATAACTGCAATGCGCGTACGCGATTATGCACTTTATTTCTATCGCATTACGAATTTCGGGGCTTATTTGGATCGTGGCTACAAATCGGTGACCGTTAAAAATAAATTATAAATAACAACCGGCCCATAAACGAGCTGTTTGCAGGTCCGAGATGCGGCAGATAAATCACGGCGGGTATACTCGGCTCGGCTAGTAAGTGTTAAGAATGAGAAATGCCGCGATATACCCATCTATCTCCACGCCTAATCGTATGAGAAACAAGTCGAGATTCATGCGTCCACACACAATTATTTCTGTTAACACAATTCGACTTTCAGAAACTAATTAGTTACTTGTAAGTTAAGCTTAAGAAGTTACATCACTCAAAAGCTTCAACAAGCAATCAGCAAGTGTCAAAAACACTTAATCCACAACTTTGTGAACGAAGTGTGTTAATGTTAAATCTTGCCAATACAGTTCAGCGATAACCAAACTAGTTAGTAGAGTTTGACGGGTAAATATATACGAGGTAAAACAAACGATGAATTTTGATGGTTTTTTCATGCACCTGTCTTGCGTTAAGCGTACCAATATTTGCGGCCTAACAAAAGGGCGTTATTGCAAACAATATGTGCAAACAAACACTCTTGAAAAGGTGTTAAGTTTGGCGTCGGGAGGTTTCGACACGTACCAATTATCACTTGGCCGATATCATTATGTTCGCGAAGGTTTAAACGGTTCCTTCCGAAGATAAGGTGTTATTAGCACACCAACTAATCACGTTATCATGAATCTGCAAGTTAAGTACACTCTTTTTTGCGAATCGACAGTTGGGTGACAAATTATAAAAAACGATAAAAGTGACGAAGGATCTGTTGGTGAAACCGCCAAATGGTAATAATTTCTAGCAGCTGAATAGGAGTAAATTACAGACATTCATATTATCCTTAACAGATATAAGCAGAGGAACAGAAGGAGTGTGGTTTCTTTTATACAAAAGCGGAATTAAACCTTTTATTATAGGGTGTCAATCAATGTGTTTTGTTAACTCATCGCTTTTAACGGAATCTACACCAAATATAAGTGTTTTCTATTATCAAGCGTCAGTCAGAAACCCTTATTAAAATAGCAAGGCAGTTAACCAACTGGGGATCGTCTGCAGCTGCCATCGTCGAACGAGAAGACTATGACAGTTCCAATTATCAAATTATCGTCATCGGCAACTTGATACCCGCCGTAATAGCTGGGTGCTCACTTTACACCGACTGGAAAAATATTCAAGATATTTATTATTTTACAGCGCAAGTAATGTAAATACTAGGTAGCGAAACCGGTATTAAATCATCTAGGCTCGCAAGTAATTTATGAGCGGTTGAGAAAATATCTGTGAATACTAGTTTTTTACCGTAATATGAAGTGACACAGGTGATTTATAATTCTTTCAACAAGTCTCAGACGCAAGTATGTAATCTGATTATTAATACCATATTCATAAAGCTTAAATAATAAATGTCGTGTCAATAAGCCGAAAGCGTTATCATAAGCTAATAAAAGATTTTACAGAATTTATTGCGGTGAAGATCAAAGTGCTCGTAAAGATGATACAGTGACAAATTGGCGACATATTTTTACATGTTTCCTAATTATGTTTGGGAGAATTAGAAGAATTAGCGTAGATAAAGATGATTATACAAATGAGCCTACTTTAAGTGAGGATTACACCGACGAGACATGATCTGAGCTCGCACAATCTAGCTCGTTAATGAAGCAAGCCGCGTCCGAGAGGAATGACTTCCGAATGTAAATAATTGGCGCAACAGGTGATGTATAAATCACGAACAACGAGGCTGTGATTAAGAAGGCCGTATATCAAGCGTTAGCGGCTCACCACACGCGATGCTCGCTCCTATTCGTCGACAGATCGAGTGTAAAATCGTTATCGTATCGAATAAGATACGCAAAAAGAAAGTTCTCGAGATACATTCTGCGAGTGCGATTTTTCAACTGGCATTTATCAACAAAGACCTCATCTCGCTATTCATATCGACTTTACATGTTCATAAGGGCTCATTAAGTATGCAAAGGTACTTATATTGACATGTTAATGCAACGTCATAGAATTGTGAGAAATAAAACATAATACTCGTAGGTAGGTAAATTAAAAACGTACAGTGACAACGAAGCAAATTCAATCCTCTGTTTTACACGTGTATTTCATAGTCATCGTTTACGGACGGAACAATATGTAAGGCGACGACAGAAAATGATCGACTAGCACCCGAGAGTCATGCGAGTCTATTTGTTGAGCGCGAGGCGAGTTCTGTTTGCCTTTTTCGAGTTGCAAGTGAGCGATTTATTGTCCGGAGCTACGATTTTTTTCGCTGTCGCAAGACCGTAAACCATTATCGAGGAGTTTTTGGGCGACATGTCAACCGATGCGAAAATTACACGATATACAGAAGACAAATTATTTTTTCGGTGACGTTCAATTCCACGTCATGTAAATGGCAATAAAATTTGCATTGTTTTGGAAATACAAAATATGGCTATGGGAAAATAGTTTCAGATCAAAGTAAGATCTAACTCCAAAATTATATAAAGAAAAAAATATAATTCTTTCGTTCCACTCGTAAATCAAGAATGTGCCGGGCCCGGGCCGTAAGGCACTGCTATACTTCCTTACTTAGTATTTATGTTCTACTTTGCTGATCACTTTCTCAATAATAGTTTTTAAACCCAGAAATAAAACCAAAATTTTATGTATGATTTTATAATTATTTAAATCAGTTTGGTATCTTGAAATGCATCTAAGTTTTCAAGCCAATTAAATGTTAGCAAGAACTTGTAAAATAAATTATTTCACGCCTTCGCTCTTATCGTGTATCGATAGGATTTTTCTTTCCGTAACAATCGCAACTCTTATTTACTCAGCTCTCAGGTGAATTATATCCGAGAAGGAATAATAACACAACAAAATGTTACCTTTGTCTTCGCCCAATTACATATGTGCAATACGTCTTTTTAACGACTCGTCAAAAAAAAAGAAGAAGTAACCGCTCCAAAAAGGCGCAATATTAAACAAGCATAATAAATTCAACCGCCTGTGCAGACTAATTTCGTTATCACCCTAATAAGACACCAACTTTCTCGTCCACATAAAAAAGCATGAATGTATGCACAGCTTTAAATTTATTGGCATGCGAGTTGGAAATTGTATTTTCTGAAGAGGATACAATAAATATCCGAAAGGTCGCGTTAACGAGCCGGCCCGACGCGAGACGCAAGGAACAATAAAGTACGACTTTAACTGAAGAATTCGAGAATATAT
This sequence comes from Pyrausta aurata, assembly GCA_963584085.1. Taxonomy (NCBI): domain Eukaryota; kingdom Metazoa; phylum Arthropoda; class Insecta; order Lepidoptera; family Crambidae; genus Pyrausta; species Pyrausta aurata. The sequence goes on from OY757260.1 coordinate 9,261,561, forward strand.
AAAACACGTAAGAATGCATGATGTGATTTGATGGGAATTGAACAAAGCAAAACGATGGAATAGACCTTTTTTCTGTGAGTTTCATAAGTTACTGGTACTAACGTTCATACGCGTGCAGTCTTTTTAAACATTTTAAACCTTATGGATATCTCGTTGGATCTTGTAAAAAGGCTGTATAGTGCACGGCGCACTCGGCCACGTAATGATTGCCCCCATATCGACCCATGGAATCCCTTGTAAAATTACCGCCTCATAATAGGTAGGTACGTATTTTCGGCAAGATTTCTGATTCGCTTCTTATCATCTCATTTCAATCTTTCGCTTGTTATGACTCGCTCACTCCAGGTACGTGGAGAGTGATTGAGCCGCATGATGTTTTACGTTGCCTCAGATTCCTTTTTTACCTTTTCTTATTTATATTTAAATTAAGATATGAATGATACGACGGTACCTTTCCGAGGCATGCATTAAAAAACAGTACATATTGAGGAGAGACTATCTCGTCGTGCGCAATTAACTTGCATAAGCGTCAGAATATATTGCTGGTTTAATAGTAATAAGCTATCGTTAATACCGTTAACAAGGTTTGAATGGGAGAATCTCCGATTCAACTGCGCTGGCGTAATTGAATACTGCTCGTCATTATTTATGCGAGTTGAAGGGAAATTATCATCACCGTTTGACTTAACAATACTCCTAAGTATGGTGGTCTTTACTAACGTAATAACAGTACTCAGTATCGCACAGCGAGAGTAGTGAGAATCGTTTTAATATAATCGGGTTAAACGCGAACGATATTCGCCGACGCAGCTCACAGGTTAAATTCATTGGGTAAAAGAAATCCATTACTTTTCAGTATATTTTAAATATGGTGCTTAATCTAATGACACATTGTATTATGTAGAGAGGAATTATAAACCTTTCATTATTAGATTTACGGCAACGAAAATTTATCAAAAACAGGCTTTTGTGAGAGATTAAGTTTGTTTCTAATCATAGATATCAACTAGATAAAGAGATAAAAGAAGATATTTATACAATACCTCTATTGAAGACTGTTTTAACTTAGGCTGTAAATACAGCACAGACAAACAACACTGAGTTTCCGCGAACTACTGTCTTTAAGTTAACGGTCAAAACTGCAATCATCGCCGCAAAGATTGAAATGTAATCTAACGTAGAAACAGCACTTTGACCCGCGTTGGACCCGCATTTATCCCTCCTAACGGTTGGTGTATTCCACTTTCGGCACCTAGATTTTTTGTATCTAACGTTTTCGGCATTTGTAATTGTCAACTTATTTTTTTAGAGTTGGAACATTTCGGTTTTTCGGATCTATAAATTTCAAAAACTGCCTTGTTAACCTCTAAACTTACGTACCCTTGTCTTTATGGATAATTTGGTGCAAAGAAATATAGCCTCCCTGTAAATCCCTATTTTTGAAGATAAATAAGATATTCAGAAATCGTACCTACGTAATTTAAAATAATTTTATTTACCAAAAAAAACTAAAATATGTCTACACTACAGACTTGATCGCAGCTGCCTTATAAGGTAAACTACAGGTGCCGAAAAACCGGGTGCCAAAAGTGGAATACATTCAATAGTCTAGTGAAAACTCCACGATGTTTAACTTCAGCCATTTTTACAGTTTAACTTTTCAACTTGAGAGCAAGAACTTCGCAAGCTGTTAGTGTATGGTCTGTGTGAATGCTTGCAGTAAGAAACTATGGGCGATATTGGAGTTGCTGAACGTACAGGTTATAGTTTTTACTTCAAAGCGAGCGAGTAAACTTTGAGCTTTGTGGGCTGATGCAGTGTTCGGATACTTTAATCGGATGTTTTAAGTTAGGTACAAGTTAAGTATACCTACCAGAACGTTTTATCAATTTGGTAAGTTGTGCAGTGTAAGTGATTTGTACTACGATTAAGCTAACGAGTAACACCTATGTAAAAAAACTGGATTATAAAATGGAATCATTTGTAAAAATAGCAAGAGATAATATAAACTCAGTTCTATGGCAATTTTCTAAAAATACAATAATTGCAAAAAAAAATAAACACTTTTGATATTATTACTAGCATCAAAATTTGACATTAGACAGACCATGAGGAGTTACAAAGACACTTACAATGTTATCCATTCTTTTTGGGACACTATTTGCTTTAAATAATAATCTATCTATTCACCTACTATGCATGTAGGCAACTAGGCACATAAATTCAGTAATATCTGACAACCAAAATAGTCCCAAATTACGACAGAAGCTAGCGTTTGCGGTAAATCCTAGTTTCGCCTAACATGCTCTACGCCGATAGAGTCAGCAAAATGCACCGTTTGCCCGCTTTGATAACGATAATGTGTAAACAAACATAATACATAGTTGTGTGTGAGCTGACCGAGTCATGAAATGATTTATTATCTTTGTACCCACCGTCTTGTCAAGCTAAATACTACGGTATCTACCTTATGCAGTTACATTGAAGTACTTTTTTCAACAAAATTATAGTCCGATGTGCTGACGAATTTGAATTCCGGCCGTGCAAAGAATTGCATTAATAATGCGGTAATTACCACTTCTAAAGATGACATTCATCTGATACGAGTGAGATCAGGTTACTGTCATGATGAGTACAAGATAGGAGAACAGATATTTCTTCATGCGTAAAATTACATGATGAATCAACATTAACACAGTGACAATTAGCTACGCAAGACATTCAGGAATTAATCCTGATGTTGAACAAAAAATATCATTAATCAACATTTCATAAATATCAAGTAGATAAGTATCAGAAGCTTTTAATTTAAAAATGCAGTGGGTGACACTTCTTTTATCAAAATAAAACCACCTCATAAAAATTACACCAAAAACTTTGTAGAAACATTGAGCCACACTGCCACAATCCGAAATAATATTTATTACGAAACGGACAACATTTCAGGGAAAACACTTGCGCAAGAGTGTGACAACAATGATATACGCACAACGGGAACAATGAGTGCCCACAAATGGGGTACATGTTATATGACAATAGGCTGCGTGGGCGCCGAGAGATATTACCACCGATAGAATAATATTTACCACCAAAATAACATGCGTGATACTGGAATTTCTGACAATAGGCTACGAATTAGGGATAGTAATGCTCAAAATGGTACTGGATTTCTGCACTTTGATGTCACAAATGAAATTAAAATTATTTATAATTATTTATACCTTATATACTATAAAGGATAAAAATTGCTGGATGGTATGTCATTTATATGCATTATAGTTGGTTATTATAAGTTTTTCGTACATACTTTACAATCAACACAAAAACTTCATGAATTTCATGCATGAGGTAGGTTTTTTCCCTATTTCATATGAACAGTTTTCAATTTAGGTGTTTTAATATGTATACGTAATGAAAACAACAATAAGTAATTAAGCGAAGCTATAAAATATTACAACATTTTTTTTTTTCGGTGAGTCACAACAACTAATAAAAATAAAGCTCATAAATTACTTGATAACAAGCTTCGCCGTATAATTACAGAGATGAATATTAAAATCTTTAGTGCTCTTCATTTTCTGCTTTAGATAAAATCAGCAACATTACTTAGATATAAAAAAAAAACATCTGACGGTCGAGAAAATCAACTAAATAATAACACATACATAACATTCTCAGTTAGGTACTGCAATTATATAAGTACATTGCATAAAAACAAGATAAAAACAAATTAACTTAAGCTATATTTCTGTTTTCAGCAGTTATATTGTTGTGAATGTCGTGGCAACACTGTAAAATTGTGTTTTAATATTAAGAATGTCAATGTGTGGTGTATGCTTTGTTGGTTGTTCTTAACAAATAAATAAAAAAATGTGTTTTTTGCGACTATACTTAGACAGTATGAACACTGTTCACACAATCGATAACTAACTAGGCAATTAAGCAAACATATTCCGAGTAAATCGTAAACGCTAAAAAATTCAACCGAGAGCACATTCCTGTGTTAGATTGAAATCTGATTAAGAATATGCGTAGTGACAGCTATTAAGTGTTGAACAGTTACAACCCAAAATAAACTGAGACGACATTAAGCGTCACTAAAGTCAACATCGAGTGTGTACACGACTACGAATCGTGGGAAACATATTTAAAGCGTTGTCTGCCCATCCGATGACCCCTTAACGGTGCTACGAGACGGCCTATTGCGCAAACTGTCTGATTGAACGTACAAAAAATTTTAACACTGATAAAATAGCATTCAATAAAAAACGTCAGTAGCTATTAAACATTAAAAAAATAATACGGGTTGGAACAAAAAGAGAGTGCGCCCAACGTGGGGCTCGAACCCACGACCCTGAGATTAAGAGTCTCATGCTCTACCGACTGAGCTAGCCGGGCTTGACAACCGAGCGCGAAAATAGTGATTAGGTTCAGAGTAGAGTTATCTATCAGTTGTTTATTTAAGAGTTTGCGTATTGAAACGATTTTATTTTGAGTTTATCTCGCGTAACAACAGAATTAATTAACACGTCATCTAACCACGAGGCAGGCAATCTATAGTACGTAGCACTATAATTTAATAACGTTATTCCTTCATACAACAATACAGTTATTTCTGTTTAGTATTTCTCTGTGGCGAATTTCAAATCAGGCCAAACGTCGATGGGCGGTCCGCAAACACTTCCGAGGTATGTAATTTACTCGTTAGCTCGTATCGGTCCTGTAGAGGCTGTTATTTTATGTAAGCACTGGCGACCGCCCGCGGCCCCTATCGTGAGGAATTTGCACTATCCCAATTTCTGTTAGATTCATCTTTCTCTTATTTGCCAAAAGTGTTATGGGGCTGAATTTATTATTGGGCAGCATTCCTTTCACTTTTGTTTTAAGTTTGTGAATTTTGTCCCACCCGTGCGCAAATTTTGGTTTTCTTATTTCATCTTTAAGAATATACAATTTTTATTGTACTTATATGTGTATTTTAATTAGTTTTTAGATTTACTTATTAAAAAAAATGAAACGTTCAGACAACAACGTGTAAAAAAACGCAAAGCCTTACAATAAAATTCTAGTACCTATTCAAATACATCTTTATTTTGTATAGGACAAAACTCACAGTGAAAAATGTATATTAACACAATGACACAAAGTAAAACATCAATTTTGGTATTTTCCGTTTCATACAAAAAAAATCTAAGCACGAGTAGGTATGTGATGAGCACAAAATCACTCAAAAGGACTTTATGATGAACCTTTCATTTATCGTCCTATTAATATTGGTGAAGTCAATGTAAGTAATCCCATCAAATAGGCACAGTTTAATGATATGATACGGGATAATAGTAAGAAAAGGGTCCAAGCCGGATGCTAATCCTCCAAGTTGTCTAGAACCAACCTGACTGGGGCACTAAACCTCTTTGAAGGTAATACCCATAGATAGACATCGAGACAATCGTACCTCATAGTGATGTCGCTTAAGTACCTATAATAACAATATTACCTACACATCATTTAGCCCTTAAACTCAAGGAAAAGGTTAAACTAACAAAATGTACAACTAAAAAGCATTTTTGCTAACGGTAAAACCTCAAAAAAGACATTTCAATGCTACTAAATATTTTGACCGTTACATTTTAAGCTTCAAACGGATTCTTCATCAGAAAGAAAGGTCATGACTTCTGCGTCAAAATAAGCCCTTACAGTAATAATAATAGTCCCCCTAGCCGATTTCGACTACGGTGGCCAGTCACAAGGACCAACCGACTGCGCGGGACATATTATAGTGCACAAGTGTGTGCGCAAACACAGGTGCACTCTCTATTCCTTTCACTCTCATAGCCCGATGGGACAGCAATCTGACACGACCGGAGAGAGATCAGGCGCAGGACCAACGGCTTTACGTGCTTTCCGAGGCACGGGGGTGAAACACCGCCAACTTCCAAACTCCGGGCTACCCTGAGAATTTCTGAACAGAAAAACTCCGGTACATATTTTTGGCCCGACCCGGGAATTGAACCTGGGACCTCCGGCGCAGCCGTCGCTTTATAATGCGACCCTCTCACCGCTGCGCCACCGAGGCAGTTACAGTAAGTAAGGCAGGCCCTTACAGTAAGTAATCAAGAATAGATCTAATCAACAACGCTTTTTCTATTTTCGAACCTTTGATGTAAATGAATGATTATTATCAGTGGGTAATGTGTTAATAAAATTCACCTCAGTATTCGTTCACTATCGAAAATACGCAAACAAAATAAATATCGTTACAATTGCCCTGATAATTTCATCGTTAATCAATTAGGCCGTTCGTTAATACCCAATGGAATACACTGAAATACGATTACTTTTGTGTTATAAATACTCCGTAAATAATTAACAAACAATTAATCGTTTAATACCGTCATTTATAAACCATACTAGGTATTTTCACCGCCTGTAAGCAAAATCTGAAAATTATTTATAATAGAGAATCATTAAAAAATATTTTCGCTGAAATTATAATATAAGTACTTACAATGTAAACTGGTTAAGTATCTTATTTGTCCGATACGGATACGGTTAATGTGTATGTAATTGATATTTTTAAGCTACTTTATTTATAGACTACAATATCTGCAAAAACTATGTAGGTAAGGTACTAATCGATGGCAAAACCCGCAGTAAAATGACAATTTTAATATTTCAGAGTAAATCGTTAAAACCTCGGCATGCCCAAGTCAGGTTACATAAGACCGAACATAGAATACTAACGGAGATTTATTACCTCGAAATTGGAGCAATCCCAATTAAATAGTCGAGAAGGAACATCACTACTGTCCGCCGGTCGATTTATGATCCAGTAATGCGTGCCCGTTACAGTCCGGAATGTCTCGGTTTGTGAAACCTTTCGTTACGGAAAATTATTGTGTAGACATCTTATTTGAATACACTTGACGTATAACAAGATAATCTCGGGATCGGATATGTGGTGATTCTTGTTAGAAAACGATGTGGACGTACGATTTCTGTCTCTAATTTGAATTTACAAATTAGGGGTTATTATTTAAGTGTACATTCTAAAGTAAGAACTGGATACCGATTAAACGGTGTTGTTATTAATTTGTATAAAAAGTTTCAGGAAAATGAAAAATCTACCTTATACATATGTAAGCATGGATGACGTACCTGTAACAAAAAAATAAAACTATTATACACAATTTACGGCAAATCCACATAAAGTCTCAAAAAACGTTTCGGCAAGCTCAAATATTCAAAATAAATGCTTGTATCTACGGCTCCCCAATTATATCGACGCTCAATCGTCCATCGCTACTGTCGTACCGATCACGCTGCATCCATTCCGTTTCGTATTCGGATCGGCGCCGAGAGATTCCCAATAAGATTATCTGTACGAATGACAAGTCCTATAAGACCGTTGGCAGATAAACATATCCAGGGATCAGCGGGCCATTCATCACTTGGTACGTTAAGTTGAACAACGGTTAAGCGGTACCGATGACTGGGAACAATAGCTATCAATCGATAGCATCGTAGATAAGCAAGGCCCAGACGCATGGTTCAGAGTGAAGGCTCCTGGTATCGCACGGACTTTACTTATTACAATACTAGAATTGCATTTCAAGAATATGCCGCTAAAAGATTAATGGTTTCAGAAATAAAAGAAAGCTATAACGTAGAAGTTCTTTAAAATATATTATAGAATATGAGCAAAACGAGCAAAATAATAAGTATAAAAGTGGGTCTGAAGTTTGAAAAATAGCAAGTATAATTAGATGAATTTTCAATACACAGTCAGTTTTTTTAAAGTTTTTTTTTAAACGGAGTTATACAAAAACAAGACAGATGTTCTGTAATGATCTTATTGGATGTAGGTCGAGTTAATAATTAGCAAATTATAAATCTCCATAAATATCTACTGACAATTATTAGCGGTGAAGGTGTATTATATAGTCCTTATGGAACAAATTTCATATCATATACAATGACTTTCTCTAAGATTTTTAATGCCTTGATTTACACAGTATTAATTTTAGAGGGCAGATTCAGGTTTCACTGATTTCGGAATGCAGTCATACGAAAACAAAGCATGTCTTGAAAAACTTGCACTGAGTAAGACCAAGTACAGTCAGCAACATATAAGGATGGCTCATTTTGATCCTTATGTCGAAGTCCGAAGACAAATATCAAAAGAGACTTCTGTTGGCTCGTGTTGGAAGAGCAAATGTTTCAGTAATTGAAAGCACGCGGGCGATCGAACGTGCCGAACTTTTTCACCATCAAATTTTAGAGCTAGGCTCTTGACAGTGAAGTTGTATTTTGTGTGGTGAATTTTCTCTTGCCATTCACACAGCATTTTAAGAACCGGGGGTTTCCCGCCTCTTAATGCCCAGAAAATCTTCACATAATTTGTAGGTTATTTAAACAGGCATCTCTCATTTTACTGTTGTTTTGGTTAACCAATATGTAGAGCACCATTATCTCAACCTCTTTAACCTGTAGATAGCAGATTCAAGACAAGGGCAACATGTTTACAAATACCAATCTCACCGCAGAACCGCAAGCCATAATGGGATACAAAACATGTCCCTAAACCTAGTTTGTGAACTTAAAGACGAAAGACGGCACAATACTTAAGAGGTTTATACAAGGAGTAGTACCTGTACTTCAGATGAGAACTCATTTTTTTTAAAGTTAAGGATTTCTTAATCATATATTTGATTGGGAATATTTTACACAATTTAATTCACGCGTGTTAAACACAAATAAAGATAGGAATAATTATTTTAATTACATACCTATAAATCACTTTTGAACACTATAGATCACTTGTAAGAATTTGTATTTAAACTTCTGCATCTTTCGAGTCCTGAATGAGTCCTCTTTAACACTATTTATGAAACTATATCTTAACTATCTCCACATTAGCATCTACTTTTAACTTAAGTCCAATAGTAAGAGTCTTTTAACTGTTTAATTAACGTAACCAATAAGATTAACCATATATAAGTAAGTGCTCGTTCACAACGAAAATTTTCCATCCATAACTTGGCTATATTTAAACTTATTCGTCGCTTGTATATAAGTATACCCATTAGCTATTAAAATAGCTAAACTTAAGTGCAATAGACGATGGTATCGTCACTCGTATCAGTACTGAGATGAAGGTCAGATACGCGACCGTTGTCCGTGGCTTGTACGCTAGATCTTAATGTATCGCACGTATGACTGCCTCCGATATGTCAGCCGTCAATACCAAAGATAAGGGATAGTGGCCATGTCGCCTATACGCATATTTGAGATGGAATTTAATTCGAGAACAAATGAAAATCACCGCTTATTGAAGTACTATCTAGACATGCGATTTGATAAGCGATGTTAAAAATATAACGTCTTACTTAATTACAAACCATGAAAAACATGAAGCAGCAGAGGTAAAAAGCTCTCAACATGAGTAAGCGAGAAAAACATAAGTCTAAAGGAACACTTAATTGAATTGCTTAGCACTTAATTAGCTTGAGATTTTAATGGGCGACCGGAATGTAGGTTAAACATTCGTGTAATGTGAGTAGTACTTAATACTAACGAGTCACTTAGATGAAAGCATACGAGGTGAATCACGAAGAATTCTAACCGAGTTGTGGAGCAATAAAAAGAAGGAATTACTTGAGAAACACATCTGATAACGTTTTACAACACAAACTGCTTTACGATAAATACTTCTATTGTTTATAATGAGGTTAAAAAGATATAAAACAACACTGAAATTGCACATTGATAGGAATTAAATACCCGATAATAGGATGATCTCGAGGATCATGCATATAAATGCAATGTAAGTAATATAACATGCCATAAGCATTTGTAATGAGCTCTTTTATATTTATAATGTTGTATCATTATTAATGCAGATATATGCAACTATGATATTCTTATTACCGGACAGTGGTACAAGTCGGTGGATTAAGTTATCTCATTCGTACAATATTCGTGGTGGAGCGTTAATAATAGTTACATGGCACGAAAGTTGCGAGCAAAAAATATATAAAGGGACACGCGAGATCGGACGACGCAATAAGTAATGGTCGGATACCGGCGCAGCCATCGATTGCGAGCGTTATCTCAATAAAGAGCAACAGAGTGCGTTCATTAGCTCTCTGACACGGTGCTATCATAAATTGTCGGGTGTTGGAACCCCGCCGCGTCCACCCCGCGAGCCCCCGTACCCGCCCGTGCCGTAACCCGCATACGCTTTTTGCCATTCCCATTGTTTTTGGAAGGAACCCCATAAACCGTAACGCCCGATCCCCGATACAGCCGGCAGGTGTCGCCCTTCACGCATACCAACTTAATTACACACGTTTTTGACTGCGCACCTCAATTCGCGATAAGCACACAGCTGCGAGGAATTAGCCCAAAGTTTGTCGATTCGTTGCAGATAACGAAATGACAGACCTCATAAGAACGAAACTTTATATGGGGACCACCATCGTTCGATATTTAATGGAGACCCCTATGACGCAACGTCAAGATAAGAAGTTCTTAAAACACCTTCCAAATAAGCAGTCTTTAGCGATGATAAATATATTCATCCATCAACACCGCGATATCAGTCGCTATCGCAGTAAATTAAAGTGGTGAAACTCAAAACTAGGAAAACAACCGCTGGCTACGATCGTCCGTATCCATCGCCAAGTAAATAAAATATCGTATCCAAAACTTACAAACATGGGAAGTCATTAAAGCAACCGGCGTGGCACTTAGAGAACTCCTATAGCCGTCTGGCCAAGCATAAAGATCAATATCTGTGTGGCTCGCTGCCAAAATCTTTTTAATATCGTCCCAGAAGCAACTGAAGAGTGGTTACGGGCGATAACAACAAAACTATTACGGGGCAGTTCGCGAATTGGTCAGAGCGCTATCTATAGTTGGCGGCCGCTAGTTTAATCTTATTGTCAGGGACAATGGGGAATAATGGTTCAGGCAGACTTCCCTTGGAGCACTTTTGAGAGCTGATAAATACCAGGGCGGCCTCCTGCGAGTTTTAAGGGCACTCGCGGTCGCGTATAACTTTTAATGAGTGCAACTCTAGTTTGGTTTCAAAGAACGTCCAGTTGCTAATAGTTGGTGTAAATTGAGCAGTGCGGTCAGTGCTCGTCTTTTATGTAAACATTAAAGGGGCCATTTACGAAACTGAATTTACAATGACAAATTCTATTTCAATTCACACGCATTAAGAGTCAGTAAGTGTTGCCCATGTTAATTCGGAAATAACGAAGTCAAATTACATAGTAGACACGAAAAAGCTACGGGTCGTATGTAACCATACGGAACTTATTAACGTGACCATAAACGGTTGTAAAAAATATATTAAAAATAAACGTGTCAAAGGCGAATTTTTAAAGGCATTGGCTAAACCGAGTGCCTCAATAAACGGTGGTGAACGAAGGCGTCAGGTTTCACACCGTCTCTGACGGGACGCGGTGAAACGAACACCCATTATCATAAACCAAACAAAGAATCACGGTAAGGACGAATTAGCTTTAACAACATTTGGTTCTGCGATGATGTCAATGTAAATAAGGAACAACACGATAAAATAGCTTTGATATTTTTACGGTTACCTGCCCCATGTTCCTACCCGTTAACGCAAATTTGTTTTACTTGACAAGTGTGATAAAAAAAAACAATATTATAGTGTTACAGATTTTTAAATCCTGAATATAAAGTATCTACATTAGGTAGTATCAGTATTATGCAATTGTAATACTAGGATTCTATAGATAGCTGGGCTTAGTGATTTAACGACACAAGATTTAGCACAACGATTTCATAGATCGTGTTAAACATTCCAATAAAATACATAGCGCTAGAGCACGCTGGCTACCAGCACGATTATGCGAAAGGTGACGAGATAATCGCAAGTTTTATGCCGCCATAAATATTACAGAACCCTAAAAATCAACAAACATAAGCCTTAATGATTCGGTAGTTCTCGGGATGAATGCCAACGAAGCGGAGAGGAAACACCAATAAAAATAGGTTTTATTACGATGCCATTCATTGGTGTAACGAGAAGCATTGCTTTTTATGCCGGCCGCATAGCAATAAGTTGCATACAAACACATAAAAACACCACCATAGGTTATAAAAGTCTAAAATACTAAAACAAATGCGGATGATCGTTCAAAATATTTGTTAAGCTGTCGTTTGGAATCGTTAACAGAATATTTCTAATAGTTTATTAGAAATGTACTTAATTTTATAGCCTCTATTGTGAGAAGACTATTTATTAGTGATAAATAAAACGGAAATGTAAAAAAACTGTCGTAAAAAGCAGCTACAAAAACAAATGCTTGTCATGCAAATATTTGTGTGGTCTGGGCCACATACGTTGTGAAACTGTTGTAGTAACACGTGTATTTGCAAAAAATGAGTTTTTTGAAATGGAAAGTCGACGTCAGACCCGTTAGAAAAGTTTCAAGTATTTAAAACATATTAGGCATTTAGCTGTGTATTCGTATTTTGCTTTGGTACTAAAACTTTATCCGTTATATTATGCGTATCAACATCTTATCAAATAATGGTATGCGTAATAAATTCTACTTAAAAGACACTGAGCGTAAGTTAAAACTGTCATACAGACGCTCATTTACCGAGGTCTAACAGTGGTGTTATTTAGATAAGTAAAATTTAAAAACCATTCTGGCATCGTCGACTTATTCAAAGCACACTAAGCGTTATAGCTACGGAATAGAAATGGGTACATCATCCGATATAAGTGCTACTGTGCAGCGGTTATCTTAAGAAAACGCATCACGTATGATAGCTGCGGAGGTAACAAGCATCGTTGAAACACTATTGGAATTAAAAGAAGCTAATGTAAACCCCTTTAGATTATTACTATTTGATAACGCAAACACCGAATTTATATGAAAAGATGCAAATGTTATTCAGGTTCCGGTATTAGAAAACTAATTGAATCACTCTAGATGTCAAAAATCACAAGTACATTGCAAATAAACTAACGTACGCAATTTAAAATGAACAACAAAGTATGAAAAATAGTTTACCAACTTAACGTCTATATTCAACAACAGATAGATTACAAAGGCATTAAAAGTCGCTATAAAATATGGCCGTATTAAAAAATAAACTGGACGGATCGCCCGGAACGTATGTGTAAGCTAGTTAAGTAATTACGGAATGAAACATGACTGCCATTTTTCACCCTATACGGGAATCATATGATGTATGTATTATTTATAAGCCAAATTTATCGCCACCTATATCATGGGGGACATAAAACTCTTAAAAAACTAAACTGACGGAGACAGGAAACGTTCCCATACGAAAAAACGGACGCATCCGCACTAACAGAGACATAGAGCTGAATATAATGACGGAAAAAATGCCTGTCTATCGCTTCATTTACGTACAAAAGTAGGCGGACAAAAGCGACAAATATTTCACTCTGACTTTTATAGTAGCAACGAAATGTTATTAAACAAACAATTCGCCCATTCGGCGACATGTCTTCGGCCGGGTTTGTATAATTGATTCTTTCCGGGGCGGGGTGCGGCAGGCCTATTGTGGACATCAGACGACAAATAATATTCTTATTCTGCCAGAGGTCTCTCTGGGAAATTCCTCCTCATTTCCGCTTCTAAACGAAACCTCACGCTCCGGCGATGTTCGCGACAACTCTCCAAAGTGAAATGAAATGGGATGTTATGACAATATGTCAGAAACATAATGTGCGAACGCGACGATAAGTGTGCTGTGATATGTGATGTTTAAATAAAGTAAAAAAAAGATCATGAAAAATCCATTCAAAAGTTTATTGCGATAAGAGTGCAGTTAACAGAAAGTTGTTGTCACACGGAGGGTCCTCTCTATGTATCGTGAAATCTAGAGTATAGTTTATTATATTGCAAAATAACAGGTTGAGTGTAAAGAAACATACTGCTAACCTGATAATAACCGGGCATGACATTTTGAAACCGGAGAAAAAATGAATTAAATTGGTCGAATGCGCCCGATAAGGCAGACATAAACGTTTAGGGACTATACCATTAAAGTTTTAAGCCCGTCGCACACGGCTTGCTCCACTAACATCAGCTTAAACGCTGCCAACCCAACTAATTTCGGCTCCGTCATTATAAAATATTTAGCGATACACCTAATTTTGTAAATGATACTGGGTTATTTTATTAGAATGCCCGTAATAACTAGGCACCCGGACGCAATACGCCCCCGAGTTTGATGTAATGACCGGTTGAGACGGACCCACGCGAGATTAATACATCCGAGGGATTCGAATATAACAAAAGTAAGGACAAAAAACTAAAACGGCCGATAAATGGGTCGGGTCTACCTGCCCGCGCTGTTCTAGGGAACGGTCCGCTGCCCGCGCAATCGAACGAGCGATAACATCCACCTCAAATATAATAAATCTAGCCGATAAAATTCTTTACTTTTCAAAGAGGTCCGACTAATTGTTTTTGGAAACTTGTTATTAGAGCAAACCTCGCCCACAGCTAACGATGCGCACCGCGGAAACAAATAAAGATTTTTTTGTAAGACGTACCTACGTAATTAAAACTTGCGTCGAATGAATATCTAGAGCAAACACAAGCAACGTGACTGCTTATTAAACGATCCAATTAGCCGAAAAATAGCGAGCATACAGTAAAATAACGTTTTATGATGTATTTTTTATGCTTACTACACTGACCGGCGTAAAATTTTATTTGGTGGATGTTATGCAAAGTCCGTTGTCGGCAGGGCCCTGCAATAAAGAAACAATAAACGGCCGAACACCCAGAGCGAAAAGGGTTGTGGGTTAAAAAAATATTTTAAAACGAAGCAACTAGACAAAAGCCGAGCGCCCATTTTGCACAGGAATAATGAAAACCTCTAAAGAGTCTGAACCCAGATTACCCACCGATTCTCGCCATACAAATTACGGGAATAATGGCGGCTCATCACTTTCTTCTTTCAATGACGTAATTTCTATACTACTGTAAAATATTCCATTACATTTTGCCGTGGATTACACAAAAGGGTTACACAAAAAAGCTAAGCTTTAAGCATAGTTCGCTTTCTGTTGACAACAGTACCCCAATCACGAATAATTGCGTCAAAGTATTCGTATAGTAACGTTATCATTTGTATAAGAATTTGAAAGCGCCTCTCGAACGTAAAACAAACTAAAATTTGACACTCGAATAACATACTATATTTCAATAATTTTCATCAAATAGATCGTTTAACTTGTTTCTGGAAGTGCCATATTTACGTTAGTGTGACGTCATTTGCGGTAAAGCCTTCGAGCTAACTACACGACACGGGAGTGCTTCTTGCTGCCGACTGACGTAAACTCGCTACGATTACGTGACGAATACGTCAAATGTTCGTGATTGGGGTACAAATACTTAAAGAGATTCGTTGCTACTGTCAGTTACTACAACAGTTTCCTATATTTACTACTGTAGGTATGCAAATGTTCGGATTTTTGTTCTAAAGTTATTTCTTTAGTCATCGCCGGTGATCTTTAACAAAAATATAAAAGTCTATTACTCTCTCGCTACACTAAACAAAAGAACAAAAATTCTCACCAAATAGAGTAAACTGTTGCAAATTGGTGGCCATAAATTATTTGCGGACACAAAATCGTAACAGCGTTAAACTGTCACAAGTAAACACAAAACTTTTTTGTCGTTTTGTTGATTAATAACAATAAGCTGTTAGACAATTAAGACAGATGACACACTCCGGCTATTTAGGGGCAAAAAATGCCACACATGGCACCAAAAGAATATGACACCAATGTCTTGGCGAGCTTGGGAAGGTCTTCCACAGAACAACGAAAGAAATAGAAGGGCATATGGTTCCTTAAACAAATGAAAAATTTGAATCGGAACGAATCATTTGTTACATAAAAGACAAAGGAGATTTTAGACATGGCTTTACTGTTAAACTACGCATAGCTCTGAAATTACAGGAATACGAAAATCTTTACTAAGCTTTCAGTATGTAAACAATGCATAAGCAAAAAAATTCTGGTGCATAAAATAGTAGGTATCTCGTATGATTGTACGAATTTGTCTTAGTTTTGAGCAAGTTCTGTTTTGAATACCTACCATAAACAAACACATTTAAAAATAAGTTAAACTACAAAAAATAAAGCAATTTCACTTTTCCTGGGAGTTAGTAAATTACGTTATTAACGTCTGCTACCATCCACAGTATTATAACGTGACAAAAGAATAAAAGTGAGACAAGAGACAAACATTATAATAGGCGGCTGAAAGTGAAAGGACGCAAGCTTTTAAGAAGACAATAGAAAAATGATACTTTACTGTTTAAACAAATCCTCAATGCCAGCAAGTTTGTCTTTGTCGAACGAGCTGACTTTTTATAGTGACGTTATTGGTGCAATTTGTGTATATTGGAATTTGGTTGACTCAAAGTAACCGTCAGGGGCACAATGTTTCTGGAATTTCATAATAAAAGTTTGGGGACAAAATATCTGTTATGCGCATGTTGCTGTGTGAAATTCGGAAACTATTTCAATATATTGAACTTCGGTTTTTCACTTTATTTGTCCTTATGGACTGAATAAATGACTGTCACATTTTACCCGCAGGGTGCATATTGATGACAGTAAATAATCCACAGGACATGTCTATCTTTGCTCCTATTGGTCGTAGCGTGATGTTATATAGCCTATAGCCTTCCTCGATAACTGGACTATCCAACACAAAAAGAATAATCAATTCGAACCAGTAGTTTCGGAGATTAGCGCGTTCAAACAAACAAACAAACAAACAAACAAACAAACAAACAAACAAACTCTTCAGCTTTATAATATCTCTGAAATATGAAGTTTTACAATGATAGAACTTCAATAAAATAAGTATATTATTCTGCATTTTTTTATTATTTAAAGGTCATGTACCTAATAGGAAGCTATTGGTAAAATTCACTTATATCTGTAGTTTGAAGGATACATGTTAATACCTGAACGGTCAATTATTAAGGAGCCCAAGAGATACCAAAAGTTGACTAATTATATGAATTTATCATGACGAGGGTCACTTTTAATACAGAAACAAGATGATACAGCGGGATTGGTTTCGACGGAACTTTAAAAATTGACACTGAGCGATGAACGTTAATCAATGCGATTTCTCAATCGGCTGCTTCTAAGCGAGCAAAGCAGAATTATTGACCGCAAGATATTTGTTATTCGAGATTGTTACAGGCGCCAAAATGTTATGACTCGCTCTCAACCGCAAAACTATTTTAATGACTCCATTAAAAAGTGATAGTTACAAATTGTTTTTGTGGCCCAACCGTCTATGGTACTTAATACCAATTGGATACAGCATTCAAACAGGAAATGTCTTCATACCGTTGTAGGTTATCGAGATTTGATCAGTTTACTTCGTCTTTTATTTAGGAAAATAAATTGTACTCTTACTCTGCTGTACGTACCTACTAAATATTATATTTTAGTTTTGATAGGATGATGATACTCTACATTTACAGGGTTTAGATAGGTTGCACTACTGAGTGAGTAAAGTTAGATGATTTATCAAAATAACGTGGCTACCATGTATTTTGAAACTGTTCTAGACTTTATTTGTGAAATATTCAAGTCTAAGTAGCTAATGATGAAACATTTTCCGTTTAGTTTCAGTAAACAAGTAAAATGCTGATGACGTAATCCAGTAGACACTCAAAGTGTGGGGTCCCGTAGGGCAATTCATTACAATTTGTACCAAAACACTTCGACGTCGAACTGACGCTCGCGTCACTCGAGCATTAATTATTGCAACGCCACAGCCGAGAAACTAACAGCCAGTGTTTTTCAATACGATTGAAGAACATGACTAAAATATACTGTATACAATTGAATACCATTAATTAAGAAACTTAACAAGTAAGTCGTGTAACTAAGTTTAACGTGTACTTAAAAAGCTTAATGTGAATGACTCCAAATAACCCGATGCTGATGTGGATCATTGATAATTCAAATCAACAAGGCGTCATGGCAAAATGAAGTCATAGTAATATTAAAATTCTTTATTTATCTGTGGCAATACCATTTATAGTTACTTTGTTCTGCTTCAAGTAAGTGCTTAGATCACTGACAAAAATATTACGAAATTCTGGTGCTTCGCGCAGCCATATAACACGAGAAATTTTATTTAAAATAAGTTGGAATAAGAATTTTCCTAGACATAAATGAATCTCAGCTATGACCTAGCCATCTCTTTTACACTACTTCTACATATAAAATTTACACAGAGTCAATACCTATTCGAAATATTCAAAAGTAAGAACATCGTGTTATATATAGGGCAGAGTAGGGCACCAAAATTTCGTAATATTTTTAACAGGGATCTAAGCACATACTCTATGTATTGGCTATTCTATTTCGCCTATGGAATCGGGTGTGCACTTCAGCCCACCCCCCACGTTTAGGGAATAAAAAACGGGCGCCTACCGTATAGATCACACACTTGGTGGCGGCACGAGTTTTGCATTGCCCGCCGTCCCGTCCTAACAAAACAATGCCCGTACAAGCGACGTGGCTATGCGGTAATCGTTCGAGAGTACACTGACGGGAAAATAGAACTTCGTTCCTAGTGCTTTCGTAAAAAAAAATACCAAACGGTCTCGATTTAGCGCCCTGGAATTCACACAGTATCTGTGGTCTCTCGTTGCACTAACTTTTAGATTAGTTTCGGATGTCTGAAAGGTACTAGTTAGATTAGACGTGATATTCAGACGTCTATACCATCTGATACTAAGAACAGGAGTCATTAAACTGCCCAGCAATCTCCAATTACAGTTCTGCGTGTTTCTCTCTGAAACATTAACCTATCACGCTGATTCAAAGCGGAATGTGGAGGTCGTTACCAAAGCAAATGTCATCTACCTGGGCTATAATTTGCTTATTCAACTTCTAGTTAAATATAACTTTATAAAAAAAAACATCATTCGAAATAATACACTAAGCAAAAGATATTTTTGCCCTTTGAGCTTTATTTAAACATTATGTATCGGAATGCGGACATAATATATTAATTGTTTTTAGAGTTTACAAACGAATGAGATTCCTGCGAAATGAACTAATGAGTATGTATGACTTCAGATAGAGTGCCGAGTTTTGCAGTAATGATGTTTTTTTCTGCACTTTTCAACGCTTTCTTGCTTTCAACGCTGTCACCCTTGAGTTAGCTAGTTTAACATTTATCTGGGCAATGCGTATTCTAATAGCAGTCAGCAACAAAAGCCAATCAACTATCACCCGATTCCAATGCAGAACGGTATACATTCGCAATAAAAGATCAAGCAGGCGATTCCCCAGCAATTTGCCTTTGAAAATTATCGAGTGTTCCTTGAATAGGTGACCAGTTGCGGCACTGTCAGTCGCAACTATTAGAACGAATTGGTGTACGTGCTCGGGATGGCCCGTCCCGTTATTACCTTTAGTTTCACGCCACTTTTGTTTGCGTTACACGTCTCGCCCGCAACAACTGCCATAGCCCTCAATTCCGCCGGACTGCTATCTCACGTGCATTCACCGCGAAATATAATGCTGGTTAGAAAATGGGGGGAAAATATTCGAATGGAGGAGTTAGGAGGAGCCAAAGTAAAGTCTTTATTTGACAGTTCAAAGTGGTGATATTTTCATACACTGCGCAATGAAACAGGACAGGACAGACACCTTGACGTTCTCGTATTGCTAACTTGGATAGTTAGAATAGATAGAACTATGCGAAATGCTAAATTATAGCTAGAAATTTGAAATTACTCATAAAGTTTCAGCGTTTGTTAACTTTAAAATTGTTGTCCTGCAAAATTAGCTTCCATCGTTCGCTTCGCTTTCATTAAAACTTTAATATTTCACCAGCTAAAAACCGGTGAAGTGCGAGTCGGACTCGCGCACTGAGGGTTCCGTGCCAACTTTAACTGAATTAGGGATTCTTACTTCCACTTAGCCAAAATATCATAATATTTTGTTGACCGCAAATATAACTTTGTTTTTCATAGTGTTTGTATGAAACACAAAGCTATAATTGCGGTTGATAAAAATAGGCTATATCTCAAACTACTAGTTCGATTTCGCTCAAACCAATTTTCGTTGAAAGTTTTTGTTGAGATTTACATTACATATTTGTAAATCTCTCTTCGGCTACGGAACCCTAAAAAATGCGCTACCTTCCAACTGCTGTAAAATTATCGATCAATTACAAAAACCGATCTACACTTAAACCCTATAATTGAACGTCGGCTAATTATTAAACGAATGACTTTAATAACACTGCAGTAATAAAGCGGCAATTATGTTATTAACTGTCCCATAAACAAGAACAATTATTATGATTTATATTTATTTATCTCTGCATTCTACTGCGGACGTGTGCAATTCACTTGTGTAAATAGAATGCTGGTTTTGTTTGAGAGCTCTTCAACTTAATTATAAGGTTCCATTATATAAGTGGTTATCACAATCGTGGAGTATGCAATTAAAAGCAGTTGGCTTAAAGTGTTTGCCCACCGCAATGAGTGATTAACTTAATCCTGGCTTGATTATTGCGAAAAAGTATTTTTTGTACGTATCTGTTGTCAAACAATCTCAACTGCATTACTTGATTGGAAGTCATAATAAAATTGTAACTTACCCATTCAATAAATTGGTTTACTTAGCCTTTATTTTTTGAGGTAGTCTAAAACTTGTCGTAATATTTTGTCATGTTACTACTGCTCACTCCAAATTGTTATAATTACAACCCAACTCAAAGGGCAAATGATTCATCACCCTAAAAGGTTTTTTGCGTAATTGTTGGCGACTTGAAGCAGGCCGAGTGCATTGTCTGATCGCATTTTGAGAATCACAAAAACATCCAGCGTTATCTCCGGTGAGATCGGTAGAATGTGCCCTGTTTTTGTCGTCTATCTACAATAAACTGAGCTCTGCATAGGGTTGACTGTCTGTCAAGTTGAAAATATCAACTTGATTTCAACACGGCAGATGGGTTAATTCTAACGAATCATAGAAGTTGTATCATTACTTTTAGGAGATATCTTATATCCATTAGGAAAAATTCTTAAAACAGATTCCAAATAGATTTGATCTATCTAGCTAGAGATCAACATAAAGCATCGACTTTCTATTATGGTCAACTTGAATGATGTTTTTGTGCTACGAAAAAAAACTTTAATACTGTGATATTTTTTAGTCTTCTATTCTCTCTTTCTCTGTTTCTCTCTCTGGGAGTAAAAAACTATGTTAGTATATATTTCATTGCACCTTTTTAACCTGCATTGGAGGCGTAAAATTAATATTAAAATAACTAAATTTTGAAATGTCACGCAATTAAAAAACCCTATAATGATATGTCTGACATCCCTGACATCATTGGTGAGTCCGTCGATAGCCGATATCTACGTCTCTATTGAAACGATAACGGATCCCCCGAGGCACCATTGTGGAGCTTTATTGTATGTTGTTTGGTATTCCCGGTGACATTAGGAGTTCAGCTCCACCGATACAGGTTTAGACTGAATAAATTTAAATTCTATTCTTAGTTTGTCACTACTTTGTTTCAGGATCACATCGTCAATTTGAGCACAAACTAAACTTTTCAAGGATTTTACGTGGCCAAGACCATGGAACTAATCAACTAAATGAAGAAATTATATTATGACTTTATCCGTTGAATTATATTTATTTAAAAGATTTGAGTCCTTTTTATTTCTGTCGGTAAGTACAAACAATAAGGCCGGACTGAGCGGACTCCCTCAGTTGGAGTTGTCTATTGGATAAATGTCGTCGTTAAAGTATGATAAAAACTTGATCGCGAACTGAAATAATTGAGCGCATTATTATTGTGGAATATATGAAGCATCAATTTACTTCACAAGTAAGTACTCAAAGGGAACCGATCAATCGCCAAACAAAACATAGTCAACAAATATTATGTTCATGTCGGTGATGAGAAATAATGAGCTTGAAACGTCTGGAAGCGAACGCGGCGAACAAACGACGCAAAAAAATATCGTGTATGGAAGCGCCCTTTACAAATTGAGATGTACCGGCTATCACGGTCCGAGGACATGGAAACCGCACTCTAGAATGGATGCAAGATTGTGCCAACGATTGCGCAAAAAATGCACCAATGCGGCTGAATCCCACATACAAGTACACACAGATACCGCATGACTTAAATCGTTATCCACCATTGCAATGTTGCATTCAACGCTCAATACGCTCATACATGTAACTTTGATGTCGTTCTCTAAAGGAAATATCTAGAAAGTGCTAGACTAAAATGGGCTTAAGCAATCGACCAGCAAAAGAACTAACGAGCAGTCATTTTATAAACACAATATCCTTGAGGTTTCTTTGATCCCTGATTAAGCGCTCGGATCGTGATAGATCCTCAATTGGACCGTCGATCGTGGCGAGAAAAGTATGTTAGGAATTTTGAAACATAACTAGACAGTAGTTTACCAACAATCTAACATATCAAAGCGCGTACATCGGAATGTTTTTGTAACAATTTAGGTATGTAGTTTGGAGAGATTTCTGCCAAACTCGTGACCGCAAACTGTGGTTTGAATTTGATTTCGCGCTAATCTGCATACTTATGTACTTTTACAACTTATTTACAGAGATATTTTTTTTAAAGCAATTGGATACTTACAGCAAAATGTGGCACGTTCTATGTCGGAATAAGACATTCAGTAGTAAGGAATTCAGATTTATATTTCCGCGATCAAGTAAGCTGATATGTATTTTGTCGCTAATTTAGTTAAGCATCTATTAAGTCCGACTAAAGGCGACGTTAACAATTCGTCGTCAAACGAATGCGCCCGTTCAATGGGAGCCAATTGCTCTAATCTGATTTAGGTAGCGTTAATTGCCAGGTCTCGAACTGCCAGCGAGCTGATTTATCTCACCGCGCCGCACTTACTACTCTAGATTGTCTTAAAGGCCGCATTATTATTCTAACGTCAACTTTGATTAATCTAAGTCAACGAATAGCTAATCAGATATAAGTATTCGATAGCAAAACAAAATCTTAGCCGCAAATTTAATAGGATGTTTATATAGGTGTTAAATTTCTTACCTGTGACAATCATGCATGAAAGTATTCAAACGATTTGCATTATCAAATATAAAATGGTGTATGCTAAACCACCCCTAATTTAAAGCATAGCAGATGGTTGAAACATTCGCTAATCATTTTAATGGATCAACAACAAAAGCCGACTAAACCCGGACAGTGGCCGCAACAGAAATTAGATTCGCATTAATGAAACGTGGGCGGACCATCCGATACCGGCACAATGCCGCAAAAAGGTCTAAACACTGAAAAATAGTTTCAACGCCAATTACACAAAACGGACGGTATCAAAGTCGAAAATTGTATAGAATCAAACCGGTCACGTAGCGATCCCGTGGGATCCCCTAAACTTCGGAACGATGCACCTGTTTTATTAACGCATCGCGCACCTTTGTTCCTACACAATAGACCCCAAATTGCAACTCAATTTTTCATATTTAGAAACTAACTCTGCTATTCAGGTAGTGTTTTTTCACTGCATTTAAAAACACAAGCCACGATTTGATGAGAGTTTCACGTTTTGTTATGTTAAACGTTAAAGGAAATTATAGTATCGATATTTTATGCGGTGTAACTGTTAGGATGAGAGTGATAAATCCGGTTGTATCAAAACGACCGAATCATTTAGTAATTAAAAAGATTAATATACGTCAATATACTCTTATTACATTTTCCGGCAATTGAGATGTGGTAATTAAAATTTATTTTGATACAATGTTAACCATAAAATAGCATGCATGGCATAACATTCTGAGATATTTTAATTCTATGTTATTTTAACCAGTTATTTTTACAACTTACACCCGTTGCTCATTAACGTTTCTAACTAATCACTTCGCCCGAAACATTAGAGGGGAACATTCGATACATAAACATCGAAATCCCGCCTAATTTATTAGCGATAAACCTTTAGATTTAACTGTTAGACGAAAAACAACTAGCACAATTAATAGACATTGGGTATAAAAGTAGTATTAGATCGGTGTGAATAGTAATGGTCGGTTTATGGGGCCCATAAAACCACAACAAGCGATGTCACGCCGTCACACGGGGGATTCGTCTATCTATGGGGATACTAACTAATCTTTGATAGCACCTTTCCGCTACTCTTAATTTACGACAAGCTGTAAAAAATAATGACTGTGTGTATTTGCGAGGTAAAACTAAATTACTACTGCCATATAGGAATTGAATTGTAATCAAAATATTTCACAGTTTCGACGCATCTATCTTTATCGCTGAAACTTATTTGTGATAGTTGACAAGAAATTTCTTCCCCACGAAATGCCTAAAGAAAGTCACATGTTCAATGTGACAAAAAGGTTGGACAAGAAACTGAATGCTCTCGTGTGCGACATTTGAACGTACATCACCACACACGGTCTAACGTAATTGTACGGTATATCATGTCACTTTGCCCCGCTGATTTGATTCCGCAAAAACTAATACATAACATTGCGCATGCTGTGACAACTCTGTCGCTGAAAAAATATACAGCAACTCCTGGATTCTGCGTCCCGGTTTTATAAATTATACATTTTATGGCCACAACAATCGCTGATCTGTAATTATAATGTGGGGAAAGAGTCACGTTCGACGGACAATAAGGAATGAAGAGCATGCATCGTTTCGATACAGTTCCCATTTGGCTCTGGGTAGCGTTGCCCTGGGTATCACCTTACTCGAAAAGTGAATTGCTGATCGGGTACATAGTTAGCTATATACGTATTTACTTTTAAGTACTCGTACTACTGTTTGTTATACATTCCGAAATATTTCAAAATGCAGGCTTGTAGTCTTGAACTGCACCCGAATTACATATTTGGGGCTGTCAATAAATGTACTACGAAGTTCTTAGCTGTTAATGTCGTTCATCTGTCTTTTCGAGATACTTCTCAAATATATCTTGTAGGTACTATAGATAGGGAACTCTGTACCAAATCTAGCACACAATAATCTAAGCAGTACTACCTCGGGTGCCAGACATCGACTGTTTCCATAACGGTTTACACAGTATGATTGCATCGGTACAGCACCATTAGCATTCCTACAGAATAGGCTAATACTCCGGTGTTAAGATACAGTTCGTCATAATGAGATCGACACACTAAAACCAAACGCGTCACAAATCCAATGAACTGTACGAAATATTTCTCTGATGAACTTTCTACACAGAAAAGGCGATATGCCAACTAAATTAACGGCTCGAACGAAGATATAAGCGTTATTTTTCTTGGGTATAGCAAGAAACATTTCCTTTTTAGGCGGAAAGAATTTATAGACGTGAACACAAATAGGAATAGGTAGGTAATAAGGGGCTCTGTCAATTATTTTGTTCTGAAAGTTTCTTTAGATGGTAGCATGTTGTAAAAATTAAACTTTATTTTCTAAGTTTTATTGCATTAATCAAAATACCTACTCAACCTTATGTTTTGTCAACTGCCAGGATTCTCAAGTCTTTATTTTTCCAATAGAATCGTGAAGACGGAAGAATTTACTATGAATAATAAATATGTGTAAAAAATATATGTAATTTAATGCTCGCAAAAAAAACAGTAATGCGAAAGTCTATATTTTGGTTTTTGGTCTACACTTCACTTTACCTTACAACGATACCGTGACTATGAATTATATATCATGACTAGCTAGCAGCAAGAATATTTATAATTGTATAATTATGTGCGCAATAACATCCATCATTTTTATATTTTCATCAACAGGTTCACTGGTTAAGTCATAAAAATGGCCAGTTATTTCAAATCGACGTCTTCAATGAGGATATCTATTTCCAGTACATACAGTACACGTTTACTGATGCAATTGCTAATAACTCCTTCCCCACTGGTTCTGTACAGATGTTTTTGCTAGGAATGGAAGCGGCTTCTTGTCGGCGTCGTGATGCCACTCGAGGTGACTTAGAGCTGATTGTGTACTGATTTATAAATGATGCCTGTTAGAAATTGCTAAGCTTCAATGCTTAGGCAATAACATCGACGACGATAGCTTGTCGACGAGCTGAATGTCAGTTGCACATGGTTTTATAACCTGCTGCAATTAAAATGCTTGTTTCCCATGGGTATTTTATGAGTTGCAGTTTGATGTATTCTGTAAAATTAAACCTATATTTTGGACTTTAGTCTTTGCGCCGATGCTAGTCAAGTAGAAAAAAAATTCTCTGTCTCAAGGAAACTGTTATAACAACGAAACTGGAATATGTTATCGCTTTGGATTGTTTAAAACAATTTTTACACGGCTTCAAAACTGTGTTTTCCTTAACACTCTGACAAACGAAATCTGTGACATAAGAAGGAAATTACTTAATTCCGTTCCGTAAATCACGAACACAAAAATATCCTAATATTAAATGCTGAAAGCAAGATCAGCAAGAAAAAATATTAATATTATTTGTACCTAGCCATTTGTACATAGTTCATTTGTTAGTGTAAAATATTACAGTGACACATCTCAATACAGTAAACAGTACAGCTGTTACATCCTTGACCTAGCCCAACCGTGAGGCTCGTCATAATGACGTGCCGAACCCCACAAAAAGCGTAACAAATCGGCCACAATATGCGCCGGCGCACCGCACAAACGAATGTGCTCAAAACAATCCATTCTTAAACATTTCATTCATATTAAGTTTAATGGACTGCATGCTATTTCATTGCTGCATGTTATTTCAATTGGCGGCAAGCTTTATAAATAGTGGTGGTCTTTTTGCTACATATTACATTAGGTTCATTGAATAAGTAATAAGCAAGGCTGCCTTTGACATACATTATGCGACTATAACATAATTAGAGTAAACCTACTGCCACTTAAGTGTAACTAAAAACCATATTTTTGCGAAGATTAATTCAATATGTGATGCTGCTTTTACAAATTTTCTTGACCATGTAAGTTACGTGAGCATTCAAATGAGCAAGTGTAAGCGCTACTTGTAGGTACTGTGAAAATAGCATCGTGTAAAATGGGTAAGCACAATTAATGTTGCTGTTTCAAAATTTTCTCTAAGCACATTCTAGTCAAGACTTCGCTGACCTTCAAAGCACCAAACTGGTTGGTAGAGCGTGTGCGCCTCCCGCTTGATTAAAATACTTGTTTATTTGTGTTCATAATCACAATTTCACGCGTGCTTATAGAGAGAACGGTCATGTTAACTCGTTAGTCACGGTCTCTGTGTGTATTTAACTTCTATACGTACGTTTTGTTTGTGGTTAAGATTGTACATCGTTTGGTTTCTCATATCGTTCTTGTCATATAAATGACAGTCAGTAACGAGAAAAATGTCGTATCCTGTAATTGGCTAAACTTTATTCATTAATACCAATGATTAGTACGGTTTATAAACAATATTATCGATAATCAATAGAACCTTAACAAGACAGTACAATAGAGTCTACGTTTCAGCAACCGAGCGGCGCGCAGTTGCAACATCGCAACAGTCGTAAACATATCCTTTAATTAAACGGTTCGTATAATGTGGATATTATAATAGACGAGTCTCCTCATGCAAATGACGGAAATTGCCTTTACAGTGACAACAGGAGCGCGGAGTTATCTGGAATGCGCGTGATACGACCACGCAACGCTGAATAAACGCCCCGTAAAGTCATAAAACCGAGCCGTGGTAATACCAAAGGACGCCTATAAATTCTTTATTTTATGATCGCGAGCATATATTTAATTCTAAGAGCGTCCTCACTGTTTCCTTTTTTGTCACATAAATAAAGAATTTATAGTGAATTTTATATGTCCTGTAATCAGTATTTAAACACCAACGAAACAGGTAAAATATTAAAACGTTAATGAGACACGAAAAGAGTGGACATTAATGTAAATAATGCCGTCAATTCGAAAGTCGAAACTGGGAGGATTCTCGATTAACAGAATCATCTGCTTGAATACACTTTTATTATTGAGCCGGTTACTGTAAGCGTACCGCCTTATTTGCAGCATCTTGTTTGGAAACCAACAATGCAATATTCTCGGACTTATGTAGAGCCACGGAATATGAATGCCCACGTTTCCGACAGATATTAAACACGTCATAATAGACGGCTAATTTCGACAATACGAAGAATATTTGTACCAAAAATGCACGGTAATAATAGTGCACGCCGTAACATCATTGTAGAGAGGCACCCGATTGTTGGCAACTACAAAAAGAACGAATTCTTCAATGTTTACCTTTTCAACGATATGCGTAGGAGTGATAGTGTAATTTAAAGTGCGCTCGAACAATCTTGATATTTATCAAAAATTTTAACATAACATTCTCAAATCCTTTTTCGAGTAGCATTAAAAACATACTCTTTCTTTATAGGTTCAGTTTTAAACCAGTAAATAAAGATTTATCACCCGCAGTCCCTATTATTTTACATGGGAGTCAAGATCTTCACTTTTCACCTTTTCTCGGTGCAAAATGTTTTATAGTTTATGTAGGTTGCTGCTTTAATGAAAACATGTCTATTTATCATAGTAAAATGTATGCAACGTAACTTTGATATACGGTCGGATGAATGTAAGTTGTTACCGAACTGTTGAAGTTTTATAGGCTAGTATAAAACTTTTAAAGTAAAATATTCCTTGTAAACAAAGTATCAAGATGTATTACGGTCTCTAGCGTCTCTGGTACATTATACCAAAAGCACACAAAGGCATGCGAGGAAGGCAACAAGAGCAAACAGCCCGCAGACTGAACGCTTTCAGGGACAATAGCCTTCGGCTCTACACGTCACTAGTCATCACATTGAGCAGAAACACAAACATTTAAAAAATCATCAGACACGATCATATCCGAAGAAATAGATAAAAAAAACATGTCCGCCTACAATTATCGTCCCCGGGAGCACAATAGTAAGTTTTACAAAGATAAATAGAGCCGTCGAATTTCGTGGAGATGCGCACTATGAAAACAGTTGCCGTTCGATCGAAGATGCGGTCCAAGCGTTTGGACAAAAGTTATTACGTACTTTGGGGAGTCGCATAATGAAATATTCTGCGTACGGGTTCCGAATAAGGACGGTTGTGACTGTCGGCGGGACCTTTGAGCACTGTGCCCGGACCACACATGTTCGGATACAAATTATCTTGTTCATTATAATATTTATAGAGCTGACTCATTTCCTTTGTTTCGTATTATAAAAAAATATCTAAATTCGGAAGTTCAAACGGAACGATACAAAGAATTTATCCGCCTTTTCAATGGAATCGATCCGGTGTTGGCTCAGGTGTCGAGATTTAAGGCTATCATCGTAAAGTCAATATTTGCGGAAGATATGCGCCGAAGATCATATTTCTTTGCGAACAATGCATTATTATGCAATGCAGTTTGCTTAGGACTACTGGAATGGGCCGGCTGTAAATAGTTTAACAATAACGGAGACGAATCGTTTAAAGAGGTTCTGCAGTGTTAGAATGCAAATTGTTGTCTATAAGAAATTTCAGGAATTTCATCTTAATATTTGTCTTGTGTTAGAACTTGTCATCATAAAGCTTATGAGCTAGAGTTACTTACCTATCTAAAACTAAGCATTGTTCATATATTCTATGTGTAACAAAATTAACATTCAATCTCTTGTACACAAAACCTGTCATGCATTAGATCCAACTTAGACACTATGTAGATTTAACTAACTTACATATTACATCCATTGTCGCAGGAACTCGAACGTGTCTTGTTTTACGTACCTGCAAGTAAAGGGGAAAATAATAGTCATTCAATACTCAATAGCGACTGAACCAGTTCAAAAGTATTGAATCAGTAAATTTGTTAACAAAACAGACCATTCCCTCGGATCATATGCATGTACAACCCGCCCACGGCCCAATGAATGGACTTAGAGAAATGAACCCAACACAACTTGAACTTCATATTCTCGATGAGCAATCATATTAAAAGACGTAATTTTTAGAGTTATTAATTTATGTTTGTTACTTGCGTTTATTTAAACGAACAAACGGCCCAAATAACAAAAATACTGACTGATTTGAAATATAAGAGGATATTTAAATCAGTCGTATTTCTGGTATTTGGGCAAAAACATATCAAAACAAGGAAGTTTGTAGGAATAAGCTATTTTTCTAGTCCTCTTGCATTTATCGTTTCGTTATATCAATCCATAACACTAAGGTAAAGTTCTACACGAAAAAGTTTACGAAGGGACCACAAAATTGAAATATACAGGGTGTTTCATGTAACGTGTCAAGCCGATGCGTGGTGATAGGTGAGTACCATACCTATCCATTTCACCCCCATGTATGTTAGACAAATATTTATAGTTTAGGAGTTATATTTTTTTTTCGATATTTTTCATGATGCACCTAGACGATATCTTTAAAAAATTATAACTTTTTTTTGGGTCCTTTTTTCTCAGATTTTTGGATCTCAATAGAATGCCCATTATTTGCAATATCATGAGTAAAATAATCGCCATCCTAACTTAGACACAACATACAAAATTATTGATCGATACTAAAAAATATTGCATGAAGCAGAACCGAATAGAATTTTTAACATAAATTTAAAAATATAAAAAAGGTTTTCCATAGTTTCTGACTAATTTTAAAAACTGCCTGACTTCATAAACTTTCATTACAATACAAAAAACGATCTACCTAATGGGTAATTTTTAGCTTAAATCGGCCGTTAAATGTGGCATATCGGAAATATCTTGAGTTTCATATTTTTTATTTTTATTGTTACCTTTGCATATTTTTATCAAATCTGATATTTAGTGTCCCTCTATGTTTAAATAGAGCTCATTTGATAACAAGTACATACATTATGTACCTACTACTAACTTTAACCACGACCATATGAGTTTATGAAGGATCCAATTTTACTTACATTGCACTCAAAATTTCGTACTTTATTAACAACAAATAAACAAGAAACAATTGAAACTAAGACATGCAGCGTAAAAATAATCTACAATCCATTTAATCACAAACTAAATCATTTCCTTGTGGCGTGGGATAGCTATACTAATTCTTTAAGGTAGGGTCTAGCGAGCACTAATAATTATTGGCAGTAGCAGCATTTTATTTTGGCGCAATCACATAATAGCTCACTGCTCCAGCTTTGAGGGCTGATCCCGACCCAAAATGAAAATTCTGCTTGGACAAAAAGCTAAAGCTGGCTAGTTGTTAGCTCAAAGGATTAGTTTAGTTTTCCCAAGCCTCAAGGAAATGATTTAGTTTGTGAATAAATGGGTTGTAGACGATTTTTATGATGCATGTCTTAGTTTCAATTGTTTCTTGTTTATTTGTTGTTAATAAAGTACGAAATTTTGAGTGCAATGTAAGTAAAATTTTGGATCCCTCATTAACTCACATGGTCGTGGTTAAAGATAGTAGTAGGTACATAATGTATGTACTTGTTATCAAATGAGCTCTATTTAAACATAGAGGGACACTAAATATCAGATTTGATAAAAATATGCAAAGGTAACAATAAAAATAAAAATTATGAAAATCAAGATATTTCCGATATGCCACATTCAACGGCCGATTTAAGCTAAAAATTACCCATTAAGTAGATCGTTTTTTGTATTGTAATGAAAGTTTATGAAGTCAAGCAGTTTCTAAAATTAGTCATAAACTATGGAATACCTTTTTTATATTTTTAAATTTATGTTGAAAATTCTATTCGGTTCTGTTTAATGCAATATTTTTTAGTATCGATCAATAATTTTGTATCTTGTGTCTTAGTTAGGATGGCGATTATTTTACTCATAATTTTGCAAATAATGGGCATTCTATTGAGATCAAAATATCTGAGAAAAGTGGACCCAAAAAAAAGTTATAATTTTTTAAAGATATCGTCTAGGTGCATCATGAAAAATATCGAAAAAAAAATATAACTCCTAAACTATAAATATTTGTCTAACATACATGGGGGTGAAATGGATAGGTATGGTACTCACCTATTACCACGCATCGGCTTGACACGTTACATGAAACACCCTGTATATACGTATTTAACGTACGTCGTCTCTGTCTATACCACTGGTCTAGCCTAGAGACAAGAGCGAACCCATTTCAAATAAAAAAAAAACTAATCTAATACCTATTTATTGAGCTTAAAATGTTTCTAGCTTTTTGTCTCATAGAAGATGTTAAAAAACTATTACATGGTATAAGCATTACCTGCAAAGAGGCTTTTAGGCTGTTAGGTACCGTTGATACAGCTAGCACAGCTAACAAAACTCACAAATAAAGTTCTAGTTTTTCCATTGCCAAATATCGAGCAGTTAAAGGCTCCCAATACCAACGGTTAAGGCATGACGGCACGCCGGACGAGGCAGGTGCCCTTGGTCACGTGCGTGCTACCAAACAACCGACCAATTTCGAACGACATTGGCTTTTTGAAAAACTGGCCGAATTCGTGACGATCGACGGCTATTTTCATTTAAGCTGTCCCAAAAAATATAGTTTAAGATTCAAAATTCTTTATATTTATATTTTTTTTTTCAGTATTAACCTTTGATTCAGGTCAATGTTTCAAAAGATTTTTTTTATTTTTATTACAAACATGTTTTTAACACCACAAAGTGTTTTGCCACCCAGACTTTCTTAGAATTTGGACAATACTAAAAAATCTAAGCTCAATAAAAAACAAAACGCTTACATTTTCTAAAAAACATTTTACCGTTCTAACATTGTCTTGAAAGCTGCACAACAAAGGCTTCTCAATTTTTACTTTGTTGCCTAATCTTTCTTGATCCCTTTCTTTGAGAAAGGATGCTGCTACCAATATCTTTGTGGCAAGGATCATGTTTAGAAAAGCACAATAATGAATGGCCGCAAACAAAAGGAACAATAAGCAATGATTGTTTTCACTTGCGGTAGCATAACATGGTAATACGGAAAGGTACTAATTACAGATAAATGATATCTACAGATAATTTCTGGGAAGCAGCAATAAATCTAGGTAACGCTAGCGTTAAATTTTACAAAACCAACACAACAATGGCCAATTAATAACGGTACATTAAACTTTAAGTAAATATCAAGAATCACTTACGATAAGGAAATAAGCAGTTAGCAGACTCGAGTTAGTTACGCAATAAAAAAAAGCTTGAACGTAATAAAAATTTGCATTGAAAATGCGTGCCCTAGAGAAATATTTTTAAATAGACCGTCATCATGTTTTACAAACACGCTATTTCGAAGACAAGTTATTACGCTATCGATGTTAATATCGATAAAAATACTAAGGCATCTTGTTAAAACGAACATTAAAAGTGTCTGGCGAGAAACAATTTATAATCTGACGTTATTATTTAAATATTAACACTTGGATTGATATACGGCCGTATTGGCATACGTAATCGGTATAAATAATGCGGACGTGTGAATTGAGCTAGGGCCCGTATTTATGACGCAATCTTTTATGTGTTTTATGATTTGATTGACTGTTTAATTAGGTACTCCAACCACCTCAATTTAGTTTTCTGTTCTAGTCCGCCTTACAAACATATGCATCATCATCACGATATGATAGTCAAAGGTCTATATTTACACATAATTCTATACATAGGTGCCAGCAATACATTACCATTACCTACTCGTGGTAATTCTAGGTTTAGAATTCGATAACGATGTTTGATTGCATCACAATGAACAGTCAATATTATTTTAGCAGTTACACTGATGTTGTGTTACTTATTAATTTTTATCATATTTACAACTCAAGTTTTAATTTACTTTGGTCAATGTGTCAGCTTTTTCTAGCCAGTTCGAAGTGCTGACTACTTATGACGTACTGTGCTATATTTTTGTTCGATCTTAGGAGACGATTTGTGTTGTATAGATTAAGCATACAACCACAAACTCAAAAACTTAGAGTTGACGAAAATAACTGGCTCGGATTATAACTACAATCCCAAGTTCAAGAGCAAGGCGTGGATATTTCTAGTTGGGCGCAGCTCGGTGTCTTCACGACCCGGTAGTCGGTTGCCCAGCTCTATTAATCATACAGTCTACGCCTACAAGGCGGGGCTAAGCCTTATTAATTCGTGTGGAATTATTAAAACGATGTACGCGACGTCCGATCATCGCTTTGATAGCGAGCAAATCGTTTGCATTAACGAGTTTGTTTTTTT
Source organism: Pyrausta aurata (assembly GCA_963584085.1). NCBI lineage: Eukaryota > Metazoa > Arthropoda > Insecta > Lepidoptera > Crambidae > Pyrausta > Pyrausta aurata. Next base: position 9,295,816 of record OY757260.1, read on the forward strand.
CTGTACACCTCATTTGTGTGTTGTATTTATTTCTTTGATTAATATTTTTGGGTGAAACAATTGTTGGTGGTTTTATTAATTGGTTGAGGTTTTATCCCATGGTTACTAATGCTTGAACACTTGTAAGTAAAGCAAAAAAATCTCTACAAAATTATTTATTTTTCATCATCCTTACACGGCTGTTTAGTTCTCCTGGCAGATTTTTTCCCAAGACAGTGCAAGTCTCAAGTAAATAGATTCTCATTAATGATTTATCAGGTGGCGGGCGAGCTAAATGGCCTATAGGCTGGAGCAGAGCTACCGGGACGTTAATTATATCTGCCCGTAAAGCTGTTCTGTGCCGCTATTTATTGGCGGCTAACTAAGGTTAATTGAATGGGCCCATGCCTTGACGCTACGCTGTGTAACGCTAGGCTTTACAGCGAAAATCTATCTTGGATACGCGGTTTTACTAAAGCAAACTTACGTTTAAGAAATTCTTGAGTTCAATACCTGCAAAATATATGTGCTGGGGACTAAATAAACATCAAATATACTATCTAAAAGAAAAAAAAAGGTAATTCGGATACGCAAAATAAATGACGGCGAATGCCAAATCGATGCCTCTCCCCGTCACGGCAGCAAATAACCAAATCAATTAATAACACAAAACACCAAAACAGGGGTCAAAACATCGACTATACATCATCACAACACGCTTGTAAACCGCGGACACTACATCATCTTCAGCGTAGTATTTCTCGACCCAGTCGGCGCTGGTAAAAACTCGCGCTGTCCGAAAAGAGATCCGATCCAATCGATCACAGTCACATGCCTAAGATAATACTCCATCAAGCGGAGCGGAGTACGGAACCACCGGGCCACTACTTCTTATGGAAATCTGTGTACCACTAGCCTTATTCCACTGTAGCTACCCGCTGAGAACCACTATAAACAGCTATACGTACACGTTAGAATCAATCAATACCAATGGTTAACTAATGCGCGAGTACGTGATAACTATAAAGGCAATTCCATTCAATAATTGATCGAAGAGCAATGGATCCGGAGATCGGAATCAATATGGAAACTCATAACAAGACTGGCAGCCCGCCGGATTAGGGCAGCAACAGTCGATCTGCCTCACGGGTATAAATTATTTATGTAAATTTTTTCGACCGTTCGAAATTGTATTTCAGTATTGTCATGATTAATGTTGACGGATTTTTCACTTGGCCTCTCCCTAACGAAACGATCAAATAAATGACGCTGCAATTGGTACGAACTCGGAGTAACCTCTACTGGGAATTCATTAGTATCTCCGTCGAGGAAAGAGGATATAATGCCCGTGATTACACAATATTGTACAGATCACAAATAGGATATTTATATACAGGTTTAAATCTAAGTATTTTCAAACATTTTGTGTTTTAGAAAAAGCATATTCAAAGAAATTCCAATAAATGACAAGGAATGATTTTATAAATACACTATTCACTTGAAATCTAATGGTTAGGATTGTTAAAATGATGTTATGGGATCCAATGAACCTTATTACGAACAATGCATGGTTGAATCGAGGTTCACTCGAGTGATATTTCCGACAGGAGCCGAGGGGCGCATGCGTTTAATGAAATCAAAGGGATTAAGAGCATCTGCCTGGTTGTTATTCAAATCGATTGGGAGCTCGTTTATCATTTAAAATAAGCCACTGCTTAGATAAACGCGGGGTGTGGTTCATGTATAACAAAGGCCGCGGTTCCCGGTAGCCAATTAACTAACCAGTTATTAATAGTATACGGAGACTAAAATCACAAAAGATTATTTAAGTAATACAGCTGACAAATTGGATTTATCTTAAATAGTTATAACATAGTTTCAAACTCCATAATTAAATTCTACAATTCTACTTCAATTAAAGAGGGTTCTTAAATTGAAATAGAAGTACACAGCCACGAGAGAACAATCATTTTCAGTTTAAAACGCTCACAACAATCTGCGTAATGCGTAATCTGGCAACATGATTTGAATTCCCTCTGCCTATTCAAATTGTAAATGATTACAAAGCAACCGAGTAAATGAATATCGAATGCGAGGAAGAGTATAAAGCGGCAACCCTGGAGCTGCGATGACGCCTCGTGTTTTCCCAGAGCAAACAATCAAACAGCCAAGAGGATGGAACAAATTACGAGAGCATTGTCGAGGTGTTTAGAAAATTGGGGAACAATTGTCCTGCCGAGTTAAATCTTTGATAATGTCTTTAGAGGAGTCGGATGGCATCGAGGGGATGAATAAATCTCACTTAATTGGAGAGCGCGAACGCAGTCGACAACATAATGTGGAGGTATTGTCGCTGCCCATACATTCTTCTCGGCTGGACTGAATACGGCTCGTCTGGGCTAATGACGTTCCCATAACTTCTGACTGACAATTCGTGTCGACAAAACAGAAATTCCACAATCATCTACCACCACTTTAATAAGCATGAATGGACTAATTGCCGCTTGTTTGGGGAATGAAATAAAATTGAAAGTTTATTGGCTCAGGAGCATGACGTTAAGATTTTTTTGTTACTGTGTGAAGATTGTTTCCGTGATTTTCTTTCTTAAACGGGTCGTCTAGGGGACATAAAAAATATCTCGATCTCAGTTTTTGTTAACTATTTTTATATCTCGTTTTAAGATCAGCAGTCACTTAATGACAGGGCAATTAAGCCGGTTAATGATAGCCAGTTGCCACCTCGCTCGCACTAACACTTGAAGTATCAGATTTCAAGACGACTCTTAAACCAACGATTTTTCGGTTTTTTGACAATTATTCGCAGCACATTGCCCACTGAGCAAGCTTTACTGGGTTTTCTTTGTCTGAAGTCAAAATCCGTCGGGGCAGGTTACAGCTTCGTTATATTATAACCCCGGAAAATATTCCTTGCGAGATTTTTCACAGTCATAAAATAAGAATATCGGGCGTACGCTAACCCGTGCATTCGTTCTGGGGCCACTCACTTGTAAAACTGCTTACTTTATTGCTCCGGTGCTCTCGGTAGAAATGCGAAGTTCGCTGGCTACCCAAATTCAAAACCCAGTAAGGGTCGAAATATAAATATGCATGGAGTAACTAAAAGAAATATGGAGCATGTGTGTGGAACTGCAATTTAATCATATTTGAAAATCTAAGTTTAAAGGTTTTGAAGCAAGTTGTACTTTTCACTATGTACGATACTTGCCTGTTTACCCAGCCACTAAAAAGGGGTTAATACGAAACATATTGATGGTAGAGTAAACGAACAATTTATTTGCAGTAGAGTTGTTTAATTATGTACATGCTAAATTCAGAAAATATATTTTTAAATGGGCAGCAGTGGTTGGCCACATCAAACATATGCTTTACAGCGAACACTCCACATGGCCGGTTACAGCTAAAATATTCCGAATCCAAACGACGCATACATTAAAGGGTTGAGGAACCGATCGCCCGATAAGATCTCAACGTTAGAGAAATACAAACTAGTTTAATTTAAACAGCCGCCCAACCCAAAAAGGAGGACACGATGTAGAACACAGGATGAGCTATTGTTAAATATTTTATCGCCAGGGATAGAAAGTTGATACCGTTTGATTAATCTGTTTTCCATTTAAATTAGACACCAAATGGGTTACTGGTATAATTGTTACAAGCTTGTTACAGTGTAAACAATGGGTGGGTCTTTTAAGCGGGATCGTATCAAATCGTTGGATCAAACCACGTATATTTAAACGGCGACGTCTTATAGCCATAGCTTGTAACTATTTACTGCATAAATTAAACCGCCGGATAACACCTTCATGGTTTGATGAATTATAACAGTTTCTTGAGAATGTATGTAGTAAAGCACCTTTTCCTTGTAATTTCTGTTAAAGTCATATTATAATAATATGTAAGCAGTCATAACAAGCACGAGTAGGTACTTCTAATTGCTAAATACATATTAAAATAAATGATGTCGAATGATAGCACAAAATTTGAATTAGTATTTAAAAGGATATAAACTTTAAGGAGGAGATAAACATTAAAGTCACAGTAATAGTGTAAAATATAAATAGGAATAATTATGACCTACACTATTCTGAAAAACAGGTAATGAAAACTATCAGGACTATATGAATAGTTCACATTTAATTAATACAATTAATGTTAGAAATATGTATAAACAATTACATCTTATCAACATGCACCTAATGCTAAACCAGCATCTATAACAAAATTAGAGCCAGTCACACCAGCAGCTTTATCACTAGCCAGGAACGCAACCATAGCAGCTACTTCCTCTGTAGACACAAAACGCTTCAGAGGCGATTGCTTTTCACCCATCTCGAACAATTTGTCACTTTCAGTCTGAGTTTTCCCCATGTTTATAAAAACGTTCGTTTTAACAGAACCAGGCAGAACTGCATTGACTCTTACTCCGTCGGCGGCCAAATCCAATGCTGCACATTTTGTGAAGTGTGAAAGACCAGCTTTCAAAGTATTGTACATTATAGAATTTCCTGTATGTATCATGCCCAACACGCTACTGACGTTAATGATATTGCCTTTGCTCTCAATCAGTATGGGAGCTACTGCAGATGTCATAGAAACTATTGCTCTTATATTGAAGGCTTCTAATTCATCGTATGCTTGCATTACACCTGGGTCTAGCAACCCTACCGTTCTGTATATTCCCCCCGCACAATTGACAACTACGTCGATTTTTCCATATTGTTGCTTAGTCTTTTGCACCACGCTCTGAACATTTTCTTCTTTGGACAAATCAGCGGGTATTCTAAGCACTTTAGTTCTGCTAACCTTTTCACAGTTGTCTGCTGACTTGTTTAGCGCTTTAGCATCAATATCAACTAATGCAAGTCGTGCTGATAGCTTCGCAAAATGAAGTGCGATTGCTTCTCCCATCCCAGATGCGGCACCGGTCACTAAAACTATTTTATTCAAGAATACCATTTTACAGTGTTTTAATTTGGCGCCTGTTTAGATTGGACACACACATGAAACTGATAAAGATTTCAAAAGTCATCATTCTCTATTAACTGATAATACCGTCTTTATCACAATTTAATATTATTAATGAGAGAGATATTGATGTAGATAGAGACTGAATCAGAAAAATGGCCTGTATTGATTAATAATGCTATTAAAGGCGCATAGAGAGACTCCAATTCACATTTTAAAATGTTAACAGCCGTAATACAATGAACGTTTAATAAAACAGTTGAATGATACAAAACGATATCAATTTTCTCAGTGGTTCGCTATTATGTAATCAAAAACAACTTTGGTATTAATCATTTAGACGTCACGATAGAAATACAAACAACATTTTAAGCATCATAATTTGCCCGAAGGGTGAACTTAAGGAGAGTGATTAAAATCGAAGAAAACGAAGCAATTACTGGGCGTTCTAAGGCTCGATAACAAGCTCTGTATTCTAAATAATATTATTTAATTGAAGAAACATTCCAAAAAATATATCTAATTGACACTCGAGAGACTCTTGACAAGTCACAAAGCACCATGAATGGGAATATTATTTACTTAAGTACTAGCTTCACAAAATAAAAAATAAGAAAGTAAATTATTGGTGGGAACCAGTTTTAAGAGCGTCGAAGAACCTACTTCAAATCAAGTATGATAACTTGACGTTACGCAAAGAAATCCTCCTATTTCACGGAGGCATTGGTTAAAAAAATGCCGGCAATCCGTAAAAGGAATTTCGCAGCCAATACCGGTCGCTTGTACGAAAATCGAGGAGCATTCTTTTCAATCCTTTGTCGCAGCCATTTGATTAAAGTAAAGGAGGCCGCAATCACATGCGAGAGCTTTGCGTCTTGGCGGAAGTATCGCGTTTACAAACGGAGTACCGACTGCATTGTGAGCCGAGAAGGCGCAGCCGCGAAGAAGGATCCTAGTCGAGGCAATCGGTGCCGGATACTGTGGCCCGATGCTCACTTGTTCACGAATCGCGACACTCGACACCGTACCAGCTAAATTGAAAAAGGCGAAACTGATACCTTCAGGTGAATAAAGTACCTCCGAACGCATTCAACGTGTTCGTATGTGGGAATTGACAATTGTAACTTAATATCAGAATTGAAACACACTAGCGGAGCGACACCTCTACAAAATTGAAGGTGTGACGCGCCACACCCATATCGTAAAAACACAATACGACATTAGCAACAATAATCGGCTTTTTTAAAAGTATAATAATAGGTATCAAAAGAAAACGAAAAAGTACCTTGAAGAATAAATTTAATTCTAAGTAAAACGCGTCTCGCCTCGGCACGAAGTGATAGTGGTATCATGATGCATTTTATATGATGCGCAAAAAGATAAGAGGCGATATTAAATACAATGTTTCATCTTATTGAAACATAAATCGCGATGAACTCGAAAAACCACTTAAAAGTTACAGGCCATTATGCTAAACCCACGCTCACTAAAATCGGAAAAAATATTACGCGCAAAAAGTCAACAAGACTAAGCGGTAATTCATCGCGCAACAGCGTTCGGATCATTAACGAACTGAGGATTTACGATCACGTGTGAGGAGTTGTGCGACGCGGGCGCGGGGCGAGAGGCCATCAGAGATGCAAGTAATTAAATCCTTAAACGAGTGTATAACAAGAATGTGTTTTTAAGCGCAACGAAGCTCGGAACCAGCCGCGACACTTATTTACGATGAGTTTTCGCGGCGGGGGCCACAACGCCTAATTTCTCGGTGCGACTCGGTCTCGCGCGATTTATTTAAAATGAAATTCTTTTGTCAAGCACCCCGCTGGGCGACAATCGATAATACGCCGAGGGCCTAGATTGGAACAGCGAGCGCTGATTAAGACCCAAACACCTTGCGATTCAGGGAGTCCAGATAATTGTTATTGTTTATCCCTGCTCGTGAATAAATTACTGGCAGATTTATACTGTTTAATTACAACGATTCGCTTTTATTTCAGCTTGTATTTTATACAAATGAACGCAATTTTCGTTGCTGAAGCAATATTTTGCTTCAAATTTGTCGCTTGTCCCAGTTCGTCAAAATCAATTGGATGATTTCACCCCGAACAAATCGCAATCAAGGAACAAGTCCTCATAAAAACTTCAATTACGAAACTCGGGGGCAATAAATTCATAACAATACGCCCTGTCCCTTTCGTTAGTCAGTTTTGTGAATGGCTGACACGTAAATACACTTAAACAGTGTTGCCACCACCTCATTTGGATTTCATATTAAGTGTCCCTCCATTTTAATTTGCTCTCAAGTTTCAATCGTTAATATCTAAATGAGGTTTGTCACCTCCGTTTATTGAGATTACCAAATTATACAATAAAATGCAAATATATTTTGCTTCTTCTGATATTCATCGCCTTTTATTTTTTTCTCTAATAGACTCTAAATTTACCATACATGTACTAAACTACCACTTTATTAAGGTAAACCATATTCTTATTTGATTGGTCAAGTGGATTACAAACAAATGAAACTTTTATTGGTTTGAATTAAAGTGGACCACAGTATTAAAATTTGACCGTTATCGAACTGATAATTAAATACCCCACCAGCATGGTAATTTAATTATAAGTCGTAATGGATTTCAAAAATATATGATTGTGATGATAATTTTGCAAGTTATAAGTGTTGTATGTGTGTTCTCCAGACCAACCCAGCCAAAAAATCAATGATAGTACATATCCATCGAGAAACGTAATTAACTGCCAACCTTTTGTTAGCCAAAATTTTTAGCAGATGCCTTATTTACTACTCCACCTTTAGGATAGCACATTTCTTTCAAATCCAAAGATAAAATATAGCGACTCAGCTAAGGTGTTATGAGCGAAACATCAATTTTAATCAAGTGTCCAAATTAACAGCTGACAAGGCGAATTAAGCGGACTCAAGTTGTAATTAAAACCCTGTACCGCTAATAATTCTTAGCGTTTGTGTCGCGTCAGTACGGACAGAATTCATTATTGGTGTGTCATGGTGTTGTGGTTCAATATCCGTACCGGCCAGGGCCGTCAAACGAGGTAGTATCGATATTTTGAGATTTTATAGTCCTCGTAAGTTTGTGAATACGAAAGTAGGTATGTATGGATGTTCCAATTTACACTAAGTACTAATGTGAAGAAGCACTTAAATGTCTAGAAGAATTTTGATGAATTTGAAATATCAAAATATATTCTGCTTTGGAGACGAACAGTTTTGTTTTGATCTCCAGCCCTAATAAGGCATTTGACCGCTGATAGTAAGAAATATTACATTTAATTAAAAGATAGAAAAGGAAAATAAATGAAATCGAGATGCTTTTAATTTTGAAGTAAGATAAGGACATGTAAAATAGTGATAATAACAACAGAATCCACACGTATAATAAAACACTACACAACACAAACCTCGTCATCGGCGACCCTGCGAGTGGTGGGCAGTAATTACTCGAGAGCCGTTCCGTCCACAATCGGAGAGAATACTGTCAAACTTAATCGATTCGCGCGTCAAACTCGCGCCCGCGGCGCTTAGGGGCGCTGATCCGTCGCCGCTAACGACCTCAACTTCCTTGGAAGAGAAAATTTCGTTCAGGTACACTCTAGTGCGATATTTAGAACACGTATTGGAGCCGTAAAACTAACTTTGATCATGTGTAAAAATAAAGGAAGAACTTAAGCTCTGATTAATACGATCTGATCCTGGAGCTCTATTTTTGAATCACTCGCTTCATGGTGGCAAGTGAGTTTTGTTCGATAATGAATTTAAAAGTCAAAGGAAATAACTCGTTTTCGAACGAAAATCACTCGTATTATTGACGCGAGTGATTAGAGTTCCTGAGCTTTAACGGAAGAGAAAATTTCATTCAAGATACGTACTAAACTGCTATACTTTACAAGTATAGATTTACTTTATGTAGTTTTTGTAGGTATTCTAATACACGAGCGGCATTTGACCACGGCTAAAGCCGTCGACACATCTACAGCACGTCGATAGCGTGACGATGGCATTTCGACGGTAGCTCCACAAGCAACTGTTGAAATGCGGCTAACGTCGACGATTGAAAAGTGGTGTCTTAGTCATCGAATATTATAGTTGTTCAATAAATCATTTTCGTCACTTGAATGGAGGTAACAATTACGTAATTGTTACAATTAAGTGCTTGCTAGCAATTCAGTCAACCACACCGGGCAATAAAATAAAAGACAGTGACTCAACTCTCGTACACGTATTAATCTAATTTGTACCGAATTCTTTCAGGTATAACTTGTTACATAATTTTATGTAAGAAACTAGATTTCACCGTACGCAACAATAACTGTACATTTCTTATATGGGCGCCAGACTCTAGTCAAAGATCAAGTGCGCATAGTTAAGGGCCTACTTTCCTAAGAAAATGTATAACGTGTGTTATAGCAGAATGTGGGAGGAACCGTAAGCGCCATACGTAGGCCGGACAATTTGTTACCACGGAACCATAGAGCAACTTCTATTAATTTTCCTGACGTTCGCCCTACTCGAAACGAGGCAGATATGTCGATAATACCACTTGTCACACACAAAAATGTGCTCGAATAACTTTTACCCAACGCAGTTTTGTTTAAGGGTTAATGAGGGATAAGTTGAACCACTAATCGCAAGCGTGAGAAAAACATTGCTTAGTGTATGTACTGACGTGTTACTAATTTAATTAATCATACGATTTACAAAATATCTTACTTATGCGAAAGAAATCATATAAAACTGTAGCGTTTTAAGAGGGTTATTTCTTATAAACAATCTCTTCTAGTTGGTCTCTTAGATTAGGTCATGCAAAAACATTGCAACTTTATCGTACCTTCCTAAGTACCTACCAACTACGTAATTGGACATTATGTGCCTCCTGTTACGTACCTATTTATATTGAGTTATTCAAACTTAGATATTTATTTTTATTTCTGTCTGTCTATACTGCTCGTTTTATGGCGCAATAAATGACGCCGTCACACTTCATACATAGGAATTTCTTCACAGCAATCATGAAGTCGAATCAGGAAACTCGTTCAAACGTTATACGAGGTAGCCCTTTTGCCCTAAACTGGTAGTTAAAGACAGATGAGACCGATACCGGAGTATTGGATTACAATTATCATATCAGCTCTAAGATCGAGAGGGTTTTATAGAGGCGATAAGAGAGCAGCTGAGCCCGAGGATCGAAACGACACCTTTTAATGAGACGATCTGGCTAGGGCGAACTGTGAGAATTAGATCCTGAATAACTGTTATAATCAAAGGGTACAATCTCGCATTGTCAGAAGATACTAACACTTTTCTCAATGGGTGTTATAAGAACAACGAATAAAAGAATGTAATGTCCGCACAGATAGAGTACTTAATAAAAGCCAGGCTTAAAATTGGTGTCAAAATATGGCTTGGTATTGTTGGCTGTTGGACTTTGACGAGCGACAAACTCGGGGTCAGCTTGACCCGTGCATCGTGACATTCGAGCGCAATCACGCTGAGACGGCCATTGTAGCACTGGACAAATATTAGTTCGCGCAAAACGAGGTGTTGACCCGCGGAGGTGTCAAAACCCGGCCGAGACCTCGTGAGAACATTCGACAAATATCACCACAGCTTGTTCTAGTGCCGGTAATGAATCATTTCGGTAACGGTCCACTTGGGAAATCTTCCATTGCCCAGGCTGTCGACCCCAATCCACAATTTACATAATCACTAAGGAATCACAGAAGACTAACAGCACTATCAAAGAAATCAATACCCCCAGAATGACAATATTCCTTTATTGGGACATATCGATGACGATAACGATTTTCAAACTGTTAATTCTACACTATGTCAACTTCATTTACTAAATAGTATTATAACGACTCACGTATAAATTTCCAATCGTATATTCAAATGATCTTGAACGACTTCAAAATTGATAGTTCGGTATTATAAGTCATTGCTAATAACATGTCGCATCTATTCCCACAGGCCTGTATTTAACAACTCATCATCAATAAATATGCCTATTATACGTAAATTTTGTTGGCTGGCAAACAAGCATATAGATAGTTGAATTAAACGTGAGTTTTAGCCCAAAATCAAACAAATCTATATGCAGATTTCAAATTAGATACAGATAAAATTGATAAAGTAAATACCAAAGATAACCGTTTAAGAACTGGTTTGCATAAAAAATACGAATCCTATCACCTAGAGGTCTCATGTCAGGTTAAATAGGTACTTACTTTTTATTGACGACCTCGTTAACGTAGTTGCAGAAAAACAGACTTTTTAGGAAAAAAAATGTTCCGATTAGAGTATTTAGGGCATTAACTGTTCAACAGTAAAAGTAAGACTAAGTTAGAAGAGCATTGTACGTCCCATCCAATTTACTTTAAAAATTGGTGCTGATTGAAACGAACGGACGTTATTTGAATTGGTCTTCTTCTTCAATTTAAGAGCCGCGCTCTTGTCGGTGGAGTAATCTCCATTCTTGTCTCTTGCCTGCTTTTATCTTGACTTCCTGATACGACAAAATAGTTTTGTAACGTTAATTGTAAAGTACTGTGGTCGAGGGTTAGCACGCAGTTTTTCATGGTAACACAATTTTTTTCAATGCCTAGAAGGATCTACAGAGTCACAGGTTCGGATGTTCTTATTATAGCACGAGTGCTTCAACTAAATACTTTGTGAACAGGGCAGTATTATATTGTCCAATAACATTTAACTTTATAACACGCTCAATTTTTTATAGGTCGTTAACTGTACAGCGTTGCGATATATTTGGCTTATCTATGATTACAGCTCGAGGGTGGCGCGTCATAACAGCCGATATCAGGTGTTAATTTATGGCTATAAACAGTGCCCCCCGAATGTCCACAGACATTACTGAGCATTAACGACTAGACGGGCCTCACAAGCCGCCCGCCCGCGCTCGAACCGACAAATTACAGTGATTATTACATACGAGCATACTACTTGATGCCCGCGACTTTCACTGCCTGAAGTCTGCTTTTGTTCGCGCTTCGCAAGTTATGCAAATTATTTTAAGAGTACCGGCTTCCTTAGCTTCCAAATATCTAATTACAAAAAATATAAAGCATTGCGCGCTAATTAAATAAAACTTCATGAAAAAAAAATACAAAACCCTAATAGCAACTGATAAATATCGAGCAATACTATGTGGATGTTTCTTTACATATTATCATTTTATCGAGGTACCTACTCCTGTATTTCAATTGCTGACCACTTCACATTAATAACAAACCAAATCGCTACTTGTAACAGATTAAAGGTACAAACATACAGATCAACATCCATAGATATCAAGTTCTTAAATTTCCAGATAACATAGTACAGAAAAGTACTAGACACGACAGTGTTGTTAGGAATCGTATAATATTATGCCTACGCACAGCGCGTTTATGCCGGTTAAGTGTAATTTTATTCAGTTCTGCCTAAGGTACTGTTAAGAGCATAACTGGCCTGCCGACAAGCGTGGAAGATAGGGAAGCGCTATATGGAATGAAATATAACAAGATTGTCGGATGTTGATCTAAAGCGACATTACCGTATGAATATGAAGAAAAGAGGGCGAATTTTCTTTTTCATTCACATGTAGAGCATTATCTACTTACCAAACCCTTACAGAACAATTGCACGTTTAATACAGTATTTCCAGAATCTAGAAAACACTTTATTAATATTCCGTCTGCATATTAACAAAGTAGTTTTGAATATACTACAGCTCATTAGAATGTATTGTAACGGGATTGCTTCCATGTACCTTATTGTTTTCGAGTTCCCGATATTTCGGCACTGTTGCCGTGAACTGAAGTTGTAATGGTACCGCAAGTAACTGCAATAAAAGACTTTGTAGGAGGGTAGACCGATATGTCTGCCAATACCAGCTTACCCGCAACAACTTCAGTTACACCGTGATCATGGCACTTGCAACAGTACTGAAATATCGGGAACTCGAAAATAATAAGGTACATGGTAGCAATCCCGTTACAATACATTCTAATGTAAGTGGCCATGTAAGTTTAAATCAATATTATTACAGCTCTACAATATACGGTTAAAATGCTATATTTAGATACAGAGAAAGAAGAACGTCAAGACATTTGGATCATCTTGTAGGTAATTTACTGTACGTAAAGTTCGTCATATGCTGCTCTTTGACATTTTTTTCATGCGCGTTACTTGTTATGCAACGTCTAAACACTGAGACACGTCGCGGTTGCCGACCACCGTAAAATAACATAATTATTCATAATAACGACCTTCTACGACAAACAGTTTCGGATTTACGACGCTATGAACGAACCGAATCTGTACCTGCGCAAACAGACCCGTTTTAATATATCATTCTAACTCTACTAAGAATGCCTCATAAAAGTTTTATTGACAAATAATTTTAATAACAATCCCAGGCCGTAAAAAAACATCGTCCATGATTATACGTTTAACGTTTATGTAAAGCATTAAAGAAAAATCAGAGGGCAACAATAAGGTAGAAAATGAAAAACGGACTAAATATTGATTCACTAACTGACTCACAGACAGATTTGTTCTAATTGACTTCACGCTTATATTATGTTAGCCTCCCTTGATCCTCAAAATATGTTTTCAGCAACACTGACGACCGAGCAATTACATGAATAAACGTAAAAAATCTAACAAAAATTCAACAACTCAATAACATTTTATACAAACTCAATTTCACGTTTCAAATTGATAGTTGACAGGCATATCAATGGCGATCACAAAACACATTTTTGAGTGCAAAAAATATTGCGATTAAAAACTAGCTTTAAATATTTCAAATGGATTGCTGTGTATTTTGATTTCGCAATTATTTATTTTGCAATTACATCCTGCGTTTTTATAACTTTTTAAATGAACAGACGCATGGAAATGAGATGTATGATGCTCAGTTTCCTTTTACATTTCTGTAATGAATACTAAAACTAATCCGTTATGATGAAAACGTGACAATGACTCTCGTTTGCCAATTACTCGTGATGAATAGCTGATAATTAAGCAACCGCCTTAATTTACAAAACACGAAATATTTAACCGAAAGACTTAAACAAATGCGGAGACATTAATTACTAAAAGTCGATGTCTAAAAACGGCAGCTGATATTTTCGAGCTAAGTTTCCAGACAATATTGCAAATCAGGATTCAATGAGAGTTTGTTTAGTTGAACAACTCTCTTTAGGGTAAAAATAAATGGTTATTTTCTTTCAAAAGGGCATAATTGTCATATAAGTTGATTTTTAGTCTGTAGTTTGGAGAATTTTGGCTAATAAGACGAGAAAACAATCAGAATATATACACTGTTTACAAATAAGGTCATGTTTCATCATCAAAGAATAAGCTCTAACTATCGAATAATTAAAAAAAGGGTAATTTTGTATGAAGTATTGCCAGATAACGGTTACCAGAACATACTACGAAATCGTAAAACAGGCCGTAAAGCTGCTGATATTGTTACTTACATATTCTGTAATTCGCTATATTGCTAGAAGAAAACTAGTTATCAATAAATTAAAAATAGTGAATTAATTAATAGCTTCTCTCTCTCTTTTTCTTAGCCTATCCCCAACATTTAGGGTCGGCTCTCCTGGTCTATTTTCGCCAGGACGCTCTCTGTTCTACTCCAGGTCTCTGGGTGATAAATTAATTGCGTTGCAATAAATGCTTACTGTCGTTTCAACAAACAATTTGGAAATGGAATAAAATACAGAACCATCTTGCTTCATTTGCTATTCATTCATGGCGCTTGATTCAAAAGCGTTCATTTATTTATTCAATCAGGTGGACATTGCTAAATATTTTCTTACGGTGATTTGTTACTGTGGCAATTAAGATGTCATCGACGTGTTTAGATTAATAAGTGGCAATTATATGGGCATAATTTAGACATGAATATTGAACGGAGTGGTGACATATACAAACTGATTACAATTAGACTGGATTTGGACGGGGTGCTTACGTTCCACTAGTCTAGCTCGTGACTAGCGCTACGATATGGGTTAAAAGGAATTCGAAAAAATATATTTATAGGTATTTATTACCGCTCATTCAATGGGTGTGACTTAATAAAAAGCCTAATACCCTTTAGTTGCATACAAGAAGTGCTGTTCTATTTTGCACAGCCTTATCCACATTTGCTAACATGGCTGCCATGAAAGTCATTTCGGACTGTCAAATTTCGAAATATGACAAAATTATCATTGAACCCTAACATGCGACACATATTTTTATCGCATTTTGACATTTTGCCGTGGAACATTATCGTCCAACATTAGCGTCGACGATAAAGAAAAAACAACATATTTGGAGCAAAAATATGTGACTGTATCGTGCCATATTTTATCCTAGGCTGTTATAAAACAATAAAGTGTAAAAATATTGAAAAGAAAGTTCCCGTGGAACATTTTTTATCCCTAAGATATTTATTAGTTTGAATTCATTATCTGTGGGCAATATTAGAGGTAGATATACTCCTACTAATCTGTGGGCAGTATCGAGTCAATCTGTCATTGTGTCAAGTTGATCATTTTGAGCCAAATCTGACATAAAATTGAGTGAATGATTAGAAATTGACATGTCTCGTTATCGTTTTGGATAAATTTGTCCAATGTGGTTGGCATGTTAGGGAATATGATAAAATAGCATAGATCGACTAATTTTGTCATGTCGATCGAAAGAAATATTGTGCCATGCATGTTAGGCCTACAGATTTCATTTTACGCACTGCCCTCGTCCCGTTTTATCTATTGGTACATCTTTACACTCCGCGTACACAACGACATCCCTCTAAGTGGTCTCTTATGCTCTCCACAAATATTTGTACTCCGAGTTTTGTTTGCACATAATTATTGAGGAGGAGCCGACCGGGACACCGTTACGAATAAGTGACACACTTTCTATAACAATGACTATGTATGGGAAACTGTAATATTAGTTCACACTATAATTATTTAGGGCTCCTATTTGTTTTAGATGTCGTGAAATGATTGGAAAACTGATGAAGGCGTGGAAAATAAACGAGAAGCTTTTAACTCATCTTAACGCCAGCTCCTAGCAATCAGTTTTGTTTCTAGTAACTCGGTAAAGTTTTGTACATTTAATCAACAAATTGCGATAAATTTTAGAACCCATATTCATTGAGATAGCTAAAACATTATACTTTTGTACGTAGGTACAAGAGTACTAAATCCGATTAATGGTGCATATCTTTATACGATCAATAAAAAGCTTTTAGTCCCTTTTCAAGATTCCGCTAATGACCACACTTTTATTAATTGCTTGGAATTCCTTCGGAAATCACTTTTGGATTATTTCTAAAATAAAAAAGTTTCCTTAAACCTGCAAACCCTTGATTTGAAGTAATAAAAGTCTAAGTACCATTTTAAAAGTAAAATTAAGATGCATTATCTGTCTATCTACGTTTTTAAATAAAATGCGTAGGAAATGAAATGATACTAATATACCTAGGTATGTAAGTAACACTTCTTAAAGTTTAAAGGCTTTCCTTAATTATAATTATTCACGAAACTATGAAACAATCACCGAAACAGAACATGTTTATTCACAAACACATACTTTTAAACACAACAGCAATAACATAGATGACACAGTTGCCTAGACTCCCACATGCATGCTAAATGGCTGTGTACAAACTTGTGCAGACGACACAAAAGTGGAGTAAGAAAAGCGACACCTATAAACGGCAAATGATTTCCGTACACAAGTCGTTCCCGATATACACGGCGCATCCCGCCCGCGGCGTCCCTGGCGTATTCGTAGTTTCGTACGCAATAACGCTCAATTTTAAAGAAAACAACCATAACTCAAAGCAGTGCACTCTGTCGTCTGTGTTCCTTTCTTCCGGGCAATTTCTATTACCATATAGACGCGCTACTTTTCAATTCTTTTCCATTAAACTTGGTACATCGCCGTGCGTTCCGCCGGCCGGCCACGGTACGTCTAGCTCTATTCTCGAAACACATTTATAAAATGCTCTTTACTTGGCCGCGGCGGTCCCCTGCGACTGACATCTATTGCGAATTTCAAAGTATATTTTCGAATAAGGAAAAGCGCCCCGGGTCAATGAAACTTTCATAGTAGCTATAAAAGTTTCGATTTATCCTTTCGTAAACAGCTTACCTACAAGCAATTCTCGAACGTTGGACGCATTTCTTCGGTGCATGAAAGAAGATGTTTATATCGTTCCGCGTTTTATTCGTCATCGATATTTTCTTAATATTTATCGAAAGAACAGCAAATTTCATTTTGAAAAAAAAAGAAATCATCTAAGCATGCATGATACGTCTATTTGTCGCTACCAAAATACTGGCTTTATTATTTCGCTAGCCCGTCACATGGCACCAACAAAAACAAGATTCATACTTCGTAGAAATATGACGTTTCGTTGCCCTTACTTAAGCTAGGCAGATGGCACAAACGAAAGGATTAACTCCGACCTCACAATTTGTCACAATATCTTCATAACCATCGCGCGGTATAACAACAACTTTGACGAATTTGTATTATACAAAACCAAACAAGTAATTCTTTGTTCGACAAAGACATTTCAATCGGTAGCCACCCGGTATTATCCGTCGTGTCTCACAAATAAATAGGAGCCATTCTGTATAACAATGGAGACAGCGCGGTTGATTCAGAAACTGATGAAAAAAATCTATTTATCAAACAAGCGATGGGCACTGGGAGATAATAATGTGGAGTCTATTATTACCCCTTTTCAACTTATTTTCATATCGTTATAGAAATTTTATAAAATATCAGGGCGAGTTTAGAAATAAGATAGCGGCATTGATGTTTATCGTACAAAGAGGAAAAAGAGTCAGGGTCCTTTCGTATAGTAAACACAACCGACAGGTGCGAAATTTGTAAGAAAATTGATTATACTACACAATCAGAACAAATGGAGTTTGTTTACATTAATGTTTGGTTACATAATAAAAGTGCATTTTACTAAGATATATGATGCTGATGTAATTCCAAACGAGTTCGAGAATCGCGATGCCAAGCCAAGCCATCTTAACTTTTATCCCTTGGTCTATCTTGAGTATCCCGCGCACGAGTCTTGACTCACGATCGGATCCCGTGATCGAAATACGTGTGCTACCCTGTATTAACATAAGGTATTTACTGTATGACGACTCTTTTATACGTTTCAAATGCTAAGGGCAAATAGGGTTACAAAGTAAGCTTTATTTCAAAATCCACAACAATAAGATAAGGTAATCGTGGGCTCGAATTGTTGATTTATCCATCAAGCTCGTTTATTGGTTTGCATGCATTGGTAATCGAACTAATTTGAATATCAAATTTAACAAAACATATTACTACAAAAACAGGAACTTAAGCTTTAGAGCAATTAAGAAAATAAATGGAATCAGTCTAGGCAAAATTCAAATAACATAACAACTCATTTCTTTGTTGAATGTGTGTGTCCACAAAAATGTGCATGGTATGCAATAATAATCGTATCGTATTAGTGTGTTCCTATCTCAATTTAAATGGTAAGTGATAGAACGACGAGGAATATGAATTCGTGTAGGTACACGAAGTTGCATACGTTATCGGAAACAAAACTAATATGCTATCGGCATGTTCGCTTTTAGCTTCATTTACCGATCGAGAACAGAAAATGAGTGGACGCGTTTTTCTGTATTTTTTGTCCAATTTGTGAGCTATTGGACGCAGAGTGTAAAATATGCAACATGAATTTAAATAGAGCGTTACTTCAGTTTAAAGACTTATATTGCATTTGACAAATAAATGACAACCCCAATATCAGTAGGTAGAATGTTTCTACATTATATCTATTTAGGAGTCTTTTGTTCTATTTTTTATGTAGACAGCCAGACATTTATCTATGACCTTACATGGTTACAGATAATTTAATTATGAGTACATTCTCCACAGTAGAATTTTAACATACCTTGAACATACTCCATTTCGCTTCGATTATTTCAATTGCTTACATAAGTTTAGTGCCGTTATGCGAATGCAAAGCAGTATTAGAACTAGCAATATCCACAGACTTCCCTGACACCATAAGCGGAACACAGACGTGAATCGCAAAGTACACGACACGGTACAGAACAGCGTTTTGTATATTGAGCGAGTAAAAATTCATAGCCACGTAAACAAAGAGATATACGGTTACTTGTTAACGGCGCGTGTACTGAGCAGTGGTGTTTACATATCACATTAAAAACACGGAGCATTTTAGAGTCATTTTTATTTCAACTAATTTTATTATATTAATGACAAAAGGCAAAATCAAATGTTCAACGACTGCGTCATAGGATTAAATTAAATATGTAATAAACTCATAACAAAATTAAATAAAGTTTTATACAGGAATATAATTTTAGTTAAGCCACTATTTGTATAAAGAACGTTGTTACGTAAAAAAGTAGCTCCACCTGTTCTAATTTACTTCTTAGTAATTTGTATCTTGAGGCATTTTGCTGGTCTCCACTAATTTCAGGGTTACTTTATTTACCTTTCAAAGACTTGAGAAACTTTCGTTAAGCTGTTTCTCGGCTTATTGACTGAATCCCATTAAATGTTTCAGTTTGAAACTTTCATATTACTTTTCTAATAGAACATTCAGGGCTTTTTAGTAAAACTGAACGCTTTTATGATTAGGCTTCAGGTAACTCATGTTTGTTTGCACCACTTCATGATAAGCTAACTATAACCGTCCTCCGGGTTAGTTCATGTAGGAAGAGTTTAACACTTTAACAGCTTGACGTTTCTCATACTGAAAATAAAAAAGTGTAAGTATCTAAGGCTTAAAAACCAATAGCTGGTAATCCCCGTCAATTTAAATTGAAAATCACAGTCAATCGGCACCAGTTAAGTTTTATTGACTGCGTATGATTCGTTGGTTTTTTAACCCAGCTTTTGAACTTAAGTGGCTAATTTTCCGAGTCCCTTCAAACACGTTCTAAGAGGGTCATTATGAGATCCAAGATAACACTAACGTATCTGTTAACCCTTTGAAGCCTACTAATAGCCGATGACATAAGTAGGCCCGGTGCGTGCGCATCATTTGCGCCAACGCGTCAGAAACTATTAGACTCTGCGCGTTGACACGAAAACGGAGTGCACGTCTATTCTAAATTAAATGAAATTAACATGAATGAATGAATTTTTTGGGGCAGCAAAATATGTTATTTATTGAAAGATCTTTTTTTTCTTTCGCACCATAATCAGTGAAGTAGAAGAGTCGCTAATAGCAGACGACAGAAATAGGAATACGATCGGCGCGTTTGCGCAGCACATAAGGTGTCTGCAGTAAGAACCGATCGGTGACGCGAAAACTACCAACAATTACCTTGTTCGCCAGTTATTTAATTTAATACACCTGTCTGTTATTTGAACTGAGACAAATCGAATCGAATCTTAGTGTCAATAAGACCTAAGCACTCAGATATCCCACTTCCTTTCTTATGCTAGGAAACATTAATCTAATTTCACTTCGCTTGATGACAGTTAATTTCAATGAAAGTAGATAGATGATATGCTATTCTAGCACCTATTACCTCAACCTTTAAATAAAATGACTCCCTTGTTGCAAACATTTTCTTGTTCGCCGTGTTCCAATGCGCAATTAAATTTTGTTACTGCAATTGTTTTACAGTTACGCATTACGTAACTTGTTACTGTTATTTACAAAATATCCTTATCTCGATCAACTTAGGGGTCAAAGTTGAGTGTGTAAAAAGGCATAATTATCGGCGCAGTCAGTCGGATGCACTTGACATTTAAATTCCACTCATTAGGCAGATACTTCGGGCTACTCTCAAACGGAGAGATGGAATCGAGATTTTTATCGCCTGCATTACGAGAGGCTTGCTGTCTTTGCCCGATTACGACGAAAATACTGTGTTACCCTTAACGGTTACATGCCAACAAATTCTTACTTAATGTTGCCTCTACACGTGTAAAAAGAGCTTGAAAATTACCGAATTAAAAATAAATACAACGTTACTGGGCTTGTTTAGATTTAAAAATCTCTTAGAAGATTCAAAGAAGAAGAAGGATTTCAAGTTTTTGTGCTATGTAACAAATTCTTGATGGGCAATAGAATAGATACTTAATACTAGGTAGGCAAAAAAGACATATTTATTTAATGATATCAATTTATTGTTATTTTAGCGCTATTGCTTCGTAATATTAAGTTTCGACAGTTTCATTCGAGACAATGATCGCATGTTTTGATTTCCGATCAATGCGCGCCTCCAATTTAATTTTGTAAATAACCTTGTCAGGTCCTATTCAAATTGGTCTAAAGAGCAAAAAATCTTCTCAAAACCAATAAACACTTACTCGACGTAGGCTGTTAAAAAACGTGATGGACTCCCGCGGAGTCGAAATAACTTCGAAAGAGGTCGAACATTTAATTCTGGTTTTATGATAAAGGACATATTGTGTTAGATAAAGGATGGGATGTAATAGTGTCGCGTCATCCACATTAGTAATGCGCCCTAGCGGGGCGTCACGGGAACGCCCGGCACAGTTATACACGTTAGTACAACTCACAGAAAAAAAATACAAAATAAATAAATTTAAAAGAAACCCGGACCCGCTCTCGGAAATATTTATTCAAATAAGTCGCCATCAACCCGACCGTAAAAGCACGCGGAGGGTTGAGGGGCTAGCAGTTTTATTAATATTAAACGAACGCTTCAGTTGACACAAATTGGCGATAACCAAAGCGAGCGCGTCATAAAATTTTTGTTTTTCCCTTTGCGTTTATTATTTGCATCTTCCGAAATAAGATTGTTGTGGAATGGGCGTGTTTTATGTGTGTAGGGTCAATAGAAGGTGTTTGGAGATAATAGCGGGTATCGGTTAAAGGTTGTGAGCACGTCTGCTCGTCCGCCAGAGGTCTCGACAAACGATAGGTAACTGTGAAACGATCTGCGTGAGAAAACAATCGAGCGCGAGACGGCTTTTCTATCTCTTGGGTTAGGTACGCTGAGAGCTAGAAATATCTAACCAAAATATATTCTTAAATCGTAAGAGGTTTTCTTTAGCGAAAGTAAACGTACGATAAGGCTGTAGGGGCAGATAAGTAATAGATACATAATAAATTGTATTTGTCTTGAAAGTTGCGCAGACTTGAAAAGCTAATACAGTAGTAGATTAAAATTACAGAGTAGGCAATAAACAGCGTAATTAAAGATTTTACGGATTAATTTATTTTACTGTACCTAATTTGTACATTTATCAAGAAAATTGAATTCCCATTTAAATTATATTTTATTGTTACCGTCCAACATTTCGCTCGCTACAGGCTCTCTCCGTCGTAGTCATGGTGGGCTTTATAACAAAGTAGTTAATTAGCCCGTAATTTATATAAATTGGCCTCGTTTAAATTCGGACAACAAATTATCTTGTACAGGCGATCTATTAGGGCCACGACAGGGAGAGCAAAGAGAAAATCAAATGCAGACACGGAGCGAGGCTGTATTTACCGAAGCACTTGAACTCTGCACCAGAATCGAGGCTTCGGGGACATCTCCGCAGTGCCGGGTACACCAGGAGCTTCTGTAGATTTATTGCCGAGATATGCAAAGTAAGCGTCAAACCGAGCATTTCTCACCCAATTTAGAGGAGGTCGGGAGTCTGCAGCATCCACTGCTACGTGAACTATCTAATAAAAAGTTTGTCGACACCGCGATTCACATCGGTGAATGGCTAATGTCGGTAATTTGTTCGACACACTGGTGACACTTTTACAAAGTGGCGACCGTGCAATGAGTCAGAGTGAAGAATGCCGACTCGAGAGGCGACTATCGCTCCGCTTCATAAAAGGAGACTAGAACAATGCACGGAGCCAATTAAACGGGACGACGGGACACGAACTTCGTGTCTGCACCTTGCGGAAACTCAGAGCTTGACATTTTATTTCATGAACTATAATTTCCAATTATATTTGAAGAGGTACACGTCTGAGCCGTGAGGGGATATGTCAGCGGCCCACGCCAGCGAGGTTGTCGTGGGTTAATAAGATTTTTTTGATATAAGTGTGAGCATTATTGTCAAAGTGTGAGGTGCATAACCTCGGGAGTGGCTGCGATGCGCGGGCGTCCCGGCGTCCCGCGGCGCGGACGCACCTCGGGACCCCACCATTTAATTTATCGCGAACAATCACATTACCATATCACTAATGTAATGCGGTCGCATCCGAATATGCGCCTTAAACGGTTTTCGAGTCCTTTGTTGCCCAAAATTTATGAATTCTGTTAACGCTTTCGTATCACGCCCGCTGTCGTGCATCTCTGCGCAGATACTTTATGGGCGTTGTTATACAATCGTCTTACAACAGTTTCACGTGCAAAAGACAATTGCTGAAATATTGGCACACGCTGTATTCGTGCTGGTATAACCAACACCGCGAAAGAATGAAATTGTTTTTAAAATTCATGTCCTTTCTTTCTCTGGTGAGAGCGAGGAAATAATTTACGTTACTTATACCATCTTGTGCGAACACGACTCACGCTTTCATATCTTATTTCGTGATAAGTTAACTGATTTGGACAAACAAGAAAAAACTATCAATCGCAGATATATGTACTTGACATCAAAAATAGTTAATAACGGGATCGCTACCATGTATTTTATATATAATTTATATAAAATGATATATAATAATATAAAATATACAAGCAACAAGTCAAGTTATAAATGAAACTCGGTTACGACTATTTCATTCCATAATCCCTGACTTTGCATTCGCTCCAGTTCCATACTCAGCACATTGGACGCAGTCAGCTAAAAACCTGTCCATATAAATGTGGTTCCATATAAATAAATTGCTACCTACAATAGATGGAAAAATTAAAATAAAACAAATAGAAATATGGATAACATTTGAGTTAATGCGAGTTATTCGTAGAGCTTTCAACAAAATGAATGAATCATTCGTTTCTCTAACTAGTGAGGATAGAAATGATAAAATTGAGTTAATAGAATCATGTAGTTAATTTTGAGTGTTTTGCTTGGACACTTGGTACGGCACGTTAGCTTAATTGGGATCATCATAGAGGGAAAGATTGAAGGGAAAAAGAAAAGATGAAGACCCAGAAGAGCGTAAATGACCCATATAAAGGAAAAGTTGGACATCGAGTCGTACCAAGAGGTCAAGGAGATGGCTCGGAATAGAGATAAATGGAGAAAACTCCACCGACAAGAACATAGCTCTTGAATGAAAAAGAAAGATAAGAGACCATAATGCAATATCGCTGCATCGCGTAATACCACCAATCCCACCAACTAAATAATCGTTGCGTGCGCCAAATATGGCAAGGCAGAATGAAAAAGTAGGTATGTATCAGTGAGTTGTTACTACTACGTATAGAGAAGCTATGCCAAACAAAAAATGTGTCGCAAAAACGACGACAAGATTGTGACGTTTTCTTTGAAAATTTGAATTTCGAATCATGATTTGTACTACGAGTTGATGACCGGGCCATCAATTTAGGGAGCACAAAATTTGTTCGTGATGTCAGTTCCATGCGCTAGTAATAGTAGTTGAATGGTATGTATTATTGTACAGAACCCTAAACGTAGCTAGACGCGTAGTTCACATTACCTACGGCGCACCGCTATTATTTAATGCAAGAACCCATCATATTAAAGTAATATTCAAATCGAGTCACAACAAAAGAATCCCATCCCAGGTCGGGTTTCAAAGAATGCGTGCACCCCGGTAACACAATACGCGACCAGTGTTGGGCGCGCAATCCCCAGTGAAACATTATACTAGCTACTCGCGCGGCTTCACTCGCATTTTTTTTGTTTTGTAACTATCGGTATGTTGGTGAAGACGATTTTTTAAGCTTATGGTTTTTATGAAAACTATTACGTGTGCAAGCTTAGGTATTTTCTTATGTATTACTTATTTATTGGACTTTTAGACTTCTGATATTCAAGCTTTGAAATATGTCTGCTTAGATAAATTGAATATTCATATATCTATGAATTTCATAAAAATTACAAAGATTTTTCATACAACCCATTTCAGATTAGTAAAGAAATAAATCAAACCAGCAAACACAGATACGTGTACATTTAATATTAGTGCGGATAAAATACAATGCGGGTCCTACTTTTGTGTGAAACTCAAAAAGGGGGACTGCGATACGGCCAATGAATAACATAACGCTAAAATAGAATAACACGACTCATTGCGGCAAAAGAAGCTTGATTGACACGTGATCCCGAACCCCAAAGTGAAGTCACAGCTCATAACAGAAAAGCCATTCATAGTATAACTTATATAAAGTCTCGAAAGAGACAGTCTTACTTTCAAAATAACGTGTCACAATTTGATTGATATAAGTGTTGTTGTTTATATCAATACCTTTTTACTTTAACTTACTAACTTTTGTTTTCTTGATTTTATTTCGGTTTTACTGCGATAATAAAGACACTTGTTTCTTGTTTCTTTTAATTTACCAAATAGTTTTATATAACAGCAGAAACTTTCAAAAAGTACTGTTGTTATCAACAGTGTATTTTTTACAAACACTCCAATTAGCTTTCATGATAAATCTTGTACAGTCACCAGCACGACATAAGGTTATACATTTTTGACAAAATCAACTCCTAATTACAAGTGCATGAGATACCGTACTGACGTACTGTTGTACGTACTTCAAACAATACTTTACATCAGATTTTGCCGGTTTAAAAACAGAAGTTTCGAACGAGCTGAACGTATTATCATCATGCTCATCTGCACTAACGATCTGGGTTGGCTGCAGCAATGCGGAAAATATTTAATAGAGAGTTAATGTCACAATGCACAAGATTGGGGAGCGAATTTCATACGTTTTTTAAGCTGGGGACTCGTAAGTTAATAATCACGATTGTTGTTTTTATTAATGCAACTTTTTGCGGACTCGCTGATAATAAAAGACGCCACTTTTGGGGCAAGTACGCGTGTGATATCGCTACAAAATAAAGTCCGTGGGGTACTTTTATTTTTTGTTACGAATAGCTCTGTAATTTATATCCAAGCAAGAACCAGTACTTACTAGGAAGTCGTAAATCATTATGCGCAATTGAAAATCTGTATGCTAGTTTTGCGACACAGCACGAATAATTTTACTCTGATCGTAACAAATTACGTCGATGCGTCAACATAACCGCTGATTAATCGCCTAATTGTATTGTCAATGCGATTATTAATTCCCACTTAGTTAAATAATTCTAACAGCTATTATTATGAAAGAGATAAGTAATTACTAGATCCCGACTTTCGTGGGAAGGACGACAGTCATTAACGGGAGTAATTACGCATACCGAGTAACTAAATAAGGATGAGTACTTTAAACTTTAGATCTTAAATGTTCATTGATAAATAAATATCTACTTATTTCATAAGTTGAGTCTACATCGTAAGCAGTTAAGATAATTTAAATGCAAGAACATTGTAGGGTTATTAACGAATCTGGTGATTTGTTGATCTACATTAATGTAGGCAGCTCTACATGCGACGGGATTCTATGTATTAATTAGTTTAGATACAAGAAAACTCAATAAAACCACAGTACTTACTTTTGATTTCAGACAAACTGTATCAAACCTTAAACAATTCTGCGCAATGCTTGCACATTTCGCCAAACGTAACTGTAAAAATGCGGTAGCCGGGCCTAAAAACGCAAAGCGACCACCATGTAAATTATTTCACTGGCCGCCGGCTTGAGTTATCGCGGGCGCGTCGCAATAAACCTCCTGCAACTTTTATCAGCGAAGAACTTACATGATGCCATATTTCATTAGCTCCGTTTGTGCACGGGCGTAAAAATATTATATTAATCTCCCAAGTTACGGGCACAGCATTGTATCCCTTGTACACATTTTATTTATTGAGCTAAAGGACGGGGTAGGCGCGGTCACCTCTTGACTCATTGTCTACACAATTCGAGTTGCACTTAAATAAACAACACCAGCGATATAATTGCGTGTCCTTCCATAATTTGCCAGTCATTTGGCCAAAATTGGATACATTAGTGTTTTGTGGAAGCAGAAACCTCAGGTCGATTTTTAATGCAGTCGCATTTATCGTTATGTGGTAACAAGCGGCCAACGTGCCTCCTAATTGCGTATTGCGGAGATATAATTCGATATCATTGGCATCAAATTTTTAAATTTAATCGCATTCACGCTGCAGTCACGTTTATTAAAAATGCTGCTCACATTAAAACTTCTTTGAATATGTATTTTACACACATAATATGAGTGTTATTCACAGAAATAATTATAAAAGATTCCTCTTTAAAATATTTTCGATATTATGTTGTACTTTTTTTTTTTCAAAGAATGCACTGAAAACTTGATTGCACTCATAATTTATTGCAGACAACAAACTATTAATGTTGGCTCAAAGTAGATAGCATCTCGCGTCCACGTGAGCATGTGTACGCAAAATACACGCGTCAAGTAACATCACTTGCAACGCTAGTCGCGTAGCAAAAATAAGTGGAAGTCAAAGTGGTCCCGACAAATAACTCAGTTAATCGCAGCGTCGTACGTCAGCGCGAAGAATTTAATCACAAGAGTACACATCACAACAGAGGAGCCGGTATGCCGATGATATCTAGGGACGTCCATTCGCGGCCCACGAGCCGAACAAATTGGAAAGGTGGAGTGTGCGAACGCAACAAAGGTTACAATTGAAATTTTCAGGATGCCTGCTAACATTTTTCTTAGTGGAAGCACGTATTTCTCGGCGGGAGATGCCGCGCAGGCCGGGCCCTTTATAAGAGAGCGACACAAAAACCATCCTTGCCGGGCTCGCTTATAATTGTATCACAAATGTTGCTATATTGGTTTGTACGTGACTCTCAAATGTGTATGCTATTTATATTAAGGCAGTATGAAATTGTGGTAACGAAAGCTTTGGATCAGATTTGGTATATGTGTAACCATTAACCAACCATCCGATTTGTAAAAAAAACACACGCAACACTAATTAAGGAATAATTATGATAAATTATCAACAACAATCAAGATACCGTGGATATGAATCATCCGCCAAATATCATGGAATGCTTACGTTCGAAGCTATCCTCAAGAATTTGCTTATTAGATAAGTGGAAACGTTGAAAGCTTTCGAAACAAAAGGACGTCCGGAATCTATATCAGTATTGATAACTATTGTCTCCTATCCAATGAGTCAGAAGATGAACAGTGTAAATTAGTTCAGTAACCCTGCTGTATAGCCATAAGTGCCAAGTTGATAGATACTTATCAGTGAAATAAATACTTTAGCATATTTCAAACAAAATATAGATATATTTTTACAGTAACATTGATTTATTTGATGAGTGGCTAATTGAGTCCCCTATAAAGCATAAACTGCCTAGAGAACTCTTTTAGGTTAGATCGTAGATCGGTTTATTTATATTATCTGCTCAGAAAATAAACATAAAGTCATATAATTTAAGTTGACTAGTAAGTAGCAGTAGTAGCACCCTGTTTACAATTTTTTTGCAAATAAATAAAAAGTACTTACTCAACAATGCCAAATATGACTTTAGCTGGTGAAACGAGCTTTAGTGCTTCTGCTTCTATTTAAATTGTGACGAATCGCTCATCAATCATTACTCAGCCGCTCACCATTCAAAGTAGACAATGTGCGCCTTGTTAACGAAACAAGGCGAAACAGATTCGTTACAATGACTAATATGTTGAGTTTACACGCTCTTTACAATGCAATCGAAAGAAGTAACCAGTCGAAAGTAATTTGTAGTGTAATGAAGAGTTTTTGTTGTGTTGTGTTAATGAAGTGATACATGAATAACAAATTTTGAACCATTAGAAGTACTATAGGATAAATAGTAATTGAAGAGTGCAGTAATGCAATAACCCAGATTAGGCACTAAATGATGATAACTTGGTAATACAATAAAGATACTGATAGTTACGATGGCATCAACATTAAGATTAAATCTACATTTTCTCCACAGTACTATGATGCACAAAATACCTACATACACAAAAAAGTCACTACGACAAAAAGACAGAGTTTTTTTCCTTTACATTGATTTACGGCCACTTGTGATTTTCGCACTCGTGCTCTCTACATCGCAAAACCTTTCATGAACCTATCGAGTGTCGATATCATAAACACTTCTGTCAAAATCGCTTGAATAGAAAAGAATGAGCGCAATTAGCAGATGGCCTACGCCAGTCTATAATATATGAGGTCCGTGACATTGGGCGGGCAGAGTAGGGCGCGCAGATGTCACTCGATTGTTTGCAAATAACAAAGTGAGCCAGGGCTCCGCAACAGTTTCTAATTGTGCCACGACAATGCGTAATCTAACCGGTCCCATTCGACGTCACGTCGCGCGTCCCTGCCGTAGAACAGGAACTGGCGTAGAGTAGAGCATCATTGTTATTTTATCTAAATAATTGGTTCATTGATCAATTGCTTTTGAATTGCGCTACTGTATATTAAATTGCAATTGCCATGTTGCACTTGCAATTGCAAAAAGATGTTTTGGGGTAGCTGTTGTGCACCTAACACTAATTGAAGCAGATGGGGTGGTGGAAGCAGATAGTAATATTCAATAATTATTGTATTCCCTCATTATTCAAATGGCTAACGACTAAGTATCGAAAACACCGCGAAATGCTAATATACTGTGAGTTCACTATAATCATCAGCAGTGTTGTTGGTTTAATTCCAAAAAAAGATATAAGACACGTTAATTCCAAAAAGATTTCAACTCTACACCTTTTCCTGTTTCAACACCCAGCGGGTCCTGAATCGCCAGGTGCCGCCGCGAACAAATAAACCCCGGGCTGCCTCTCGCGCCAAATTGCCCGTGTCGCGATCTGACGCACTACTAAGGCCTCTGTTCACGTGTAAAATCTCTCCAATTTACACGCTACACTTTAACCTGTCAAGGGTTAACTCAGTAACATAACACTGATGTTTGCAATCCGCACTACGCACTTCACTACTTCACAAATACGATTACGAGTACGCATCGTTGCACTAAACTGCACATTTACTCGTATTACTACGTAGTTTATAAATAAAGTTTTTGTGTACCTTTAATATTATATTACAAACGACGATTACCTGGAACAAAAACAAAACATATTAGTGTTAATGACAATTTGGAGGACGTAAGCAACTATGCTAATAATTTATTACATACTATTTAGGTACAATCCCCAACGTTTCCGTTTTCGTGTGCCCAGAGGCTCCGCCTCGGACAGGACGTTAATTAGAAAATTATGTGGGAAATTATTAATAGGCCCGCCGTGTACTCGATTAGATAACAAACTAGTCCATTAGTAGACAAGGATAAACCTTCGCTGGGGTGACCGTATTGAGTTGTGAGCATTGGGTGTATTGTTTTAAGGTGTATAATGTGTTCGGTGAAGTTAATCGAAAGGACTTTAGAGCAGATAAAGCAGTAGCGAACAATACGGCATGTGTCGGCCGGGGGCGGGTGACGCGTGGTTGAGGAATGATCAGCGGAGTGGAAATGACGACTTAATGGATTATATGTGTCCGCCGACACCGAGATAAGTGTCGCCCCGGTATCGGGCCTGTCGCCGGAGATTAGGCAATGAAATTACAAAAATTAATAATTTAATGGAAATCAACGGAACGGTTTTACGCGCCGATGGATACGTCCGATAAAACGAATTAAAATCGAACGTGTACGCATTAACTGGGAGGATCGTCGCCGGTATTATTTTTGGATACCAATTTAAATTGGTAACGATATTTATGGAAAATTTTTCGTATCTGTATACAATGCATCTACTTAAATAGGTGGTATTAAACATTTATCGAAACGGAAAAGTCATTATTAGTGGTATCACGCAACTTTCAAAATAATTCACGAGGCGGATGCGAAACAATAACGTTTCTGTTCAATTTAGTTTCGAACGTTCTTCCATGAATCATAAAGGCAACTGACCCACATCAAACACATGTACCCACGCAACAATCCAACACCCCAGACAGTTGCGTGTCGACATGAAGCACCGTAAATTGAATACGAGCATTTTGTTATAACGGTCGGATAGCCCTCGAAATACGAATTAAATAGCGCCACAATAAGCAGCGATTTACCGGCAATCTATTCTTTTATAGGGCCAGGACAAGAAACGCCTCGCCACTTACGGCAAAAAGTCGAAGGAGAGATCTCCCGCTGGCCCTTTGTCCGGGTCGGTCTCAGGTCTAGGCGCGATGTGGACAAACGACCCGTGGGACCCGGTTTGAAATATTGAGCCGGTGTCATAGTGGGACGGACGCGATTCCCATTACAAAGCCATTTGCGCTGTTTACATAAAGGAGGAGGGACGCGAATGGTTCGCTCCGTAGTTGTGCGATTGCAAATTTTCCGCTGCTCGCGTGTCAAAGGAGATAATTTATTGCAATTGAGATATAGCAGGCGCCTCGGGATCGAGCCGGCAACACCTCGCATAAATAGCTCCGCGCGACCGCCGCGCAAACCGTCCTCCTATCATCTCGACACCAAACAAAATTATGATCACGACCATTTATTACTGCTCCATATTGAGTGAACTATTCATACACTCAAATGCGACTAAGCCAAGCTAGGAACACAAGTGAATGCAACGAGTAAATAACAAGATCGTCTGCGAACCTATACCCACACATTAGTTACAGGGTACTGGGTAACAAAGTCAATTTTATGTTTATTCGTTTAGCGAACTATCACTTTATTGCACTTATAAAATTTTATGGTCAACACGAGGGCTACAATGCTGAGCTACTTTATTTACTGAATAATGAAACACAAGTTGCATGCTATACTATTGTAAACAATTTTCGAGTAGTGAAAAATTAAGACAAGATTTCAGGATTTTAAAAGATTGCATACCTTTGAACCTTTGGATGTAGAGTATGCCCATGTTATTTTTTATAAAAACTTAACAAATGGTTTACAACAATCTCGCGGTAACATATTTTATTAAATCCAACCATCAATTAGGACATCTATTGTATATCGTAGCCCGAGCGCAGGTAAAGATAGCTTTCTTTGTTTCGTGGCACGTACTTCATTTTTTGCACACATAAGGTGAGAAATACGAAGCCCCGCAATAAATAGAGCGAGGCCGATTTATAAATGGCCGAACACAAAAGTTACTGGTGGTGCACGCCTGCAAATATGCGCTTTTGAAGCGATGTCGGTTTTCGTGAATTGAAAAAAAAAACGAAACAGCCCTTAATAACAGGAATGAATCTAACGACGCTTCAGCTGTTATAAATCACAAGGAATGCAATCTAAACTCTACAGCAATTTATTAAATCAAACGGTGCTCAACAAATTGGCGGCTACACAAAATGCATAATGTGCAGATGTTTAATTTGATGAGTGGTCTTGGCTACGAATGGTGGGAAATTATATCAAAAACGTTTAACTAAAATAAAATCAAATTAAGCAGTAAGTTCTTCAGAAAGTTCAATTTAGTCGGATCGCGTGTGCTAAGAGGAGAACCGCGAATTTAAAATTACAGTTTTATAAAATTTTTGAAATCATCGCTGCAGGGAATGGTTCGAATCCCGCCCGTGCGCAATTTTTGGTTTCTCATTTCATCTTTAAGGGAATATTTATTTCTAGAACTTATCTTCTTATTTGTGAATACAGAAGTGACGATGAACACTAATGCAAATCATTTTTACATTCCATATTTATTTCTAAGTCCTTAAACACAATATTATAAAAACTCTTTGAAACAACGAATATTATTTTAACCGTTTAGATTAAACATAAAAAACTTAATTATTATCACATGTACAACTTGTCTTTTTGTATGTGAACGAAGTTATTGAACGAACGCGAATAAGAGTGAAAATGAAGATGAACACTGAGCATAAAATCGTTGCACTCTGCCTATTTATATTAATTTACAAAAGAATACTAAAATAAAAACCTATGCCACGGTAAATACTTGATTTTTAATTTTGATAAAGTATTTCATTTCCCTACAATACATATAAAAATGTAATTGTCTCAGTTAAAATCTTAATACACGCAATGTAATCAATTTTTAGGAAAAAGAGTGACTCATTCAATAATCATAATTGCCATTCATTTCATTAACGATAGTGCGTAAACAAAATGTCAATCGTCAAATGTCCGCAATACAATTCTATCAACGGGAGTGTTAACAAGCAGTGACTGTGGCAATGCGCCTGCGCACTACCTGGCCAGCTGCCTGGAGCCCCCACCACGCGCCCAGAGCTTCTTACCCCGCACCGTCCTTCTGTCCCATTCGCACATACCACAAGAAAGCTTGATTCGACTACACAAAAAGCGGTTTCACACCGTAGTGTTGTGTGCCACTCTTCTCTGTGTGCGTAAAGTGTATTTTTCTGACAGGCTCCACCGCGAAACGGATAGAGCGGAACATAGGGCCACATTACAGGCGCTTAACACGTTTTAGCTTCGAGCTAAACTTTACCTGTTGGAACGCGTGAACCGGCGCGGCCTTGTGCGCGAGCGCAGCCAGCGCAGGTTCGACGCGGAGTCAGTTCCACCCCAGACCTCTGAGAGAGCGCACGTGTCACGTCCTCGCAGTTGTGTAGCGACGAACACGATCCCGTCCAATTAGTGCTCGCGCGAGAAACGAGTTAAGTGGCCGGTTCGGCAAGTGAAATACGGAGCCTTAGAGGGAAGGCGAAATGGACTAATGTGCGCGTTCGACGCGATGTTCGTGTGCGATTTCAGTGCCAGCTGATTGGAATTTGAACTATGTAAAGTGAAGTTAGTGAAACCAAAACAATGTGTCCGGCGTGTGTTACACGGGCGCTGCTGGTGATCAGCGCTGCTTTGACAGCGTGGAGCGCTTCTCTGTCGGCGACTACAGGAGCGCGCTACCAAGCACCTGACGAGTGCCGGTGGACGACCGACGACGACGGCTCCGGAGTCGCTTTACAGTGCAGACTCAGGACTATAAACAGTGAATTAGAAAACACAAACTTTAGTGCAATACAACCACATCTAACAGTGCGGTTACACCTCGAGTGCAGCGATGCACTTTTATTCCAAAGCTCACTAGCCCCCGGCAGCTTCCGACAGTTGATTGAGCTGCGAGAGCTAACAATAGAATACTGCAAGATCGGAAACCTATCTGATGGCGCATTTACCGGTCTTCGTGAACTAAGAAATCTAACGATAAAAACTCACAATACGGAATGGTCTACTATGTCACTTGAAATAACACCCACAGCATTTTCTAGGGATGTTCAAAATCTAGAACGATTAGATCTCAGTGAAAACAATATGCTATCATTTCCCGAGGGTGCATTATGCACTCTAAGAAACTTAGAATATCTGAATATGACTGGAAACCGAATGCGTGATATTAGCCATTTCCAATTCTCGACTGCTCACAGACACCCTACGGAGAAATGCGGAGATAACTTGACCATTTTGGATCTCTCACGAAACATCATTGATACACTGCCACCTAGCCTTTTATCTGGCTTACGGCGGCTGAAAAAGCTTTATCTGCAAAGCAATGGGATGAATTCAATTGCCGATAAGGCTTTGGAAGGATTGATTTCACTGAAAACAATAAAATTTTCCGACAATCAGCTGACGAGTTTGCCTCCAGAACTTTTCAGCGACACTAAAGAATTGAAAGAGATATATTTAAACAACAACACAATTACCGTTTTGGCGCCAGGATTATTCAGTGATCTGTATCAGTTGCTGGTTTTAGACTTATCTTACAACGAGCTGACCTCGGACTGGATTAACACCTCCACATTTTCTGGACTAAAAAGACTGGTTTACCTTGACTTCTCACACAACAGGGTATCAAAAATGGAGATCGCTTTATTCAGAGACTTACACAGTCTGCAAGTATTAAAAATGCAAGAGAATTTCATAGAACATATACCAGAAAACGTATTCAGTTCACTTACTAATTTGCACACATTAATTTTGTCGAACAATAGACTGACAAATATTGAGAGCTATGCATTTACTGGCCTGCAGGCATTGTCCGTGTTGTCAATAGACAGCAACCGCATTTCTAAAATACACCCACATGCCTTGCGCAATTGCTCATCGTTACAGGACTTGCATATTAATGGAAACAGGCTCGATGAGGTTCCAACAGCTTTGAAAGAAATACCCCAACTAAAAACTCTCGACTTAGGTGAAAATTTGATTGTTAGCATTGAAAATGCTTCATTTATGACAATGCAGCAAATGTATGGATTACGATTGACTGAGAACAACATCGGCAACATAACTAAAGGTGTTTTTGACAGAATGACTTCCCTGAAAATATTAAATTTATCCAGAAATAAAATTCAGAGAATCGAAAGCGGCGCTTTCGACGCAAACGTCAATTTGCAAGCAATTAGACTTGATGGAAATTCTTTAAAAGATATCAGAGGACTTTTCGTCAACTTACACAATCTTGTCTGGTTGAATATTTCTGATAATCAGTTGGAATCCTTTGACTACGCGATGATACCAACTGGATTGCAGTGGCTGGATATCCATGCAAATAGAATTGCCGAACTTGGAAATTATTTCGAGATTGAATCGCGCCTATCCCTCAGTACATTCGACGCCAGCTCAAACAGATTAACGGAAATAACCGGCAGTGCAATACCTAACTCTGTTGAAATGTTGTATTTGAATGACAATCTTATATCAAAGGTGCAATCATACACATTTTTCAAGAAACCAAACTTAACAAGAGTGGACCTGTATGGTAATAAAATAACAAACTTAGACCCGAACTCTTTACGGATATCAGCAGTGCCTCAAGATAAATCAGTCCCGGAGTTTTTCATAGGCGGAAACCCATTAGAATGCGATTGTACGATGGAATGGCTGCAAAAAATAAACACTGGAAACAGGGCAAGAACTCAGCCAAAGTTAATGGATTTGGATAGCATAAACTGCAAATTACTATACAATCGTGGAAGTTCACATGTTGCTTTGATCGACGCCGCACCTCATCAGTTTTTGTGCAAATATGAATTTCATTGTTTTGCTTTGTGCCACTGTTGTGATTTTGATGCCTGCGACTGTGAAATGAGTTGTCCAAATAATTGCACGTGCTATCACGATCAATCATGGTCGGCTAATGTTGTGGAGTGCTCAAATGCTGGGTATGTGAAAACGTTGCCCGAAAGAATACCGATGGAGGCCACACAACTGTACCTCGATGGTAACGACATTAAAATGCTTCCAAGTCACGCTTTTATCGGAAGAAAGAGGCTAAAGATCCTATTTTTGAACTCATCAAACATCGAAACTATTCACAACCGAACTTTTAATGGCCTGAGAGAACTTGAAGTGCTTCATCTTGATCACAATAGCTTGACAACAATTGAAGGCCAAGAATTCGGCGGTTTGGACAATTTGCGGGAGCTTTATATTAACAACAACAAAATAAAACACATAGGTAAAGAAATGTTCAACCATATGTCACGACTAAAATTGTTGCATTTACATCACAACAGACTGGTAACACTGACTGTGTGGCAAATCAATCCAGCTATAACAGAAATAACACTTTCTTATAACCCGTGGTCATGTGATTGTGAATACACTGAAATGTTCCGTGAATGGACAAAACGAGTGAGTTCGATAACAGATTTATCAAACATAAAATGCATTTATTCAAAAGATAATCACACAGACCTAATAAACTATGACGATAGCATTTATAACAAACCAGAATCGGGTTTCAATATTATTTATGAAAATGGCAGTATTTGTACGGGACTTCCAAGTATAAATAACAGCATCAATGGCAATCTAACGGCCACAAAAACTATAATAACAAGCGAAGAAGTGCCAGATTACATACCGCTACTAGTGGCAACTCTTGTTGCATTTTTACTGGTGTCATTTGTAAGCATGATTGTGTTTATATTCAGACAAGAAATGAGAGTGTGGTTTCATTCTAAGTTCGGAGTGAGACTGTTTTATAGAACAAGTGACATAGACCGAGAAGACCGTGAAAAGATGTTCGATGCATTTGTGAGTTATAGTTCTAAAGACGAAGCATGGGTAACAGAAGAATTAGCACCAGTGTTAGAAGGCGGTGATCCTTCTTATAAGTTATGCCTGCATTATAGAGACTTGCCCGTGGGCGGGTATGTGGCCGATAACATAGCACAGGCTGTGGAATCATCGCGGCGAACCATTATGGTTCTCAGTGAAAACTTTATACGATCGGAATGGTGTCGTTTCGAATTTAAATCTGCTCATCATCGTGTTTTGAGAGACCGCAGACGAAGACTAATAGTGGTGTTACTCGGTGATGTGCCTCAGAAAGATCTCGACCAAGACATAAGACTGTATTTGAAGACGAATACGTATCTTCATACGGGAGATAAGTTGTTTTGGGAGAAGTTGCGGTTCGCGTTACCAGATGTGCCTGCAAACCAGCGGATGCGGGGTGTGCCTAGTCCGGGGGGTGGTGTGGCGATGCACAGGCACCATCACCCGAGGAGTCACTTGGGAGCGTTACCACCTCCTCCGGTTCATGGGGCCCACCCTGTGCTGCCCCCTCATCCATCGCACGTGCCCCACCAGGTCCCACCGAGGGCATCCCCACGTACAATGTCCGTCCATGTGTGAGTGCACCAGTGAAATTCAGTGAAGTGATAAGAACTTTAGGAAGTGTACAAACGACTGTTTTAAATGTGATGGCTAGTCTGCTAACGTATGTATTGTAAATAGTACTTTTAACTGTAGTAGTAGTGTAAATATGCTTGTTGATAAGAAGATAGTCTGACGTGTCCGTAAATATCTGTCTTGTAATCAATTCAGTTTACTCCAACTTTATTAAACTGTTTTAAAAAAGATTGATATTAATATTGTATGAAGCTCAAAAAAATATCAAGTAGAGTAAATTTTTAAAATGACAAATTATTTAAATGCAAATGACATAACCTGTGCTTACATTTATTATTTCTCGCTATAAAAATGTCGAACCATAAAAATTGTTTGGCCAATAACAGAATCGACTAATGTGTATAAATGGTTAGAAGCCTTTTCGGGTTGTGTTGAGTGAGGCAAAACTTGCCGGTAACTATAAAATGACTTATCATGGCAATATTGCCACTATCTGTGATAAAACATAGTATAAGATTTAGTTTTTGTAATTTACTATCCTATAACTGTATATTTTGTAACTTAGTCATATTCAAAAAATATTTATTGTAAAAATTTACAAAATTGACTGTGTCAAGAAGTGATAAACAAAAAATAAAACATGAAATGAATTTAAAATTTGTTCTGTATTATTGAAATTTCATCCTTCTCATTACACTTATTACAATATGGCAGATATCATTTAGATACTATTTTACGAATCAAACTCAGACCTGGGGTTATGTTTTTTTACATAGAATAGGTCATAAACATAAAAATCGTTACTCATACAGGAAAAAACTGAGCTAAATTATTCACTGTTTGTTATGTTTCATTGAATAAATACTGAACTTGATAATTACATTTTATATTGTTGTTGACAATGGCTAACTAAATGAATCGCATAGTTATTATTAGCTCAAACAACTTACGAGCACTTAATATATTCGCGTTTAAATTATATATATTTTTCTTAACGTTACTTATTCCAACTAAAGATATACATAATAGCAAAAGTAGAGAAAACAAATTCAAACAAGCACTAAGGAACATAAGTAAGAAACTACAAATTAATCATAGATACTATTTTTGGTATATTTTAACGGTGATGAAAAATCATTTCGATTGACTCAGAGAAACCTTGCTTAACACTTTCCGGGACACTACTCCAGACACAATACAATTGATGTTTTAGTGTTTTCACGCCTGTAGGCGTTCACTGTCCCGGAACGTGTTAATGGAAGAAGACACACCACAATTAATTGAATATGTTACAAATTACCAAATACAGTGTTATATTACATTTTACATCATACAATAGATTTCTGGACCGTCTATGGCATCTTTCATTTTTGCAGTAATCGCTGAAACCATTTTAAAATTCTTCATCGTTTTAAAATGATCGTTAGCAAAATATTCAAATTCTGACGAGAAAATGAATTATTATTTTATTTGAAAACAAATCAACTGGATGCAATAAAAATGTTTCAAAATCACCGATTGGGTACGTAAATAAATGAATCAAATTGTACCGAAATGAATTATCTTGAAAAGTTACGAGTAAGTTTGAGCTAGATGAACTAATATCGTAATTACTTATTTTTCTAACATAAACTGATTAATATTATTACAGTTTAAATTACCATTTGTTCCACCATACCACCTTTTGAATATTTTAAAAATCAATTCCGATGCTAAATGAGTTCCTCAGTTTGTGAGAAACAACT
Source organism: Pyrausta aurata (assembly GCA_963584085.1). Classification (NCBI taxonomy): domain Eukaryota; kingdom Metazoa; phylum Arthropoda; class Insecta; order Lepidoptera; family Crambidae; genus Pyrausta; species Pyrausta aurata. The sequence goes on from OY757260.1 coordinate 9,335,232, forward strand.
AAAGTATGGTGAACCATTGTTGAATAACAATATATTTTAGTAATTTCAAACGCATACCGACACGGCGTTATGCTTGGTTTATGAGCAAATAGAATTCAAGACTGTATTGTACTACTACACTCTAAAGAAACATATGAATAAAATAGGTAATTATACCTTTTCGGCTTACTCAACAATAATGAACACGGGCTAAGCAATCAAGCAGCACGCTAGTTTTTAGTAGCATATTATTAAGCGTATGAGTGGTCGAATACAATTGTTATACACTAACTAATAAGAAAATTATGATATCTTTTTGACATATATTCTTACAAGATTTTCCAATATGTACATTATAATAAGATCTAACTGAAATTCTTACAAGACCACACGATACAAAGAGTTTAAAAATATGTTATACTAAAAACTAAAAGATGAACTAGTTATGCTAAAAATTCACAATTTAATTTAAATTCACAAGAAAATACGAGACGTATGATTAAAATTCCTGTCTTGCCTTACCGAAGCTCATTCGCCTGTATAGGCAAATAGGTAGGCGCTGCATTCCAGTTTTTTATGCAGGATCCCCGGCCGTCGACCGCGCTCCTTCAATCTACGTTTGCGGTAACAAGCCCTAGCGGGTGTACCTGACTTCGCCGTGAGCCCTAAGTAGGTGAGAAGTACTCGGACAAACAAAAGGATGTGAATAGTTTTGTATCTTATTTCTGAAGTTTACGAGAATATTACACATTTAATAAAACACAATTTACGGATAATTTCGCGATAATTTTGCGCGCGTTCGTGGTTTAGTCTACCCCGTGACCAAGAACGCTGTAAAGTGTTCGAAACGTCGGGATGAAAAATCAAATAAATTATCGCGAAATTATCCGTAAATTGTGTTTTATTAATAGTTATGTATCGTTGAAGATTTAGCAGCTTTATGTACTCATGTTTGCAGTGCATATTAATATCAACCAGAACCAATTGGGATCTCAATGGTATTTTATAAGCATAAAGAGATGTTGTAGTATAGAAAACCACTGTCGTTTTGGTCAGCTTAACTATTTGTATACTGATTTTAATAAAGTTTGTCTTTAACGACTACAGGGGACTGAAACGCGCTACGTATTATATCAGTTGCAGTTACACAGTGTCGAATAAATTTTACTGATAGAATTTTCATATGCTGATCTACAAATCACTTAATAACAAGGAATTAAATGTTTCGGTAAATCCATTTCTAATAAGTTTCTAATAAGAGACCTTTAAACTCACTATTCATAATATTCTGTCTTATTAAATGAATCTAAAAAACAAAATTAAAAGCTGAATTATACCTAATTCTAAAAGCTAACGAATACAACGAAAACATGATCAAAATTCAGAATAAATCACTTTCTTAATAAAATTTCCTCTTTTGACTTTCGTAACAATAAATTAGTAGAAAACTTAATAACTTTCAGACGCTGTAATTTTGTCCACAACGATATAAATAAGATATTACTATGAGGAACGGCGAGTGCTTTCATAATACAAGTACCTAGATATCGACTTAGTGACGCCAATTTACCGCCTTTTTTATTTTGAAACGGTAGTCGAATTCAGTTTAAGCTTCAAACGTATATTTAAAGAGCTGAATGATACAATTAAAAGCTATTTTATGTTCTTAAACATTTACACCTTTATTCATAAAAACGCAAACAGTCTAATAAACCTGTTTTAACTATTACACTGTTTTGTCTCGTTCTTTCTTGGCGCTGTCATCATTTGACAGAAAGTGACAAAACAGTGTAATAGCTAAAATAGGTTGAAAAGACCGTTTGAGTTATTATGAATAAGGGGGTTAGTATGGGATATCACAAATAATTATAAAATAAACAAACAAGGGAAACCCCCAGTTCTTAACACGTTCCGGGACAGTGACCGCCTACAGGCGTGAAAACAATAAAACATCTATTGTGTCTGGAACAGTGTCCCGGAACGTGTTAAACTGCGGGGTGGAATTAAAGAGGAAAACCACCACACTTTCTTCCAATACAAGAGCCTAGCTCTTAAATTTGATAGATAGATCACAAATAATTTAGTGTACTTGTTGAATTCCCATAACATGTTTCACAAGATTTTTTTTAAACCAAACTTATTTTATACGTGATAGGAACTATACTCTGATTTTTAATTAGATAGACCAGAATGACAGCTTCAATCGAACTATTTACTTTTTAATGTTGCTAGCGTAGTACCCATAGTGTTGTAACAATTTAATTGTATGCGATTAATTGAACTTGTGATATGAATTTTCATTAATGAGATTTTACTAATTAGGATAAATTATACATGTTAAACGTTACATAAAGCTACAAATAATCGTATACATAAAACAGTTTTGGTAAGGTGTAGAAAAATCTAGGTTTCTCTTGCAATAGCAATATTCTTGTATGTAATTACCTATTTTGACTTTTCAATACTATCTATAAATTAATTCATTTAAATAATTATGTTTTTTTAGGATTGCTGATTTTTTAAACAGCTTATTTTAAAATCAATTATGAGCAACAATTGAATGAAATTGAAACTTTCGATTATTAAGGACCAACACTATTTTTAAATTACGAAAAAGTGGCCACCCACCAAATGTCACTATGGTCTATCTAATTAAAAATCAGAGTATAAGCTGAGACTACAAACCTAATATTATTGTATTTAATGTACGAATGTTTCCTATTTTGTGAACAGAGGTAAAAATGCTTTATCATTATTTGCATGATGCTGGCAGCCAATCTTTTAGCAGTGCTCTCCACCTGATTTTGGATTAAAAAGAAATGGTCTACAAAATGTCCGAACATAATTTCTATCGCAAAATATAAGTTACTATATTTTAGTAACTATAACAGGTAAATGTATATTACAACTACATTTTTAGACTTAACTGTTAATGAGAAGGTAAGCTCATCAACTATTATTTATTTGCATTCACGAGGCGGAAGAGGAAACACTAAAGTCCATTAGTTATTTTAACTCGTCTAACGGATCCATTTTTGTTAACATCACCTCGAAATATTGTGAGATAATATTTGAGATTTGTTCAAGCAGTTATGAATAAATATAGTATACTATTTAGGCAATAGAGTAGTTAATTCAAGGAAAAATCTTAACAACTCGTATTCAATATTGTAGTTTTTTTTTTAAGATACAAAGGTTCCCAATATTTATTAGCATGATTTTTGGGCACACTATGTTGCATTCAGCATATCCTAGTGTGCCCAAGAATAATGCAGTAGTATACCCAAGTAGCATAGTTTTAACCCCAGACGAAGAAAGAGCGGGAGGTATTTTTGTATCTGTCTGTGGTATCGTAGCGCCCGAACGGATGAACCTATTTTCATTTACCTAGTTTTGTTTCATAGATAATTTCATCCTGCGTATTCTTAGCTATGTTTCATGAAAATCTGATCACCCGTTTGAAGAACATCATCACTTTTCTAGTTTTTAGTTGTCCGTTCGATTCGAAATTTGGTGCCGATGACATTGACAGTACTGGTATATGGTAAGGTATCCATGACATGATCATCTGTGCTTCTTCAATAGTTAAGTTAAGTTAAGTTAGCCTGTAAGCATCCCATGGCTGGGCAAAGGCCTTACCTCAAATGTAAGGTAGGTAGGAATGGTCACCCATCTAAACACCGACCGCGCCGTAGTTTGCTAAACTTCGGTAGTACTAACCAAAGCGCTGCCACCACTGCGCTACGAGCACCTCAATAATGTTCTAAAAGCTTCTTCAATAATGTTGAAATAATATGGTATAGTAACCATGACCTTAATGATATGACCGGTCAGGGGGTTTTTAAAATTAATAATATTGGATTATTGTATTACCTTTATACGAGTATTTATATTTTAGTGATGGGTAAGTAAGGTTATTTATAAGTTGTTTATGCAATGCTTTTTATACGGTTGTTACTAATTTTACTTGCTTTGAATAGAATACAAAAGGGCGTCTTATATTAACGTTATCATAAATGTTTGGCCCACTGACCACATCCTATTAAACAATGAATAAAATAAATTATATCCTACTATACATTGTTCATTCGAACAATAAAAGTAATCATAACAAAGGACAATTCATTATTATTTTCCTTGAATTTGCTTTAACTGTGTTATTAAGTAATGTTAAATTATACTCGAGTATTTATGAGGGGTCTCTATAAATATCAATGTGCAATTTGTGCATGCTTTTACTGTTATTACGGTATACTAGGTTTTATTCAATACTAGCTTTTGCCCGCGACTTCGTTCGCGTGGACTTCAGGTTCGTCCCGTCTAGTAGCGCAAAAAATGTGTTTTTTTACGACCTCACATTAGAAACCTCAAAAATTGTAGCCTATATGTTATTCTGATGTATAAGCTATATTGTGGTAAAGTTTCATTCAAATCCATTCAGTAGTTTTTACGTGAAAGAGTAACAAACATCCATACATCCATACATCCATACATCCATACTTACAAACTTTCGCCTTTATAATAGTAGTAGGATTGTATGTTTCTAGTGTCCGCATCGAAGGTCCCATTCGACAAAACCAAAACAATTAACAATTAGCGTACACAAGAAAGATCTACCTCTTCTAGCAACATTACGTCTACTTAATGATTGGCGGTATAGATATGCATATTAATTGAATTGTATTATTTATAACTATCCCTGCAAAGGTAATTAAGTGTAATATGTATTAATTAATAAGAAAGTGTACGTGCTAATATGGTAGTAACTAACTGGTCTCAGTTCCGCAGAATATGATTCGATTACTTCCTAGAGCAAAATTGTATCGTAGTTCTGTTATTAGAAAATAGCTGAACAAAGATTTAAATAGTAAGCCACGACTGCCCGAGTAACTTTGGGATCGATACCGTATTTGTAATTGTTCGTGTGATTGCCTTGTTTACCTATTGAGGTAAACAAGGCTTTCAGCTACAAATTTACGGCTAAAATGTATTAAATTCATGTGCATGCATGTTTTTGAACAGGGTCTCATTGCATACACATTGAGTCTACTCAATTATAAATTTTTGCATCACTGGTATTCATCTCATTTCATCACTATTTAGACCAAATCACTGGTAGTGATTGGTCTAAATAGGAAAATATTATTTATTTATTTATTTACGAACACAGTAAGTACCCATTCCGGTACATACAAGAGCAAGCCGCGAGTGCATTGGTAATTTATGAGGGGCCGATCGCCCACTTGTAGGCATATTACAATTTTAGTCAACTGGCCAACGCCCACTGAACGTGCGACATGCATAATATGACGCGCATATATGACTGGCTAAGCATCTCTATCATTTCTATCAACATACTTATTCGCCGCACGACGCCATTTTACAGTGCGCGCACCGAATAGAAGCCTGTTCGATCTGTTTAGTATTTTTATTCAAGTGATTTCTTAAAGGATCCAATATTTATTAAACTTAGTTTAATTTATTTCTAGAAATTATTTGAACGCTACTTATTATACTTTTAAAACAATAAAGCGCTACTTATTATACTTTAAAAACTCAATCACAGCTGAATTTTTGAAACAGAATTTATAACCTCCCTTATTTTGGTAAAAAAAACTCCATTACGACCTGATAAATCAGTAGTAGTCAATGATAGGTAGTATACAGGGTGTTTCATGTAACGTGTCAAGCCGATGCGTGGTAATAGGTGAGTACCATACCTATCCATTTCACCCCCATGTATGTCAGACAAATATTTATAGTTTAGGAGTTATAATTTTTTTTCGATATTTTTCATGATGCACCTAGACGATATCTTTAAAAAATTATAACTTTTTTTTGGGTCCACTTTTCTCAGATATTTTGATCTCAATAGAATGCCCATTATTTGCAAAATTATGAGTAAAATAATCGCCATCCTAACTAAGACACAAGATACAAAATTATTGATCGATACTAAAAAATATTGCATTAAGCAGAACCGAATAGAATTTTCAACATAAATTTAAAAATATAAAAAAGGTTTTCCATAGTTTATGACTAATTTTAAAAACTGCTTGACTTCATAAACTTTCATTACAATACAAAAAACGATCTATTTAATGGGTAATTTTTAGCTTAAATCGGCCGTTGAATGTGGCATATCGGAAACATCTTGATTTTCATAATTTTTATTTTTATTGTTACCTTTGCATATTTTTATCAAATCTGATATTTAGTGTCCCTCTACGTTTAAATAGAGCTCATTTGATAACAAGTACATACATTAATGAGTTAATGAGGGATCCAAAATTTTACTTACATTGCACTCAAATTGCGTACTTTATTAACAACAAATAAACAAGAAACAATTGAAACTAAGACATGCATCATAAAAATCATCTACAACCCATTTATTCACAAACTAAATCATTTCCTTGAGGCTTGGGAAAGCTAAACTAATCCTTTAAGGTAGGGACTAGCGAGCACTAATAATTATTGGCAGTAGCAGCATTTTATTTTGGCGCAATCACATAATCACTAACTGCTTCAGCACCCGTTGCATGGCACATCGATAAACCCGTTTGTCGCGCGTTTTACCGCGTCTACCTAGATAATTTATCTCCACGTGCATGGTACAGTCTTTTAATATATCTATAACGCGAGGTCGTAGACAATTTGTCTCTAGTGCGTAATGGCTGCATTATGGCTGCCGTTTTTTATACAAGTTTGACAGTTTAGGAAAGTTAGCATAGCGTCAGTTATATCGACATCTTGCGATCGTTTATATACCTATATCTATCTATACCGCGTCGCGCGCGACGCGACAAGCCAACCCATGCAACGGGTGCTGCTTTGAGGGCTGAGCCCGACCCAAAATGAAAATTCTGCTTGGGCAAAAAGCTAAAGCTGGCTAGTTCTTAGCTCTTAGCTAACTCATATGGTCGTGGTTAAATATAGTAGTAGGTACATAATGTATGTACTTGTTATCAAATGAGCTCTATTTAAACATAGAGGGACACAAAATATCAGATTTGATAAAAATATGCAAAGGTAACAATAAAAATAAAAATAATGAAAATCAAGATATTTTCGATATGCCACATTCAACGGCCGATTTAAGCTAAGAATTACCCATTAAGTAGATCGTTTTTTGTATTGTAATGAAAGTTTATGAAGTCAAGCAGTTTTTAAAATTAGTCAGAAACTATGAAAAACCTTTTTTATATTTTTAAATTTATGTTGAAAATTCTATTCGGTTCTGCTTAATGCAATATTTTTTAGTATCGATCAATAATTTTGTATTTTGTGTCTAAGTTAGGATGGCGATTATTTTACGTATAATATTGCAAATAATGGGCATTCTATTGAGATCAAAATATCTGAGAAAAGTGGACCCAAAAAAGTTATAATTTTTTAAAGATATCGTCTAGGTACATCATGAAAAATATCGAAAAAAAATTATAACTCCTAAACTATAAATATTTGTCTAACATACATGGGGGTGAAATGGATAGGTATGGTACTCACCTATCACCACGCATCGGCTTGACACGTTACATGAAACACCCTGTATATACCAAGAACAGATGAAAATTTTTAAGTTAATTTACCAAAAAATATAAACAATATCGTGTTTCAAACCATTTAACTCCTAAAAAACATGGCGTGTGTTCTAATTTGCATCACATGAGGTAATAATATTCAGTTCACACATTGCGTAAAGAGTTTCTTTTTTATTCCGTGTACATTTTCCTTGGAATCTGAGCGTTATCTTCTATAGGGCGTTGTTGGGCTTAGAAAATGTGCCGATTGCGTGCCATACGGCAATAGAGATGAGACTTATTGCTTAGAAATCAGGGACAAATAAGATGCTTATCTCTCAAATTGACTTAGATATACAGTAATTTAAGTTTCATTTATCAAATCTGACAACGGTAGTGGTTTCCCAATACAATACGGTAGTTTTATATAAATACTACTATTTGACCGAATACTCAAACGAACATTTAATTAATACCACAATTTTTTAAAAAATACGCAGACCATGTACTAACATGAAAAGTCGACTTTGACAAGAAAATAAAGTTATATACTTTTGTGTTGAATAGAATCAAAAATTAGATACTGTGTGATAGATTTTGCACTCTGCGGCGTGAATATAAAAGATCAAGCAAAAAATTCACTATACTTTTTTCTTTTCTTGCCTCTATAACTTTATTTACACCGCCTGTATTTTTTTCTATTTATACCTATGGTTAAATGAATGCTTTTGGAATTAAGTTCGCCATATGTACGATTTTATGTTTTGTGCATGAAGTTTTAAATAAATAAATAAAAGTTATTTATTTTAACAACACAAGCTATAGAAGAATTCGTAACAATAGAAACATGTCTCACTCCTGACCATTCTGAAGTATACATCTCAATTTGTTTCGGCTCGTTAAGGAAATAATAAAGGAGTCTCCCAACCCTTCTCATTCGTATCTTGGGACGCGATACGCCAGCACTTCCGGTCTAAATGGATTAATTAGAAAAAAATCTGATACTCCGTGTAGATAAACTTGATTAAAGGGTTACTTTTTATCGTTGTATCTATTTGTCTCCGTTTTACCCACTTTCTTTTTTTAGATTAATTATATCATCGCTCTACAAAAACTAACGATTTAATAGATTCGACATTTAAATTAACAAACACGAAAGTAATAAGGCATAAGGCATAAACTAAAATGTGGTAAACGGTATTGGTGTCAAATAGACTCAGACGTTATTGTTACCATAGATTGTAAAAAAATGACACTGATTGCTTACCCTAATAAATGAAAAAAATCAATTATGTAGAACAAAAAATCTTATTTATATTATTTGTATACTACGATAAATGTGACTCAAAATAGTCAGCAACGGGTTAAAACTGGAGTCTATTTTAGACAGTCGTAAATCAAGCAAATTTAAGACCAAAAGAGCAACGAGGCCAGCCAGCATATCACAGTACAGTACTTATCAAGTTCCCAAGAATAATTTAAATGTGATTCATTCATGAATGCGAGCTTTCTACTTAAGGAGAATATACTAGTGTTGAGGCTCGCGAACATTTCCACGGAACTGTTCAAACAATACAAAATCACCGTACGACCGTCACAAACGGCAAGCACTATAAATTAAAGTAGACCACTGGCTCTCAAAGTGTACGGCACATTTGGGTAACTACATTCTATGTATACTCGTAGAATGCAACACATTGTTGAAAACACAAAAATAAACAAAGCTGTTGTCATAATACACTTTTTTTTCTTATTTGAATTTTCTATTAAATTGGTACCGAATTATCAAGTTAAGAATCGCTGAAAAGTAAGGTAAGGTATTAAGGGTATTATCCCTTACAGCGACTGAACAATGGATCGAATCTTAGATCATAAAATATTCATTTTAAAGTAATTAATTGTAGCTTAACCAGTAACATTGTATTAACAAAGCTATGTAGGTAATACTATTACAGAGAATCAATTGCTTACATTCCAATTCTATTAGAGTTAGTTGAATGAGTAATCCTTTACACATGAATGGTTTGGGAACCACGCAAATGGTGAACAACGAGGAGGTGAAAAAATGAACGCGACGTTGCGCTGTGTTCAACATTAATCAGAGCTCTGAGAAGGCGTAGAGAATTTATTTTACGATTGTTACACCGCCGATGAAACGTTAAAAATGCTGTCGGGGCTATATTGAAACATTCGATGCATTGTTCAAGCGAGATTGGGCCGATAACGCACCGAGTTCCAACGTCTAGCCCCACTCTAGCGCCTTGTTGATTTTCCAACGTAAACTGTCTGAACCCGGCCGCGACCAGTTTCTTTTTTATTGGTACTGGTTTGGTGTAAAACGGAACGCGACTCCGTATCGATCGTACGATTAAACAACGAGATATCATAATCACCGGTCTGCGCGTTTATCGAAAGTATAATCGGAGTGCGGCAATAAATTTGTCTCATTTTAATATCCTAGAGCGTGTAATGTTCCGTAACCGTTCATGTTTGACTTAGATCTCGTTAACCGCGAGCTCCTACGCCGGTCGCGATGTGCGCGCGGTACAAAAGACTTCAACGCGTTCGTGTCGCAACACTCATCTGTGTTTTACGAAGACAACCATGCGTTTTACGATTGTATGATCAGTATAAACTAACAGTTTCTTTAGATAGTAATGATGGTTTTGAGCTAATACTTTCAGTGTATGTAGACGACTGACGAAACAAAGGCGGTCGTAATCAAAATTTAAAGTGAGCTTAGCAACCGATACTTTAATACGTTAATCTCTCCTCGTTAGCTTTACACGACGCAACCTGTTATTTAGCTGAGCTATTACGAAACCAAACAATATCACGCGCTGGTTACGGAGTATTTTTATGTGACTCACCGCTAACGATCTTCATTGGACGCGAAACAATTTTGACGCAAATTATACGCTGTTATGAGCAACCACGTTAATTAAGTTGCCTGCAAGAGATTAATTTGATTATCAAATTTTTATTTCAATTATGTTTACAACAAGCGGTCATTATTTCAACGGCCCTATTTGTTTCTGCTTTATCATATTCGAGATTTGATTGTTAATTGCATCAGTCACGGTTCGTCAAAATTCTGCTGGTTATTAATAGAACACTCACCCAAGTTGATTTGATGTGTGTAAGTTTTATAAGGTCTATGACCGTTGAAGTATGTCAGTTCATTATGTAGTTAGTAAAAATAAGAGCAAACGAGAAGGAAAATGGCAAACGTATTAAATGAGTGGTCTTGGAATAGAATGCGGTTTTTTATGTCGTACCAAAAGTGGGTGTACATATACAGTTGTGTTGTGGCATCCAAATTAGGTATTGCGCACAATAATAAAATATTTGTGTTACTTATATGCAGATTTGCAAACATATCATGTGCATTTATATATTGATAAAGAACCAATTGCATTTTGCGACGCAAACATACTGATTGATTATCTTTATTCAATCTATTTGGTAGAGCAGTATAGTGCGTGAAACTAAATTAGATCACGCCGATTGCTAAACAACAATTTCAAAAGTGGGTCATTCATAGACAAGTTCATTTACGAGTCAATAAATAATAATCAATTTCGAAAATAAATATTAGGCACATGTCCTAGTTCGTATTTAAATGTTTACAGACGTAATTTTCATCAGTAAATCAATTACAGATTTGACACAACCAGTTACTGGTTTTACGGACATTCGTCGATACGACAAGCGAGGTCGAGCTGTTAACTCTTAAGTGGTTCGAGTTGATCATTTAATTACTTATCGATAATCACTTCAAAAAAGTAGAGCATAAGTAGAGTACCATTAGTAATGGTTAGAAAGTCATTTAGGTATTTGTAATCATGAAGTAAATATTGTATAAGTAAAAATATACTACAACCTATTAAATATTTAACATCAACTTAGCATTTAAGATAATACTAGCAGTGCACGCGAATGCGTCCGCGTGTTTTAATTAATTAAAAATTAAATAGTTTTAATCCCGTCGCAGAGCGTGATGTTTTAAAGCTGAAAGTCTTCCTCGAAAAATAAACTATCCAATACATTTTTTTTAAGTTGGTCCATTAGTTACATAGTAGTGAAATTAGCGCATTCAAACAAACAAATAAACTCTTCAGCTTCATATTATTATAGAATAGATAAAACTCCATAGAAATATAAAAGGAAATGTTTTTTAAAATGTATTATATTATTTATCAGAAGGTTTTGGTACAAATCAACACAGAAACATAAAGAAATCGTACGGTACAATATTAAGACATTCCATTCACCTTCCACACAAATCTTTTAGATTATCGGTAATTTCATTAATTCAAAAAGCATTCACACTGACATGGTGTATCAGTTTCACTCAAAACAAATGTTTGTACAAAGTTAATAACTATATATATAACTAACCAAAGAAGCAATTCATGTAGATACATATTCCCAAATCGAAACGATAACAGGCATAATTGGTCGCCAGAGGTCCGAGACGGGCGATAGTCCATAATGGCTAGAAGTATTTAACGGCGAGATAAAATCTTAACAAAAGCGATTTGGTTAGCCGTCTTGTTTTGGTACTTACAGCATCCACGTATGCACCTATATACCAATCTAGTCGTGGCCCGGCTGGTTTAGATTGGACTTTACGTCGGTTAACACTCGTACCGGGATGGCGCGATAACACATGGACTACGGGAGGAGAAGGAGGTCTACGGAATCTGGTATTCGGTAAATGTATTGACCCCGGTTGCGTGCCAGCGTGTCGGTGCCTCGTCTATGATATGTAAATGATAATTGGTTTCCGAATAGAAAACGTTCTGTTTATGTTGCGATGAACGTTCGGGGGGCAAGTGCCGATAATAATTTTAATACGCCCATACGGACCACTCATGTGTAATTATGTGATAAGATTGTGTTAATATTTTTATGGTTTGTTTGACATGGAGAAATCGTTATGATAACCACAGCTACGTTATAGACGCAGTAGTTAAGTAGCTGTTAATACATTTTCAGTTTAACAGCGTGATGTTTTCAATTCATATAAAATTACTGATTGTAACAATTATTTATCATAGGATCCGTATTAGCAACAGTGTGCAATTTTAGATTTTATGCAGTCTTTATTACGGCTACTTTATTATTTACAACTCTACTTACTTAGAATTGGTTTAATATACCATCTTATAATAAACTCCGAAGTGCAAAAGCGGTCTTATCTCAAGCACAATAAGTTCAATAAGCATATTATCATGCCGTTTGTATCTGGTGTTGTTTATGAGCAAATTATTAATGCGAACGATATTAGCAACAATGCAGTGTTCAGACAATGGTTTTAGCTGAAACTAAGCGCTCGTTCGCTTTGCACGAGATTTGTAACACAATACACGCGAGAATGAGCTCATTTCTAATGCAATCAAGTGATTCCGAAGCTTCGCATCGCGCGGGGCTGAGTACGAGACGCGCCTTTTGTCGCGGATCACACCTCTTGAATCTGAGACGCTCTTAATCGTTAACACCGGGTTTTATTTGCTCTTATTTAATTTAGTATTTATTCAATCTGCCCCCGGCGTCGCGCCGCTGTTCTTATTTCGTTTGCACCTTTTGTGACAGGCTCATTGAGCGCGAGGTGTCGGGATGTATTCGCCGGCGCGGCTCAGTTTACACGTTCAACTACGGCGCCTTTCATCGTGCACAAAGCGTAATTGAATCCCACAGAATCCTACGCAGGCCGTAAGATTTAATAGGGCATTTAAACACTCGCATTGGCCATTGTGAGTCGGGTTTTGTATGCGATTATTCATCGCAAACCGCAGCGGAGCTAGCTTTCCGCAAAGCGCTGCGTTAGACAAAGTGCGATACGGTGGGTCGCCATGTGCGGTTTCGTGTTTATCATCATTCAAAGAAAACTGCTCTCGGTAATCGCAAATCTTTCATCGAAACACTACGTAATTTACTATTCTGTCTAACAGAACTTGAAATTAATTTTAAGGTGAAGGTTGGAAGAAATGTTGGTTAGAGACCCCGAGGCTTTGAAGCGCGTCTGTAGTTGTATAAATTTCAACGAACGTCAAGGCAGCTTAGTGGTAGTGTTACAACGAATAGGAACTAATGTATGGATTGCAGTCCGCCGTTTTAATTTGAGCCGCGGCATTGCAAGTCATTAGTGTAGAGCAGGGACTTCGGGCTAAAGAATCGGAGTTCATGTCTAAGTGGGCGCGTCAGTCTGCTCGTAAAATTGGAAATGGATCCTCGTAAATCGTCGATATTGAGCGGAGTCGCAAATTGCTGCGCGTACGCGGCCGCGCATTCGAAGTTTTGATCACTGTTCTCAGCATTTATATCCTCCTTTTCGATACATCGTAAACACTTAAAACTTTGAAACAATAACATTGATGTGTAGCTTGTCTTTGATAGATTTTACAAAACATTCTTGAGCTGTAAATATTTGTTCTATTGTAGCGAATGAAAGTGTTAGTGCATCCTCTAAGCTGAGAACACATGGTAGACTACCTAAGAATTGAAATCTTATTGGACGTTAGAATTTATAAGCTTTGTAAATCTGATTCTTATTCGTAGGTGACCAAGCCTGATGGTAAGTCATGTTTGATGACCTAATAGTAATTTGGGCGTGATGTTTGTTTTAGGTATCTTAATTACCAATTCTTTTTTCGTAGGACCTGAGTCAATGAACTTTAATTTTAGACCATGTACTTCTGAATAATTTTCAAAAGTTTTACAATATCACAATCTCCAATTTTATTGTTTTAAAATGAAGTCGTATAATCAAAATAGTAGTTTATGATTGCGTCGAGGAACATATTTTACATTTGACACACATGAAACGCTATACTTTAGTGGAAGCACGAAGTAGGCGGTTGTATAAATTAGCTTGTCATAAAAGGTTAATGTGAGGCAGCAATAGAAAACACATATCCTACTGTTTCTGTGGAGAGTCGCGTGTCTGCTCGTAAATCTGGTAGTGGTAGAGGGCCGTGTGTCAACTATAAAAACGCAATATCATACATCGATCAGGTGGTGCGACGGCCAACAATGCCCTGGCCATTGTGGTGTGCTATCTAATCGTAATGAATATAAATTTTCAGATGACATTTACGATCGGTGCGCGCCGTGATACTGCATCTATATAGACGTGATAGATACCGGGTTTAATGCACGCACACACCGCTCGGATTAACAATAAAATACTAAAGTATCGCCGCTGTATCAATTTGTACCATCGCAGGCGTAAAATACAACATTTATCCGTTCATTTATCAACAAATATTGTAGCAAGTTAGTGTTTGTAGCGAATCAATTATGATTTTCACGTTGGATTACGCCGGTTACGTGCGTTTTACAGGAGCGATTAACAACTTAAAAACGATTGTCGATATTAAATCAAGTAAGTGAGATTGGCAATTTATTAGAAGGAAAGAAAAAACGTTTATTATAGTATTTATTCGTTTTATTACCGCCACTGTGATTACTTGAACGGTAAGCAAACCGGTTTTGAGAGGGAGTGATATTATTCCCTTAGTTCATGGAGTATAAGACTTTAACATAAGTTAAATATTTGGAAGACAAAGTATTGTTTTATAAAGTAAAAAAAAAACATTAGTTCGTAATTTTAAATACAAATAATTAAAAACCCACTACTGTTATCCCAAAGTTCAAAATTCATTAAATAGTGCGAATAGAAATTAATAAACAGCAGAGCAAAATGTTTGTCATCAATAGAGAAAAATAAATGCGTCTGTATGGGAAAATTAATTCAAACTCAAATCATTACAAAAGCTATTTGAAATACGCAATAAAAGACGACTACATTTGTATTTAAAATTTAAACCACGGGTTAAAAGCACGCGAACTCAGTATCATCATCAAGTTAAATGTTTTCGAGTGGAAGCTAAATTTAGCTTTCAAACGATAATAAAGATTATGAACTATTCACGTTGAAGAGGTCTCTTTCTTTATCGGATATACTGAAGACACACTTATCTGTTCAAAGAGTAGTCGAGTGGCTACTTGAATTGAATACACAAAACTATTTTGACACAAACCATTGACTGTTAATTTGATTGGTATGATCTAATGATAATTAAGTAAGTCAAATAAGAATAAATTGATATGGCTTTCATTAAAAGCAAATTAAACGATTATAACAGTTTTTATAAAGAACAAGACTGCAAAAGTTTTTGAAAGCATACATTGGTAGGTACCAATGTACTTTTACTTTATACTGGCTTTGTACTTCGTTTTATTTCGTTTCTAAAACAGATCTTCATTCATTAAAAGCATTAGCTCAAATGCAAAATAAAGCATTATTTACCCAAAATACCATCATGTGTGTAAAAATAGCCATTTCAAAGGCTACAAAAAGTGACACCTCACCACATGCGCGTTTCATAACGAAGTATAAATAAATTCTAAAACGCGCGAACCGTCCGAAGTGAAAACGGCTTGGTTCAAGGAGTCCAGCTAGCCATTACTGCGAGGGGTGAATTATTTACCACAATGACATCGCGCGGCGTATAATTTGCCTTGCGCGCGGAGACCATTATACTCTCGCCGATTCATTCTATATAATGAGAACGGCCGCTACTGACAGTTCCTTGCTATGCACCACGGCTGAGTCGGTATGGATTCTCTTCGGCCTTTTAACGGAACACAATCATCCTTTAGTTAGATATACGACTTGTTCGAACACTTGGACTTTGCAACACAAAGACTCTATCAAAAAGTATCTACATTGTAGTGTGCGCGTCACCTACATATATTAACACGCACACTCACTTCCTCCTATAGTATATAAGTGTCAACTTTATTAATAAACCCCCCTTAGATCGCAGTCAGTCGTATCATTTATATCGCTCCCAACGCCTATCACTGCATGGCGACCCTGCCAGTGCTGCCTGTTGGCAGTACTGAGCAGATGGTCTTGGAAAAGTGAAACGTGGACAAAAAACCTTTTGTTCCAACTTTGAACATCGTCAATCGCACTTAGAAATAATTAACTTGTAATATTTAATTTTAATAAATTTATAATAATTAAATTGGTTTTTTGTTTCCACCGTTGTGGCCGTTCGTAATTTATTCTTGTAATTACACTGCAACATTGATAAACACAATTTCGTATATGTACATGCCTGTTATAATGGAATCAAACACCAAAACTTACTAAAATATAAAGCCAGGTTTCTTGATTTATAAGAAAGCAAGGAATAGCTAATTAAATTGACATTTATGTATGCGATCTGTTGATTTGATAAAATCTGCTAATTAAGTTATTTCTATGCAAATTACAATAAATATTGCATCGTTATAATAGATGCCATTAAGTTTTTTAAGATGAAATAATAAACAAGTCACATTTTCTTGAATTATACAGGTAATTTAAAGCAATAGAAAGCGATACAATCGTGTGTATAAGCCAGTTGAAAAAACGAGCAAGAAATACATTTTGTAAATAGTACGTAGAATATTTGTTTGTCTAGGTATTACTATTGTGAGGCCGATGTACTATGATGATGCTAATAAAAGTAGGTATATCTGTATATTCCTTTTCTGGATGTTAATATAAGGCGTTCAGTATTATTTCTGTCGACTCATTATGCCTCCGTATTGTGCGCTAATAAGACAACAGCACGATAATAAAGTTAATTAATTGACGTAGGCTCGTGAGTAAATCAAACAAAGCTCGGTATTTATTGGCCCTCAATAACATTAGGCTTAAGCCAAAAATGATTGGCGCCCGACAGGTTATTAAGAAACCAGTCAGAACAAAGCCGTCCAGTGTTTGAAAAGCGGTGTAACAGTATTTAAATATGAACATTTATAGGGTCTGAATAATTTTGACACTCGCAATGTTATTTTATTCTTATACATAACCAAAAACTTACGCACGGAAAGAATTTGTAGGACCGTCCAGTATGTTTGATATTAACCTATCACTTCCAAAAAATGAACAATAATAAAAGACATAGTGTTTTGAAAACGGTATAGATAAGATGCAAGAAATGATACATACAGTAGTAACCATCGACGATAAAATTGTATAATGTTATTGTTGAATAAGGATTACAAAATTTGTTTGACGCACCTCTCAGCAGAGCATCGTTTCATTATTTGTAGCCAACAAAAACGAACAGACTACATAGAGACATGATAAATTGTTGTTAAAATAGTGAACTATGACACACACAACGCTGGCCCATACTGACATACGAGTAACGTGCCGCGTCGTGCCTTCTTGTCTGTAGCCCAATGTATTCAATTCTCGTCTTTATTTTTTGTTCTATAAGCGTGATAATCGTTTCCTGTCGGCGAGCTGTGTGTATTATCATAAACAAAAAAGTGACATCTCATTGATGTATTGGGTAAAAGGAAGGCTTCTAGACCGTTAGCTAGTTAACAAAACGATATCCGACCATTAATCACGGTCCGATAGCTATCTTCGTTTTCACGATGATACATAGGAGATTTCAAACACATTTGCTTGCAATGTTAATCTTTGCCTACAACTGAGCAAAACTGGTCCCTTGTTCATAAAGACATCCTTATAGTCACTCGGGAGTCTCAAACTTATTAATTATATGTACATTTTTCTGAATATTAAATTTTTACTTTTGCAATAACATGACCCAATATTTAATTCTCTTGGTTACATACCTAAAATATACCTAAAGGATACATAGTTACCAATAATTAGAAATGTTACAAGTAAAACACGCAATGTCTAAACTCGCGGCCTCAAACTAGTCTATTCAAATTATGGATAACCAAATCATTTGACTGCTAATGTCGACGATACACCGGCGATAACCTGTGAGATAAGTTCCAGCCATGAAATTAAAAATCGCAGACGAGATTACCATGCCTATCTCATATTTGCATGCAAATGACCTTATATTATAGAGATAGAGCGCACACAAAGCGCTTACTAAATGAATTAGTACTAGAAATTTAATTTAATACGTATTTAAAAGGAGGCAGTAAAACTTAAATCTGGGCTTTGGATGAAAATTCCGCTGCCAAAGAAAAAATAAATAAAGCTGAGCTAATACGTGTCGATGAAAAAATATTAGAGGGTGACGAAATTTACTGTGATCCGAGCTTCGGCACCATTAAGCCTATCCGCTAGCCAATAAGGTGGACACTTGACGTATGCGTTTCCATTAGGTGCCCGCGCAAGAAATACATCACGGCGGGCCTTAATCAAAGACGCCAAGAAACCGCCCGAGATTAATACGTAGACACGAGGGATGTATCGGCGCGCTAATATTTGACATAGTTCAAAATACCCGTTAGGTTTTTTCTTATTATGGCATAACGTCAGTTGGCTTTTACAACTGCTGATCCATCACACGTTGCTCGTATCGTATCATATTTCTATACGTATCAAAAATACCTTTTTTATGGCTATTGAAATATTGATGTTGATCAATATTGTTATCCAAATCGAATACGCTATTAGAAGCGTAGATCAGTTAATACTTAGGTTTTAGATTTTTTAGATTCTAGAGCTTACTACAACATGAGTCAGTTGTACGTTATTCACTAGTAAAAGTTCACCTCGTTGCCTTTTTATTAGGGTTCCGTAGCCGAATGGCAAAAAACGGAATTATAGTTTCGTCAAGTCTGTCTGTCTGTCCGTCCGTATGTCACAGCCACTTTATTCTGAAACTATTAGCGCTGAAACTTGGTAGGTAGGTGTATCTTCTTTACCGCTTTTCGATTCAGGTACAAAAAAAATTAAAAAATAATAATATAGGGGGGGCTCCCATACATGAAACTAAAACCAAAAAATTTTTTTTTTCTCAAACCTTTACGTGTGGGATATCTATGGATAGGTCTTTCAAAATGACATTGAGGTTCCTAAAACCATTTTTTCTAAAAGTCTAACGTTTGAGATATAGACGTTTCCAAAGTGGTAAAATGGGCGTCCCCCCCCATCTAACTTTTGAACCCAGGAAGAGAAAATTTTGAAAAAAATATGTAATGTAGATCTCAACATAAACTTTCAACGAAAATTGGTTTGAGCGTAATCGAACTAGTAGTTTTTGAGATATAGCACATTTTTTTTTTAAACCGCAAATATAACTTTGTCTTTCATACAAACACTATGAAAAACAAAGTTATGTTTGCGGTCAAAAAAAAAATGTGGTATTTTGGCTAAATGGAAGTAAGAATCCCTAATTCAGTTAAAGTTGGCACGGAACCCTCAGTGCGCGAGTCCGACTCGCACTTGGCCGGTTTTTCTGTAGCAGAAGGCAAGAAAAAGAACAAATGGGAACCACGCACTGCATAAGAGTTGGTAACAGAACAAATTGGTGCGATGACTGGCCGGAATACAGAGCGTTCGACAGGTTGCACGATAATCCCCTCTGGTAAGTCGACCACGCGACAACTTTATCCGCTTTGTCTCAGATCAGTGTGGCCCAATCAGTGTACGAGGATATACATAATGATACTGACTAAAGTACAAAGAAACGTCGATAGTAACATATAACCACCGACCATATAGCGTATGCATGAGGGCTTTGAAAACTTTTTGCTCTTTTCAATCCTTACAATCTTTTCCGCCATTCCTAAACTGTAAATGAAAATGTGTGAACCTCTTAACATTTTCCGCAGAAGATCTAACAAGATAACATCAACGTGGAAAATTTTGTACTGGGAATTGTACGTAATAAATGTATTAACATAATGTCACTATTAAAAAATCTCTAACGACAGTTAACTTTTTAAAAACGTTGCTTAATGGGCTGTTTCAAGTCGCAAAGTATACTTTATAAAAAATGTGCCGTTCAGACTTGTACCTAAGTGTGGTCGGAGTTAAAGTTTAAACGCCCTAAAACGGACTGGTTTAATAATTTCAGCTCAAGTGGGGCACGAGTGTCGTACAGTTTGCGGGGCCATCGTAACTCCAACCAACTCATAATTGATTTATCGCGCGGTCGCGGCACTTCGCAAAAAAGTTGAAACTTCCCTAGCAAGCAGATGAGACCCAGGAAGGGTTAATTAAAACGAATGGACGGTCATCCGCGAACAGAATGTCGAAGTTTAGCGGATCACCAATTTCAATGCTCTAATATTGTTACAAACTCGGCTCCGCGTTTCTTTAATTAAAATTAACGACGCAAAACTTTGACAGTCAAACGAATTATTAGTACAGAAGCAAACTTTTAATTAGTTCGCCTTCTTCGAGCAATACTTTTGTGCATTTACTTGTCCGGAGTAATTTAAATTAATTTGAATTCTTTCATCCGGATAAGGATCTTATAGTTTTCAGATGGCGACCGGTGCTCATATACGACTGCATGTCGAATAATCGTAATTTTTGTTTCGTTCTGGTGGTAGGGAAAGAATTTCATTAAACATTTAATCGGCTTCGATTCGACGCTAAGGAAATAAGTAAAAATATCGCGCACATATTACAGAAAGCCGTTCAAATCAGGATACACGGATAATCATAGAAATCGATGAAGAAATACTTCAATAGAATGGTATTGTAATTTACTTGCTCGTGCTATGATTTGATTTTGTGACAGGCGTTGATTTGAGATTACTGATTTCATGCTGGTAGTCAACGTCACACGAGACTATGATATAATATTCGACAGTTCACGAGTTTCTTCTCAATGTGTTTCCTCAGGGATAGTAAGTAGTACGTATTTTTATTTTTATTTAAATCGACACGCTATGATGGTTTGATTATTTGTAATCACACTCTATACTCGTCAAGAATCCACGTAACCACTTGTGACAATATATTACCACTTATGCACTTCTCAGTGTCTTGTGTATAATAAACCTAGGGAAATAATAATAACCAAACAAACGATTAGGTTTCCAATGCTGTATAGAAAGGGTCTTGCGTTGTTGTATCAACAAAAGTTCAACTACGGGTCAACGTGATCACGGAGAACAAATGTCATGTGTCAGCTATACAAGATGATCGTGTCTAGGTAATAAATTGATTTAAAACAAACAATATTGTGCTAAATTCTCACACCAAGATATCCCGATAGCTTTCATTCAAAATCTGCACGAAGCGGATTCATAAGTTTTTAACAAAATATACATTTACAACGTTAATTTGAAGACACTCAAAGTCTGTATCGTGAATAGAGAATCATCCAATTCACATGACTGTGAGCATCTCAATTCATTCAACACGCACGCACTGAATTCAAGACGTCCATGTCAATTCAGTCAGCTTCGCCAACTGTGATGTAATAGACTCTAACCGTGACTAATATACGGAGAGCGTGTTCGCATGTACAGTTTTTTCATGTAATGGCATTATTATCGTGCTAATGTATCGGTGGTAATGTAATATACAGCGTTTGGCCTGTAATAGGAGCATAACGTTCTACAGAGTATACGTACTCGTTACCTTGACCTGGTCATAGAGCTCATTAATACTTTATCCCAGAGATATTGACATTCAAAGTCATAATCCCTAAACAATGTATACCAAAATCGCTAGCTCTTTGTAGTAAATGACAATGTCAAGTTCTATGAGTAGACACATTTGCTAATAACACATTTCTGGTTCGATTGATTTTGTTAGAAAATAGCAATATGACGGTACGTAAAACTTTACAAGTGCGGAGGTCCACGTATTCACACCTCGTGAAACCGTGGGGAGCTCAACCGGTCAGCTCCGGGTTAAGGTGCCTTTTAATTTGACCACTCCGGCGCCTACGCGCACCGACGTAAACAAATCGTGAGATGAGATCAATGAATATTAAGCAACCTCCGAAACAATTTCCAGCGCCATCTCAGAGATAAAATAAATATTTCTCTCCAAATAAACACGGAGAAAGAAACACTGATTGCTTCATAAATTGTCAAACACTGCCGTCCGCCAATGAGTTTCGCCGTTCGTTTCCGAATGAAATAATGAACAACGCGAGGCAAATTGGCGAATAAATAAAAAAGCAACCCTTTAATATATTCCAGAGATTACTTTTTCGATGCTAATTAAGATGAATGTGACATTGTGCAAGCAGTACGACTTTAACGATTGCCAATCTCAGTCCGGGAACGTGCAAGTTTTGCGATAACGAAGCGGGAAGATCGTGCGCTGACAGCTGACTATGATTCAATACATCTTCTGCTGTCTCGTCAATCCACGGAGTACGAATGAACCTCACACGAATATGTTTCGTCACCTGGGAACAGCGCTTTGGTAATAATAATACATTCGTTTGTATAACAAGCACATACTTAACGATGCTTTTTGCTCGATTCATTTTATATATACTTAGGCAATAAGCAAACCTAATGTGAAACACAAAGCCATAACATGAGAAACAATAGCCCGGCTTGACGTCTTGCCAACGGAATAGAAATGTGTATAAATTAGCATACCGACAAACACAAGTTAGCGAATAAAAAGAGTCCCTCAACAAAATATACCAGGGTGGCGTAATATCGCCGCAGGTCGTTGTTAACACTTTGTCGAGGCAGATTTTTATGTTCAGGAATAAATATTTAAGCATTAACTAGATTCATTTTATTCAAATGAACAGCGAAGCGTCCCGCTGATTTCGCAATTTAATTTTTCCGTCTAATATGCATAGAGCTATATATTTGCCTCTATCATTTGATTTGTCGTTTGTAGGTTTGCGTCGATAGTTAGATCAACGACTCCTTTGCTTCCTGCGTCCGTAACGTATTCGCACAAATACTAGCACATTGGCTGTCAGATAGGTATGTAAAGTTCAAAATATTTCTTCGTTAGCAAGATAATTTGGATATTATTAATCGTTAAGATACAGGAGTTGAATCGAGGCGGACAGCTTCGATAGATATACCGTTAACGGAACGTACATCGAACTTGACAAATTGCTTACGCTCCTAATATTCGGACACCTCGGCAGCCGAGCAAATGGCGGCCATTATCGGCTACATCTCCGCTGTGCTTTGATATAAAGATAACTCGATCGGCCGATGTGAGAAATGTGGAACGGGCAGCGGCCAGAGTCCGTTTCTAGTGCTGTTGGCAGTTAACTTTTAACTGCAAATCGATACGATTGCCCGGTACTACACACCACTCTGCTTCTACCAATTCCGTTGACCATAAAGGTTAGTAGCAAATCCTGAGTCGTAAACTCAAAAATGTGGTAGTAAACTTGTAACTAGGATTTAAATCCCTATTAATTTTAAAATATTTGTATTTTGATTATCTTTCTTTTTAAATGTTTTGTTTAAATAACTTTTGTTTGTTCGTTTTACATATTATTGATAGGCACGAGTAGATGTAAGAAAAACCAAGTAGGTGATATATATAAAAAGGTGGTAGTCATAAAACAAAAAATAACTAAGACTAAACGATTGGTACTTACAGTTTTTAACTACTACAAGCGAGCACATCCCTAGCTGTGACAAACAAGTTCGCAGCACTAGCACAGTTGGACTTGTCTGTCACACATCAATACGGGGAGCACAATCAATATGTTAATATCTCAGATAAGACAGCCAGATTTCTCAACATAAAACATATACACGCCGACATAGAACAAGACTAACCCAAATTCCTTTCCGATACCATCACAAATATGCCAACGGAACCAAACACAATCTGATGAGTTTTTGTCACTGTTAGCTTTGTTTTATGCAAATAGATCTACTTCAAGATTAACATAATACTAAACCTACGTAGATATCTCTAACATTATAAAATTAAACAGGTCGTTAACTAAATAGCTGTTTTAAAACATATTCAACAATCTCGATACGAATAAAATAAAGAAACACCTTCTCATGCAAATAACGACTATAATTTAAGCGCTGCTTTTTTTTCACAAATCATAAATTATGAATCAAAAGTCAACATATAACTACATAGCCATTTTATGTTTATAGCGTTTTAAAATTGATCTACGAGCCTACCAAACGTGAGTCAGAGGTTGTTAATTTTAACTTTTGTTAGATACTTTTGAAAATATTCCGAATAATTAAAAAATCAAAACGTGTGTGTGTCGTAAAACCGTGATTGACTCCAAGTGAAAACTCGTTAGGTGGATCGTAAAAGTCGACAATAATTAGACGGGCACAACCGCGAGAGCCGATATGAGCTGATTACGAAAGAAATACAGTCTTACTGTGTTGATTTATTGTGCACTGCCTTCGGTTTCATCGGCTCGCCGGCACCGGCCCGGCAACACGTGTAGTTAATGTAAACTTAATGAAAAGAAATTCTTTACATTTGTCTTCTTGTCTACGCGACTCAAAATAGTTAGTTGAATTATTACACGCAATCAACGTACATGCACCAAAATAAACAATACATATAACGGCAAAGCGCATAAAACGGTACTCATCAATCAATTGAATATTCGTGGTCGTTGGTATTTCGTTACAATCCGATGGCTAATTTGCAATTAAATTTGACCGCCCCGTTGACCGCATACGCTAACTAAACCATTTCGCTAATATCGACTATTTAAAGTGTGATTTCTAATTAAAAACAGGAATGATGAAAGAGATTAAATACATCGTGCTGAAATTGACCGACCCAAAGCCGTGTAGCGTATTTATGTAACAAAGATCAAATTAGAATGCAATAAATTCTCGCTCGAAGCCATTTCAATTTTCTAATATGATAAACGATTCGTTCAAGAGAGCAATTACTGCGGTCTGTATTGGGAGTAAAAGCAGTACAACGATTATTACGCGTGTACCATGAAATCCAAAGACTGTTAACAGTTCAACACAACACACTAATTGACTTCATGAGCGATAACGCTCTTTTGGGATCGGAATAAACAAACACATGAATGTCTTGTTCCCATTTTAACAAAAAATAAATACTAGTTATATTTCATGTTAAGTATGCTATACTTAGTTGATTATATTAAAAGCAAGCCAAGGGCTATTGATACTCATAAAATATGTAGCGGTAAAATCAATGTTGAATACAATCTATTCACAAATGATAAAATGCATAATTAATTTTACACACATGTCACGTTACCCTCATCATCATTTGCCCGAATGGTTATGCCAAGCCTCAGTGGACCAACTAGATTTAAATTTGTTATCAAAACACAATTATTTAGGTAACGCAGAAACGTTGATTTAGCATTCTCGGAATGCCGATGGGTTCGCTTATCAGCTTATATTGCATAATTTTTCCAACGTCACGACGTGGCAGTCTTCAATGGAATGAACAAAATTATCAGTAAACTGAATCTAAAATAAGAGAGTTAACTAAAGAGAGAGAATTAGAAAGATACAATCGTCCTAATAAAGATAAGGCCTTTACCTAGGCAGTGGGCAAATCAGCTACAATATTACTTAACTTTATATCTTTGAGACCACATTTAACAGTATTTTAAAAGCTTATAACAGAACTAGCGGCCGCCCGCAACTTCGTCTGCGCGTTTTGGTTTACTTCGATCCTATAGGTCGTAGCGTACTGTTTTATAGCCTGCAGTCATTGAACTACCTTTATAACCTTACCCAATTAATATTATGTAAGCCATCTTACACACACTCATGAATCTAATCGAACCAGTAGAGTAGGCAGATCCTAGATTAGTGCGTGCAAAGTTGAAACTAATAAAAATCTCTTCTACTTTATAATATTAAAAAAGAAGTAAATATAAAATGTTGCCATATTTTATGAGCACATATCTCGGCCTTTAATCTGGTGAAAATTACAAAGAGGTATTATCTTTGTACAACGCAATCGAAATACTGCACCTATCGTAAATTATTTTTATTTCGGGTGCTTGAATTCATCAGATTTACCAGGCCACTCTGGAGCATATCACTGTTGCCTTATACAACCATACAAAAGGCCAGTGCCAGGGAGAAGCAGCCTTCCCTCAAGTCTACTCCCACTGTAGGTCTTCTCTTCTTATGATCTTAAGAGTTACCCTTGAGCTTTATCATTTCTAGTAAGTAATCACCATGTACAACCTTTTTTCTCTATGGTAATCACAAAGTTTATAAATGTGACGGAAAAACCATAAAGAAGAATAGACTACTCAAATGTCAAAACCAGCCCCCTTACTCTGGACACCAATACCGATCCAATGAAGATAGCCATCCCTGTCACATGCATACACGGCTTGGTATGAGTGACAGGGATGGCTATAATCATTGGATCGGGTTTTGTGTCCAGAGTAAGGGGGCAGGCGCGAAAATAGTAATGTCCTGCTTATTGCACGAAGTTTTTTGATATCGATATCCGGACTGCTTTGCAAAAAAAAAATTTAGTTGATATTTTTTTCTTGGTTTTGTCTTTATGTTGACCTATTGTCGTAAAAGTATTCACCACTAAATTAAAACCAATGTAAACTTCTATTTGTAATCAATAAAATCGGCTAGACCAGTTAAAAAATATATTTATTTACTTAAATTGTATTTTAAGTTGCTCTTGTATATACGAGTAACACTTCACCATACAAATTGCCTAAAAATATTAATCAAGTAAGTGCATTTAGTTAAATCCTAGCTATTCCGCTTAATTTATAAATTGAAATGACCTGAAACAAAAATTATGCATTATTATTAATTTCATCTCAATAAAACATTAAAACATAGGGATATACTTCAAATCTAAGCCTCCTCCTCCGCCACGGCTGAGATGACCCTCAGATCAAGATATCGACATCGATAAACAAAAACACTACGCATCATCACACTATTTTATAGTATAAAATAAATAAGTTTTAAAACATTATTAATTTGATGCTATTTGGTATAAGAAACGCTGCTACTATTAATTTAGTTTAAATAAACTACTTAAGTTTAAATAAACTACTTACCGAACTTCATTTCATCATTGAAAACCCGTGACAAAATAATGTTTTGTAGAGTCTTTTCGTTTGACCTCATCACACATATCTCACATTGTCTCAAGCTATTTATTATTAACAAACACGAATACAGATTTGCACAGTTATTACAAGAATATTATTATGAGAGTATTTTTCATTAAATTTATTGGAAAACACCATTGAAAACACAAATAATATCCAAGTGCACCGCATTGACGTTTTGTGACTTTGAATTTGACAACTGAGTGAGAGAGACAGTAGTGGATGTGAGTGAGATGAAAGTAAATAAAATAAAAAGCACCGAGAAGTATTGATATCTATTTTGTAGCAAATCATCCCCAAAATAACTTTCTACCCCTTTTTAACCCCGTTACAAGATAAATTTCAATAAAATTTGATACACATTTTTCGTTAATATTTTTAAAGAATGTTTATGCAAAATTTGAAGTAGATCAGACCAAGGAATCACATTTTCCCATACAAACTTTGCACCCCTTTTTCAACCCCTTAGGGGTGAAATTTCAGAAAATCCCTTCTTATCGGATCCCTTCGTCATACAAATAACACACCCTCCAAGTTTCAGGTCTCTACGAGCAGCGGTTTAGGCTGTGCGTTGATCCGTCAGTCAGTCATTCAGGACAAAGCCTTTTATATGTATAGATTAATAGATTGCTTTAGACCTGAGGATAGTGTCGTCTAGGATCCGTCAGTGTGCGCACGAGACACGAGGCACGCGCCTGATCCCGAGGTCATGCATGCCTCGTCTCTCTCGTTTCTGACTCGTTAACACACTCCTCGATGCCACTCGCCCACCACAATGAAATATAGAACGTACTCGATAATAATCGCAAAGTAGACAGCGAAATGCACAACGCTTTACAACCGTTTATCGTATCGTACGCCGATGGGCGGCACTCCAGTTTAACACACGTCCAGACTGACATGTTATTAATAACAACATTAAAGATTAAAGTATCACGAGCAGAAAATATGAGCTACTTAATCGCAACGCCGCGTCACCACCAATTGAGATATTTGAGCACCTTGCACCGCCAAAAACGACCAGTGTTTTAATGTATTAAAAAGAAAACGCGGTTCGACCGGCCCATATAATATGCAAATTTTCGAATAAAAAGCACCCAAATAAATTTCTCACTACCGATAGTAAATCTTGGAGTAATAAAATAAAAAATCTAAATTATTATTCATATAAAATGTGTCTCGCGTTTTTAATTTGATGACACTATTTCCCAATGTAGCTTCTGAAGAAGGAGACAACACAGTTTTAGTGCCTCAATACATCACCAGCGCATCGAAATTCATGAAATACTTTTTTAGAAGAGACCACTGAGAGATGCACGGAGGTGGGATGTAAGTTTACCAGCAAACACACTGGGGAGTCACATACATACATGTTATCACGTCACTGTCACTGTTGGTAAGAACAATGAAAATATAATAACATAGGAGCCGCCGCTTTGAGTGAAGTTATGAGATTATCTGATAAGATTCAGAAAAGACCGCCTACGATATCTTTCATAATTTACGGTTAGTTTTAATAAGACCACACTATTACCGCTCAAATGATACCCAAGTTATTTTACCTTACACTACAGTAAACTAAAACGTGATTTAGTTATAGCGTGAAAAGTAATTGCAACGATTATGCAGCATTTATAATAACTTCCTATGTTATATGTATCAAATAAGTAACGTAATCGCAGTAAATGATCAATAACGAGGAGGCTCGGGTAAGTGGATGAAACGTCAGTTGGGCCAGCTTCACTCGGGCCGGTGATCCGATAGATAATAACTAATACGGCACTAGATGGGCCCTGGTAACTGAGCGGCTACACGTGAAGATAGGTGTTTAGCGAGCGGCCACTGCGCCGGTAGCCGGGTTAATCGAGTCAGCGGTATCTGGATTATGTCATTAAAACTGCATCACACGCTCATCCGCCCGGATAACTGGACTTTGAAGTCAATGAACACACTATAGCGCTTCTCTCCAGGACAATTATTTCTTTATTTTCATGGCAATGTTGCTAATTACGATAAATCCTAATTTTAAAGTGCGGTGGACAGCGTGCGACTGCGTCGGCGAATGCCTTCCCATTACCGCTAGCGTTCCGAAACCCCAAAAATTGAGCGACAAATTATAAATTAAAATTCCGGCCGTGGAATGTCGCGCACTAAGTAAACGGCGCCGATAAACCTTTATTTCGTTATTCTTAATTTGCTTATGCCAAATATTTTTTCGCTCCTTATTTTATACAATGATGAAAGCTCGAGCTTTTTAGGGACCAACTTTTATTTGAACTTAACGGCAAATCAACTGCTGGTAAGCAGCTTATTTCAATTACGAAGAGTTTAAGGAGTTGAGACCCTCGCGTACCTACATTAACATCTCAATTATTGATCGCGTGATCAAATTTATGGGCGCTCCTTGGGCAGATAATTTCCAAAGTAAAATAAATAAGACACGGCGACCGAGGCCATAATTAAGCATTAAATTTGCTCTTCCCGAAATTGTCGCGAGAAGCCGGGGGACACGACTGATTTATAGCGCTCGAATAATATTTCCAGTTAAATTGAAAATGTTTGTAGAATTTTTCGGATATTAATCGATAAGCGGTTCGAGTTAGTCGGGCTCGTAAATTATCGCGATGCATTTGGCCGTCAAGTTCGGATCGGACGGTGGGGTGTTATCTCAAGTAATATTGCCACTAAAGCCCGCGATGATGATGTATGTCCCGCTTGTTCTCGTAATGTGGGTTTCAATGCATTAAGCAAGCCACAATGATACACCTCGGTATCATCCGTGTGAGAAGAAAAAGACATAAAAAATATAAGGGAGGACTTTTTGCAGTACAAGAGCACACACTGGTCCTATATTCTGTTGGAATAAGGGTAAGAGGGAATTTTGGAGGTTGGATTTGGAATTTGAAAAGCAGCCTTCAGAATATTTATACGAGTATATTAAGAGACATCAGAATGTAAAATTCGGTATTTGACATGGCTAACAATTAAATAAGAAAATAATTGAATTATGTAGATTTCAAGATGCTGATTCAGAATAACTATGTCAATTTACAAATTAAACATTATAAATATTTTTATTTCTTAAAAATAAATAAGAAATTTGCATCTGTGCAATAACAAAACTCAAACGGCTCACTAGCCAATCAGAACGCGTGACGTCACGATTCAATAAACAAACAAATCTTGTTTGGTCTGTGAAACAAATTGCCCTGTTACTTTTGTACGGTGGTGTTATTTTATTAATAACTTTGTGTTGATTTTATTAGTTATTCAGTCAAAATGCAAGTGGAGAAAGACTTTATAAAAGCTGATAGTGCTAATCTGCCAAAAGTTGATTCGTTTATGATTGCAAATTTCTTTGCATCAAACCCGGACTTCTGTTCTGCAGAATTTAGAAACGTGAAAACTTCAGTGTAAGTATAAAAAACGGTATCTATCTAATATACATATATTCATAATGTTCTAATTCAATCGATGTCCTTAGCCTTATAATTTTGATATTTTTTGTCATGATTTACTTTGTTGGTTATGTATGTCAAAAATATATTTCGGGTTATATTGCGGTAGGTAATAATTTATAATTAATTGAAGCAGTTTTAGAATGCAAAAAGTGTCTATCAAAATATAACTACTAATACATTGATGCGTAACATGGTCTGCTGACCATTAACAATTTTTTTTCATAATTATTTTATTGAAATATTTCTATTTACAGATCATCAAGACAGTCCTATGGTGATGATGCTATTGGTTATGTTCAATTAAAACGTGACCACACTCTGTGCACAGTGAAATGCAGAATATGCCCTGAGCATAAAGTTCGAAAAAGAAATAAAGACTAAATAAAATAAAATAAAGAAATAAAAATAGCATAAAGACTTGAATTGATTTATTTTGGGTTTCTTTAATAAAATGCAGCTCCTCATCAGGTACTTGTACATCTGAAACAAGTATAAATTAAAAATTAAAAACAACCCCAACCATAGATTTACACCAAACATAGCTAAGAACACTCTCGACAGATATAGGCCTTTCAAACAAAAAAACCCATTAAAATCGGATCATCCGTTTGGGAGCTATGATGCCAGACTACATATACATTTACACACACACACACATCAAACTTGTAAAACCCTGTCGTTTTTGCCTTGGGGGTTGAAAAATAACAAACATCATTCTCCCTTTGGCTTCTGCTTATAGCATAGACTAGCGACTCGCCCCGGCTATGCCCGGGGTACATACATATACCAAAACCTTGCTCAAGAATTGCTCTATATATAGTTGAAAACTGCATCAAAATCCGTTGTGTGGTTTTAAAGATCTAAGCATATTTACACACATACAGACATCGGGAAGCGACTTTGTTTTATACTATGTAGTGATAGTGATTTAGTTGTACACAAATAGTATCGCTTTACAATTTAGACTTACCTCCAGTTCCTATGTTACTATGCTGTAATTCTATGTTGCTAGTGGAGGGTGAACAAGTTTCTTGTGCAAGTATCTCTTCTATTAATGATGCACGCTGCCTTTTTATTACTGCAGACCGAGGCATAGTTGTAGCTGTTCTCTTTAAACGATCAGGTTGACATTCAAATTTAGTAGGTACACAAGATGGTTTCATTCTTATTGCTGAGACAGAGCCCTTAATATGGTACTCCATGTAATTTTCCATGTCATTTGGCAGCTGTAATAAAACAAACAAGTATTATTTATATGAAAAATACTAACCTCACAAGTAATTTTATTTTAAAATTATTTGGTATTTATCACTATAATACCAGTATTTGACGACTAAATAAATGAATAATACTCACATCAAAATGGTCCTCGCAAAAATAAATTGAAGATTTAGGTGATACAGTGGACGGATCGCGTCGTGCTAATTGCAGCCACTTTTTACGAAAAGGCCCCGATTGTGGCACATGAATAAATAATTTATTTGGGATTTTTTATTGTTGTACTTGTACAGCAAGGAACTGTGCAAACTTTGTATGATGACGAAGCCATTTCTTCGAGATTTCAAGAAAAACAGTTTACACAGGATCATTCACTTAACTGTTTATTGAATCATGACGTCACGGCCTAATTTGTCACGTGACTTGCTGTTTTGGCGGGAATTTTGAATCGTATTATTTAAAATGACTGTTTTTGTTATAAATTAACTTTAAAAATGAAATAAACAATTATTAAACGTATCTTTAGTGTCCTAAGAATACAATAAAATACTTTTTATAAAATTGTCAAATACCCAATTGTCAATGTTTATTGAACGCTAATTTAGATGATATTGAAGTTGCATATTCTATTGTTGTCATTTTAAATCAAGAAGCGTGTTTAAGAGGCATCTACTCAAGTATAAATCGAACGACAGATCGATTGTGTCATTCAACATATACATACTAGTGTCACACTCTTACTTTTAGAATAGCGGTTACAAATTAAATACGGTATCTAAAACTACTTGTATCAATTGTCGTTCCTAAAACGGTACACGTACAGGGGGTCGCGAAAGTCAAAGTGAAGCTCGAGTGTGGCCCGCAAAAAGTGAGTGTAGCGGCTAACGAAACGCTCGGTTTTTGTGTAGCGTCGTCAAAGCGCGGTGTCGCTCGGCCGCCACTCAAGACCGCCCGCCTAATTGCTACCTGTTGCTGCTCCTCAGTTTTTTTCACTCCGAATACACTCCATGATGAGCACTCTACGTGGACCGCTTCGTAATAACCCAATAGGCAATCTGCTTTTGCGCTTTTTTGCCGTCAACTTTTATGGTATACGGATCAAGTTGTTGCGGTGACAGTGTTTACGGGCGTTTAACTGTACTTGTGGGTTTCAAACAATTTTATAGCACTCTAAATAAGAGAGAAACATCTGTAATATTTTAAGTAACATAACAAGGAAATTTTGATGCATTGATCAATATTTCATAAAGTCAAATATTTTATACATGTACTTGTTGTATATACTTTGATCAATCACATCAATTTAATGGTTATAATTTTCACTACCAATAGATAAATATCTTAACAAATTTCCCAAAAGGTATTCTTGTTACAAATCAGTCAGTCTAATGCTTTAGATTACTGATATTTTTTACCCCCGACGCAATGCAATTCAATTATGACAATGTTTATCATTTTTTTATTATTTTAAATTTAATGTTCTAATTATGTCTGTAGCTTAAAAAACAATGGTAAAGTTACGATATCGAAAGCTTTCAGGCGGTAAATTGGTTCTAAGTTAGTTCTAAGTTGTGTAGTTCACAAAGGTTTAGGTACCTCCTCTAAAGTGTACAATCGAGCAACGGAACGGCCGCATCACAGTATTCACAGTACGGTCGCGAGATGATCGGTCATTTTCTTCCGTTTTTCAATCGGTAATGATCGGTGAAGCGTGTCCCGGCAGCGACAAACAATCAGGGTTGCCACTATACAAAATAAATGTCAGGCTCTACAGAAGCTGTGGAGAACTCCTGTTAGTTAGAACTTATGTGTCAGTCGCTCTTCTATATCTATCTTCAAGGGCGGTAAAGTATTGTTACTCTGCTTTGATGGCAGGTTTGAGGGACAAAAGACTAAGCGCATCACATCATACAACGATCTCGGTTCTTCTTAGGCGGTCTAATTAAACGGATCATAGGTTGCAGTCTTGCCTGTGCCTTGTTTTAACGTAGTGATGGAAGCTATTCATCGATTGTTATTCTGTTTGTTTTCCTGCAATAAACAAATAAATATACTGCAATCAACTATTATAATTGTTAAGTCACCATGAGCATAAGAAGGATGAATTGGATCAACCACTGATATAAGAGCTGACGACGAATAGAATAAGATTTTAGTTCAAGACATTAGGGTTTCAGCTGCAGATCGTCGCGTCTCTACCGTGCTGACCGTGCAGCTTCCCTGTGAATTGAGGTTGGATGAATGGAGCGCCTGATTGTCTTCTATATATTACATTATTATAATGACCAGCAAACTTTACATTTTCTTTCTACCTACCATACACTTCAACTAACTCCGACCAACTAGTATGGTAGGCGCACTAGGAGATGGTTAGCCCCGGAATATATAAACGACTTGCCCGAGGATTTGATGCAGAGGGCACTCAGTAAGAACCATCTAAAAACCCTGTTAAAGAAGCATTATCTGTCGTTATGTCCATAGTTAAGGCTAATTCGGGGCATTCATCTTGTTCTTCGTGTAGTGGTCTATATAGAAATACTGTGCTTTTTTCGGTTTACTAAAAAATAGTTTATTAAATGTTTTAGCATTAAGATAAACATTAGAAAAACCTACAAGAACTGCTGCCGACAAACTGTCTCACAGTTTGGCAGAAAGTTGTTTTTGTAATTAGTATGTAAGATAAGATATTGATTAAATAAATTTAAAAAAAACATAACGACGGGAGGGCAGCCCTACTCGCGAGAGGCGACTCCGCGACGCGACGCTCCGACGCGTACGCCGATTCTCCACGCAGCCGCCGCAGCGTCGTGCGACCGCCGGAAACGCAGTGACAAGTGAACAAAAAACTCACATTCATTCATACTTTTTTCCCACCAACATTCAAGAAACAGGTTCACGATATCTAATACGCACTACATTGGCTTAGATTGGTCTTAAATCTCGTTCGTTACGTTTCACGGACGAGGTCGAGTGCCAAAATACAGATCGAATTACTAAACAAGTGGATTACAATTCCAAAATAGGTCTATTTGAGCGTATGCTTAGAATTAAAGGTTATACATATTGTCATCTACAAAGAACATCATTTTTATTTACACTTTCCACAATTCTAGAAAATCTCGTTGCCTGACTCACTGCTAGTTTCTTTGGTCATTAAATTTGTTGTTCTTGTAGTTTTACAATTACTAAACGGACATAAAATGAACATAACATTCTTAGAAGGTTCATTATTAGCGCAATATATTGATACTAATTAGGTCAGTTTTATTTACAGCAAAAAATCGTTTTCTACTGTGTGTTAGTTAGATTACAGAAACAAACGTAATTGACAACACATGGCGTGGCGTTTTCACGGAAATCTCACAGAGCACAAGCTTTAATTCTGTTTTCAAGAAAAGTCGGAAAAACTGTTTTGTACTGTGTCTTAGATAACGCAGTCATGGTGTTTCCACGGTAATTTCGCATGGCTAAAACGGTAGTTTCGCTCACAGAAAAAAATGGATAACAGTTATGTGTGTAAGATAAGTAGAGTTACACGCGGTGCAGTCATGGCGTTTCCACGGAAATCTCACAGGGCACAAACGTTGGTTTAGCCGATAATCGTCGCGGGCGCACGATCGCCCCCGCAGCTGTGGCCCGTTGCGCCGCGTTTGATTTGTGCGCGAGCGCCGCGATCGATCTGCGCGTCCAATTTATTGCCTTTCCTAGACTCGAGCCGGCCCGTGGATACAACGCCCGTCCCACTTGCAATGTTGATACAATTAGCTCGCCACGGGCTTTCCTCGTTGCCATTTTTAATGTTCACCGCTATTCCGCCTAGAAAAAGCCTAAAAAGGAAAAAAAGTATCGAAAAGCTAACAGGTTCAAACACTGAAATTTGCAGAGGTGACGATGTAGATTTTCTCGTACAGCGGTTAAACTAATTTGCATGTAAAACTGGATGCTTCAGTTTTATTTAATGTCGCAGGGTGTAATCAACGGAATGGGGTTCTTTAGCCTATAATGCACATGGAAATCACATTAAAACGTATCGACGACGGTAATGAAGTAGGATTGAGTCATCAGACAGAAAATCAGAAGTAATAAGCTTGAACACGTAATCTCACATGGCCCGATAAAAGCAGAGCTATAAAAGTGGTACTAAAGCAGTAATTAATGTAGGCTACATTCATTATACGCGAGGTTGAAGTGGTGGCGAGTCGGACGAACGCTCGTGGTGAACAATCATTCGATTAGTTAATCCGCTAAGCGAAGCAGTATCGATTTAATAATAGCAGCAATAACCGGTCGACTTTGATTAAAAGCGATATGAGACGGAAGGAAAAACTTGAGGCGAGCACGCACGGTTTCACAATTCACATAAGAGCAATACGCATACAGTTTTCCTACATTTCCCATGAGGACAACTCCTTATTTTATGCAGTACAGTATCAAAACGTCTCTATATAAAATCAAGTAATATAGTATGAAGGTTTGACTTTCACCCGGTACGCATGAAATTCAGCAATAGCACTGTGCTCATGTCAAACCCCCAAAACCTTTGTACATTTTTGCAAAAAACCGGACAACCGACTAAACAATTCAGATAGTGCATGTGAGTACGACATACGCGATTGAAAATCGTAAATATCGAAGGCGGTACGAGCGTGACACAGTATGCCCGATATAAACTACGAAGTCGGGATCCAATTTCGGTGAAATTTAATGTAAATGCATGAATTTTCTCCGTGCCACTCGTACAATCAGTGTCGAGAGCTGACATTTGCATATGCGTTGCTGAAATTTCAGAATAGCTATTCCGTCGAGCTTAACCGAGTTCAAAACTAGGCGAGCACCCGACTCGGGAAATGTTGCGGCAGCGCGTGGCGGGATGTATTCTCGTGTCTGACACAACGAGGGCGAGCGACTCAGCAGAAACGATATTAAAATGCGTACTACATTCTCGAGACGCTCCGCGCCGCAAAAATGCCATATCGCTGGAAGCCCCAAGTGGGCAGCGTAAGTTATCTGTTGGGCACATGTTATTAAAAGCAGCTTGCGCTTAAGAAGCTCGGTGCTGAGTGTGTGCTCGTGGCAGATTTGTGGAAAAAAATAGGCAGGTGCACACAGTGCAGTGAAGAGCAGATGCGGCAAATTGGTTGGAAAATCTTAGCGCAGACGCGAGCGCGGTCGCATGTCACCCACATGTCAATACCGGCTGACGAGCCGTGCGCCAACAGAGTTCATTGCATTTATTTTCCTATGCATCGGGCACGAATTCAAGGCTGTATACATCGAACAGGCGACTAAATTGGGAATGCTTCCATGCGTTTAATAAAGGCTATTACGAACAGCGCATAATAATGGCCAAAAAAATAAGATATATAAAGATGGATCATATAACATTATCAAGAGCAAACTTAAAGAACTGGAATCCTGTTAGTGAAACAATACATTTTCACAAGAAGATTGCATTCCTCATAGATATTGTCTTTCGCTCTGAAACTAAAGACAACAGCATATTGTAAGCTTTGAAACAAGGTTGCTGTTCTTGTTAACAAAGCTAGATGAAGTTGGACTTCAATACGCCCTACAGTCGCTCGGCTGATTGGAATGCCACATAGAAAGCAAATCTCACGAACCCACTTAAAATTTATGTTGTCTCCAAATACAGGCCAGAATATTGTCATTTCTATTTCATGACTGCTAAGATATGTTATAATATAAAATAAGAAAATTTTACATTTAAAATAACTAAACCTAACTTATTTACATTTAAAATGGAAACAAACGTTAATTTCTCATCTTTTATGTAACTACAATCCAACTGTGTATGTTTTAACTGTTGTTGTGTTTAACCTTATGTTAACGTAAAATTACCAGTAGTAAACGTGGAATTCATTATACTCAGTATGAAAGATAATAAAAAAAAATTAATAATTAATTATTAATACGTTCCAGAAGACCGTTTACATACTCGTAGCTAAGAACCTTTGTTAAAAAAATCTTTTTAATAAAAAAACCGTGTCCAAATCGGTGCCACAGACAGACACCCACAGAAACTCTAGACACATGCGTCGGGGTTAAAAATGAGTTAAATAAATTGCATTTTTATTTTTCCATTGTCTTAGAAATGAAAGTATATTCAGAAGTTAAGTTTAAAAGAGGTCTCTTGTACAGCACTATAATGTTCCTGCAAAAGGTAAATTAAAGTGCATTCTTGTTCTGTCTGTTCTGAGAACTGTGATTTCTTTAGATAGACGTTTTCAATTGAATCGACAAGTAAACTGATTCAAATGCCGGTAAATAGATGTCGATCTATTTACCGGCATTTGCAGCAGTACTAAGATGGATCTTTTGTAAATATGTAACCTAGGTACTTTCAAAACTAACTTTACTAATAGATTAGTAACAATGTTTTTTTAACATATTTATTCGAGATTAATTTGCTGCGCTCAACTCTAGTATAGACCTGAGGGGTAATTGTGTAAAGCAATCGTATTCATTTGACAGTTCAAAACGTACGATATGAACTGTCAAACCTTTTGTTCTTTGCCGTTTGACAGATCATAGCGTACGTTTTGAACTGTCAAATGAATACGATTGCTTTACACAATTCCATGCCTGATTGGGTTTAAGCAAAGTCGACGATAGAATGCGCCTACAGTTTGCTATATTGCTGTTCAAAATGATGTGACAATAATATATTTTTCAGATTATGCATTTATACAATATCTCGCGTAATTGACACGTTTCGACGACTCGAATTTCGATTCAGATCTCGTTATGCGGACATCATAAATCGCAATAATAAACGTAAATAAAGGCGAAACATAAACGTGCACACTTCCCAGTAAAACGAGACACGTTTCAGAAAGTCATAAAGAGTACGCAACGAGATGTACGCTTTTCTGGCGTTACGCACGCAAAAACATTGCGCATTATTTAACTGGGAACCATAAAATGTAGTAATGCACGGCCCGACCTCGTAAACGATTCCACTCGACGTCAGGAGAAATTAAGCAGGGCAAATTTGTACGCAGTAACTTTTTCTAACGGACACAATAAAACTTGTGCCCGCCACTAGCGTTTTAAATTAAACCTACGAAACGTTTGTGTAGAAAAGGTTACTCATTACTTTGAAAGGGTACTCTGATGCCTTATTAGCTCGAATATAATTTTGATGATGTTTTACGTATTCTAACATTTCAGTCTACATAAATGTCCTTAAAAATGCAGATTTTATTTTACATGAGAAGTATTCAATACAAGTTACGCAGCAATAGCAGCAGTAAATACTAATTGCGGGAGATATCATCCAATTAAAATAATAAAACTCCGGATTGCCACCGCCAATATCAAACAAACTGAAATATTTATTTAAGCAATTAAACGCCCTTTAATCGATGTGGAGTCGGAGGCACAACATTGAAAAATAATTGAAAAGGTTTCTTTGAATACACGGTCCCATAAGCAATTACATGTACCATTAATATACCTTTACAAGTATAAATAAAAATCAATCAAAATGAACTGTGCACTAGCCATAAAAGGATAATCAATCAATTTAAAAAACGGCGAACAGTGCCAAATTCAACTTTTAATTCCTACTCGTGGTTAAACGAAATGCTTTTGGTGGCATTGAGAGTAATCTTAGGTCATTGACTTGCGCACTACGAATTAAAGACGACGAAGCAATCCATACTGCATGAGGACGTCACGAGACGAGAGGTCATATCGTAAAGATATCAAAGAGGCGACATGCGTCCAAGATTCGAATTAAGCCCACGCCTCGATCTCAGGTTACGAGTGTTCAGCAGGCGAGATGCGTGCGAGTTCATTCATAGTGGACTTTATTCCGCCGGCGCACTGGGACACACAACGATGGCCAGCACAAAGACCGTTTAAATTTTAAACGCGATCGGCATTAATGCGATCAATATAAATGGAAGAAACTATTATGGGTGCATTTATACCACTATTACCGGTTATCAAAGAGCAATTAAAGAGGCAGCGCGCGAACCGAGAGCCGCCGCGCACGCTCGATTTACTTTTGACTTCGATTAATCGTTCTTTTTGTTCAGCTCCAATCTACATTTGCATAAGAATGTTAGTGTATCGGTGAGACAGGTAGACGTCGCTCTTAGAAAACTTGGAATCACACAATGTGAAAGCATATCATCTGCGGTGATAAAGTCGAGGAGGATATTTAATCAACGATAGAGGACTTTCATTGAGGCGTATGAACACTTGACAAGTCGTAAAGTGTATAAATAAACATCGAAGAGAATTGAAGTTATTTATATAAATGAGGCATAGAAGTGCTGACATTGATGATGAGTCATGACGTATGATGCATGCGGCTGCGGGCGTCGCGTTTACGCAACGAGCCGTCTGCGAGGTCCGTGCGAACTTGAACTCGCGCGCAGCGGTCAAGCGCAATGTTATCATTTCACGCTGGTTTGCGGTAAGTAAGTATTTTTATATCTCGCTAGAAAACATGTGTTCGTCGTGGTTATTGACGAACTTTCATAGGCGTATTATGTATGTAATCAAACTGTATGTATTTTTTAAATACATACTCGCCAATCCACACTATCTCTTTTCTACAGCTTGTACTATAAAGTCATCGTCATTCATAATTGACTTTTTTGCCATGATAAGTAGGTTTTATCAACTCCGTTACAGATCGATATCATGTGAAGTTTTATGTAGCACTTCGATGAAGCCGCCATTAATGGTGTTAGTATTGATGGCCGTACTCAACTTTTTATGATGACCCCATAGTAAAAGATGTTGATATCGATGGCCATACTCACCTCTATACATAAACATTTTTACATTTCACAGAATCAACACCCTGTATTTCTATAAAAATAAATCGGAAGTAAGCAGGCATAATCGCATCACGGGAACGCGACTGGATTGGAATCCGACCGAGCTCAATTCCCATAAAATCACAAGACTTTCGTTATCTAACCAACTCGAACGGTTCGGTAGACGAAGAGCGTCCGGAATGTCGACGGATTGTTAAGACAAAAAGTTAATTAAAGAGATTGCTTGGCCTCCAGTAGTGGTGTAAACGAGATAGATAATTAAATACCGGTAAAAATCTAGGATATTGAAAGTGCAGTAAAATTAATATACGCTGTATTACAAACTTGATGATATCATGACGTGCACTCAGACACATTTATACCTGAGTAAGTTGTTACTTCATTGCTTACTCAATCCTCACTTCATCAGAAAACTAAACGTCAGCGTTTCTCTTCATCATGGCATATAATTAACCCTTAAATGCATAGTGTGCCGTTTTCGACACTTACCCAATATTATTTAATAAAAAATAAAATAAATTAAATATGTTATAATATTATAGATTTATTAATTATTTAGGGTATTTACTGTCGATTGAAAGCATTCACTATTTTTTCTAATATTTTTTATATTTTTTAAAATATTTACTATATGGACATCCATTTTTTTCCTAAGACCTCTTTGGTTTCTGGAACCCAACCTTTTTTGGAAAATTATAAAAAATAGTTTTCGTCGTAATTTTGTAATTCTAAAATATGAAACAGAACTGTAATAAAATGCACTATAATAAACTGAAAAAATAATTTTAAAATATTTAAATTTAATAATAAAATTGAGGGGGGTATTTTTTTCTATTTTTTGCTTGGTTGTTGATTTGTAAGAGAAATATATGCAAAAATTTTTTTTTATTATTTTTTCCGCAATGTTGAAATCATTTTCTATCATTTGAATAAACTTTAAATCAAATACAAAAAGTCATGCATTTAAGGGTTAATTATTTCACTTTTTGATTTTTTATAAAAATATTAATTAAAAAGAGTGTGTTCAATTCATACATAATTTTATTGGTTGTAAATGTATTGGATGTTAATGGTCGTTTTCGATTGTGTACTTTTACCTAATCATGAATGTCATCATAGACAGTACCTCTTTTCTGCTCCAGCAGCCATCAGTTAGTTCTTCGTGACACGTGATTTTCAACGTGCACTTGAAATATAAATATATAAAAGCTTGTCGGCTCATTGTGCCAACGAGCCTGCCTCTTGTCTAAAGCCTGAACGTAAGTATCTAGCAATATAACGCTTGGTGCCTGTAATAGGAGCAAAAATTTTAATCAATGATTTTCCAGAGTATACGTAGCTCCCCGACTTGGTCATAGTGCTCTAAAATGCTTTAACTCAGACATATAGTAACAAAGTAATAATCCCTGATCAATGTATATCAAAATCGCTAACTTGTTGTGGTAAATGACAATGTCAAATTCTATTACTTAACACATTTGTTTGCAATAATGGCTTGTTCAATTTAGTTTGTTAGAAAATAAGAATCAATTTATTTTTCATTATAATAAATTAAAACCATTTAGAATTTATTACTGATTACTGATTATTTACTGATGACTTTAA
This sequence comes from Pyrausta aurata, assembly GCA_963584085.1. Taxonomy (NCBI): domain Eukaryota; kingdom Metazoa; phylum Arthropoda; class Insecta; order Lepidoptera; family Crambidae; genus Pyrausta; species Pyrausta aurata. The sequence goes on from OY757260.1 coordinate 9,377,663, forward strand.
ATGTTTGCTCCTGTTACAGGCAACACCCTGTATATTGGTAATAAAATAAAGATCATCGACAGCTAACATCACTAGCGCGCAGTGACAGCGCCAAGTGTCGCAGCCGCAGGTGGCTATGGGAAGCGCGGCCGTGCGCGTCGCATCGCACCGCGACCAATCGCCGCTAATTGTGCGGACGAGCCTGCCCCTTGTCTAACGTCTGGTCGTATTTTTGTGAAGCGCAAAATTGAAAGTTTGAATCGGTCATCTTAAGTTTGAGAGCGGTTTTTTATTAGAATTTAGCGAACTTGAAATATTTGCGTTCTTTGTGGTTTTGGTAGTTAAAGGCAAAGTCTCTAACAATAAGAAATGTTAAGTAAATTACATAATAAATACACAGACACACGGGGATTAACGCGATCGCGATAAACATAATTACCTTATGTTTTTGCCTGACGTTTCGATCGGGTTTCACCAATCGTGGTCACAGGCGAACTGATGATCTGCGATTTCTTCACTCCGTTTGCGGGGTAGAGTTATCTTGTTCTACCCGCAAAATATTTATTATTTGCGTACCGCCACCACACACTACACTGACAGTATCCCTATTCTGGAAACCGCTCGACACGTCCGTATTCTGGCGATCACTCGACTGCGAACTATAACGAGGCTGTGTCATTTTAATTACTGGATTCCACGCCGCAGACAATTTGAAATTACATAATATTTTGATAACAAGCGCCTATCTTTAAAAAGAACTTAAGTTTGTTACGAATGGTTCGGGCAGGCTGAGCTTTTTCAAATTAACACAAGTAGACCGTAGAATACTGCTGATGTCTACAAAAATGCTATGTTTTCCTGAATTGCACAATTCTACACTGTTATTTTATCTCAGTAAATACAGATCGTAGAAGAATAAGCATACTATTAGAAACATGCGACTAAAATTACGTTTGTGGGTTATCCCACATGTAGTTTTATGAAATAAATCAATAACGCGACATCTGAGATATCAGTAGTGGCCACACAATGGCCGGGCGGATGATAAATAAACAACAATAAGTTTTTGTTTATATCTGTCCCGTCAGTTGGAATTGGGCGCGCAGCGATTCGCGCCGGTTTCGAGGCATCTGAGGCTCCGCACTTGTCTCTATGGGAACTAATAGTTCGGGTCGCAGGAAATTAATACAAGTTAATTTCAGTAAATTCCGTGGTAGAGTCACGTTTAAGGTTGAAGCAGATCTTACTAACTCAAGTCCTGACGAGTCACGGGTGTTTTGGGGCCTACCTGTGTTACCACTAACCACTCGTAATGGGAACAGCTCTATTTCAACTCGGTGTTCAGTATTCTTAGTATGAAACTCCTTACTGCAATGTCGTTGCTGATCCCTTTACGTAACGTGCTTCCGTAATGGTTGATGCATGTTTGATGTCAATACGATGTCGTTTTCTATACGAGTGGTTAGATCTTCTACAACCTTTAGAGACCACTGTTGACAAAGCCACAATAACAATGCATTTAGTAATGGCCATTAAGTCTTACAAACCTGATTCCATGAATTTTAATTCATAATTTTCTTATCATTGTAGCCTACCACAAATAAGATACTATAAAATATCATGTTCTTTTATTATGAAGGATGAACCTTCTCATTGGTTTTGTACAGATATGTTAATATTGTAATTAACAATCGCGATAAACAGTATACAGCCCCTATCTCGTAAGAGAATATTATCTTTAGGAAACAACGCATTAAGTACCTTTACAAGTTAACGCAGTTTGGTTCATATTTATTACATGGAAGTAAATTATACCAGGGACCATATTAAGAAGAGGCAAGATTCATGGGTGATAAACGCAATTTAAAATGCATAATAAAATGAGCTGGATGTAAAACCGAACAAAAGGCAATAAATCATCGAAACACGAAGCTGCTTTGCGCGGCCCGCAAAGTCAACAGCGCGACAAGACGCATCCGAAGATATAAATCGTAATTATGAGAGACCAAAAAAAATAACACCGAATATTACACGTTATCAAAAGCACCAATCGAAAAGCGAAACCGGAGTGTCGCGTAACCCGTTGCTTCTTGATCAATGTCTTTATAAACCTACCATTTGAATATTCGGACGGTGACGTCTCGAGAATGTGAAATAATTTATTACTTTTACCTATCTACTCTGACTAATTTACTGTTAGGATTACGCCATTTATCTCATCGTCGGATTATAAATTTCAGCGGGGAGCAAAGATAAGTGCCTTGTAACTGAGACTCGACGTCTTTCCCAGTTATGATTATGTTTCATAAGAAATGTGAATTCGTGGTGTATTATTTAACATACTTCTCGTTTATAAACCGTTGTGTTTTTAATTTGGTACCTACATTCTAAAAAGCAGCAACAGCAGAAGCAAAAATAAATTTACGACGATTTTCTACAGTCGAAAATAAGATACAAAACATAACAAACCATTGAAAAATACTAAGCTGGTTTATGAAACAATGCATTGTTTTCATGATGTACGACCGAAATGATTGGGTATTTAAATGATTAGGATCAATAACTTTTAAAGAGTAAAATATTAATAGTTTTCAGGTTTTAAATATTTCAGTAATTCTATTATTTGTAATCAATCATCATCAATCTAAACCGTAATATAATTAAGACAAATCAGAACAATTACTTACAAATTATGTATGTATATGTAGATTGCACACAATGTAAATTGCACAGTCCAATTTTACCATTTAAATATAAACGACCCATATAGAAAATCAAACTTCTTATAAGATGTAGATACTAACAAACACAAATCAGTAAGCATATCAGCTAATCAACGCTCCATTGATTTTTACTGTATTTGTAAATACTCCCTTAAAAACCTATTGATTGGATTCGGTCGTAAAACATTTTAAAAATATTCACATTAAAATTTATAATCGACGAAGATGGGGACTCTCGTTATGAGTTTAGGTGCGCAAGCACACATCTTTCGACGCGGCCATTACAGCGCTAAGATCAATGGGCTCGGGGCTTGTGGGCGTTACGTTTCATTAACTATTATAATATAAAAGCACTTCGAGCTGATTAGTTCCTTGAACACCCAAACCTTTTTATATTCAAACCGATTGATGCCTAAACATGTTTAGAAAACTTTCAATATTTATTTTACATTTTCACTTCATTGTAGCAACTTGTATTTTACGCGCTGCTGCTGTGATAGTGTGGTATAAGTCTTCGACCAAAAGGATCAATAAGAAGAGACGACAAAGAAATAAATGGGTGACATATGTATAGGAGAATCCGAGGGAACCACACAAAAGCAACACGATCTATAAAATGTGAACATTCATAAATTGATATCTCCGTACTGAGAAGTGACTAATGCACCGGCGATGCAACGAGAGTTGTATAATGGCGGGAGACACACGAATTGCCCGGTAGCGAGCGCTTATCTGATAATAAATATTACGGCCCATTCTTTTAGGCGAGGCGGTCATTAATCCAGTGGTCGATCGCGCTCGTATCGCGTTACAGGCTGCATTGTTGCCTCAACAGTTGTTCCTATTTATCAAGACGCCAGTAATATTGTTCTGGCGCACACAAAGAGCTCGCGCGATCGCGACGCCCCAACAACGCCGAGGCCTTTGTCTCCTTGACAAGCGACATTGGTATTAGTGAAATATTAATTTAAGATAACCGAGCCTTACAAAAAATGTGTTCACGTCATGTCACGATATTACAAGTAACTTTTCTCTCCAAATACAATCTCCCGGCCATTCTGGGATCACTAAACAAATAATCAATTTAAGATTGTAAAATTAACACGCGTTTTTAATTCTATGAAATATGCATGTACCGTTACAATGTGACTCCTGGACTATGTTAGACTATGTCAGCCGTATTAGAGTCACGAAATCGTCAAGGTTGAAATGATTTGCATATAAATTACTTTCGTCGACGCGTAAATCCACGTGTTGCTCAGCGAGAATAGAGATTAATATGGTAGGTGTCTGTGTTGGCCGGGTGACAGACAAGTTAAGCTGACATCCGTCAACGCCGTCGTCCGTAATCGCTGGATCGAAGATCGATGCTAAGCCCGGCTTATTGAACTCTTCAACAGATTCGGATCGAGTTCATCTCTCGTCCCTTTCGCTCTGCACTATTGAGCCGGTTATCTTTTCTAAATCTGACAGCATTCGGGTCATTAGACTTTCACGTATGAAAGTTCCGTAATAAGACACTCGCCAATATGCTTTATTAACATTGCCACTACCGATGCGGACGTGAACCGCTGAACCTTATCAGGGTTATCGCACGCGACCCATTCGAAAAGATCGTTTTGTGTAGATACTGACACTATATTTCCATTACGAGTGTCCGCGTCAAATCGGCATCGGCTTGAAGGCCAAAGATATCGGAGTTTCTCCGTTTGCACGTTCACCAAAGGCTATAGTTATTCCCTTCGGCGTTGTCCTGGTACAAGTGGTCGTGAAATTTTACGATGGCTACTGACCCTCGCATAACACTAGCTTTAGGAGCTGTCCGCAATTATTGTGAAATCGACGCGCGTAATTGAGAGTCCGTCTGTGTGCCTCAGCCGCCGCCGGCTAACCACTTTGTCAAGCCCTTTTCAGGAGTCCTTTTAAACCGGGAATTACCTTACCAACGACGTCATTATACTTTGTTATGAGCTGGGAAACGCTAAAATTTGTCTTACAATCTTGTTCGCCTAATCGTATTTTCTTCCTTCAGAGAAAGGTTATAGTCAAAGTAATGATTTCAACGTAAATTTAAATCTACCACAATCAACAAAACTAGTAGCCGTTTTACAACCGAGTGCTGAACTTGTAGCCTTTAAGGTAAACGGACGCGGGATGCGTGCCGTAATCGGCACATTACAATCCGGTGTTTAATATGACGACAATGCTCTCAAATGGTAGGACATAAATAGGAGCAAATTGTGTTTGTACTAGCTAGGGGGTTCGGGACGGCATGGAAGCGGGAGGAGCTACGTATTTATTCTATTTGCCGAACGTGCCTCGCCACCGCGGTCGCTGTTTGACGATGCAAATTTATCGCGGCGCTAAATAAAACGCGCACCGACCTCATTGATTCGCAGATGTTGCTCATTACGAGGCGGCGGCGGCCCGGCCCGCCGTGGCGCGACTACCAAACCTGTTAACTCAACAAATTATTATGAATTGTCGCCATTCCACCCAAGTATTTATCGCCGCTCTCTCGCGTTCCAGGGGAATTCTTTGCGGTGAGAAAATGCCACAAATGATTTTACACTTCGACAAAATACACTACATAACGTGTACCGGTTGACTCACTGGAATAAGCGAGCAGGAAACGCAAGGCAAACATTAGAAGACTCCGAATGCCCATAGCGAGTAGCCATAAACTGCTAGAAACAGTCGTTTGATCCGATAAAGCCTCACATCGAAGAGTGGAGCGCACCGCAGTTACCGCCGATATCGACTTATTCGAGCCCTTCCTCGTTCGTGAAACAATGAAGCTCGTTTGAATTGATTACCGACTTGCGCGCTTGCGCTACATATTTTTTGCTCCGTCAAGAGCTTGTTTGTAAAAATAGCAATTTTCTTGCCACTACGCCGCCTTATACGAAACAGGCTCGATGGGCCGCTCATGCAAAAACGCGGGCGAGGTGGAAAAATGGAGCTGAAACCTTGTAGTTACCGCTCACCGCCCGCTGGGAATATCGCGCCTCCTCACTGACCACGCCGAACGCATGCCACAGTGCGCAGTGCGGCTTACAATAATGGTTATGCTCTCATAGTATTCTTGAATGCTTTAGTATTTGTAATAATCTGCACACGCCCCGAATAATGCGCGGGTAACGTCGGTTGTAAAACATCAAAGGATGTGGTATATCATTAGACGTATTCAGATATTATTGTTGTAGCCCCGTTGAACTCTTGCGCTTGTTCTGAGAATGCAACACGGGTTAGCATTGGCGAGCAGCCGTCTATACACCAGCACACAAAATGTAGCCGCACAAGTGGGTTCCACTTGGGCTCTTTTAAGCGAGATCGACGCGTTTACCCCTGGCGCGGCTCGGCGCAAATTGATGGTTTCACCTCGATCCATGCAAAACGATCATCGCATCCCTCTCGCACGACGCGCGCCCGACAACGCGGTAATCATTGTTTTTAAAAACAAAAATAAAACGACACAGTCCACAGTATATACGGACGGGGGAGAAAAACGAACACACCGCCGTATTCCGATAAGTTTAAGATAAATAGCTCGCTGAGTTTTACTTGCCCTTTACTCAAACGTTATTTTTTTTGCGTACCATTTCTGGCTAAGTAATCTAAGGTGGGGATCGATTTGAGATTATAACAAGTTGAGAACTTGAGATCGGAGTATTCGTCTTTTTGTAAGCATTAAACATTTGCCAGTGTGCATCGTGCTGTAAAGAAGGTAATATTGGGTTGGATTCCTGGTACAGAGGCGTCGGCGATAATGAAGCTAGCGTCAGTGTTGAGGAGCACAAAGAGCATCTCACTTTCGGCAGCAAAGACAAAAGCGGCAATTACGCCAGTTAACGGTCGGGTCTACGTCTGGTGCGCGCGGTGCGTGGGACGGCTCTACAATGTTCCACATTATAACGACCCACTTATTGTAGGTGTAATAAAATTATAACAGTAACTTCATTATAGCAGTGATAATTAAACACGTAAGGTTATAATCTTTCTTTTTTTCGAAGTTAACAAGCGGATAATGTTCCTACTTAACGAATAGAGATGTTTTTTAGTTATCTGGGTCATAATTTGGCTACCTACTATTTATGACGACATATAAAGAAGTAAAGTAACGCAATCGTCGTTCTAAAAAAATATGTACTAATCATAAGCTCATACATAAGTAATCTCGAGTAGATAATGGCTCAAGAACTATACGAAAGTCGCAGCATCGCTATAACAAGTGACACTGATAACTGATGACTTTAAAACGTTTGTTTAATTAGTTCCTTACATTTTACTATCATTACAGGTAGACTTAACCTAATTCAATAGTGTAAAACGTGTCATGTCATGTCCTATTTACCTCGAGCAATGTCAGATTCCGCCACCGAACAGAGGCAGGTCTGAAGCACTTGTTCTCACGAAGTCGAGTGAACCGATGATCCCTTTGTGATCGAGTCTATTGGAATCTGGACACGTGTCTCGGTGCCAGATAACAACGCAACGCCAAGGCGTCGTCGGTGATCGATCTTACTATCTCGTGCGTTTGGTCGTAGGATCACAGATCGCGAGGAAAACATTTATAACTATTTTCCTTTTGATAAAAAGCTTTGCTTGGTGCTAACTCATGGAAGTTGAAAGATGAAAATAAAATATTAACTAAATTTTTTAAAACATAAATAACATAATGCATGGCACAAGAGCCCTCATAATTGTGCAAATATCAATGTGAGGTTCATATCAGTTTGTATGTTTCAAAATAAGGAGAGAATTTTAAAATTCAGTTTTTCCTTCTTGTGCTCAACGCCTGCTTTGTGAATATTTTTATACATTTGATGTTTTTTATAGTTTTTCGAATCAAATGCTTTTGTTTTGGGTTTTGATTGATTTGATTGTATCGCGTTGATAGCGACAGTGTCAAATACTTTAATATAATAATAAACTAATACCTATAATACTAATTTCAGCTATTTCACTTATATACAGTCCTAACATCGAATGCACGACAATTAATACTTCTTACAAATTAACTTGTCGTCACACAAACTTCTTCTATGCAAATCCATTCAACTTTTGCTACGCGGTTAGCTAAGATATATTTAACACTTTGGTTACTACAATCCAAACAGAAGCTTAACCCATTTTGGACTACAGATGCCAAACGGCACCCGAATTCTTATGTTCAAATTTTCGCTCGTATATTTTTTGTCTGTGAATTATTTCGATAGCTTTTTGTTTTGAATGAGAGTGCGTGAAAAGGACCGTAAGCCCCAGCCATTGCGATTGGTTCGCACATTGCGCAATTTTAGAAATTTTGCCGCGAAATTAGACATTTCATAAATGTGATAACAATGGACGCCGTATTTCAGTAAGTAATAAATTTATATTTAATTTTTGTAATTTAGAGAGCTACATGCATATTTTCCTGTATGTAAATAAACGATAAGTCGCATGAAATAGATGTAATGATATGAATTAGTTTAGCTACTCAAATATCATACGTTTTAGTAGCAAGATGCCATACGGCACCCGTAGACTTTTATGTTAGCTCTTTGATAAAGATTAATTTTATCATTTATGTGGCTTTAACAGCGTACTTATTGATGTAATTTGATTTGTTTGGCATAGCAAAAATACAGATTGACTTTTTTATAATTGGATTTTTAGTATTTTCTAAGAATAAATGTCAAATCTGTCTAAACCCCATTTTTTTCTTACTTATAGAAGCTGTACGATCCACAATGCTTGTCTATCATTGAAAATGATGACGACGTGGTGCCATGATGAATATATATATCGAATCTCCAGATCCTGCAGTCCATATAGATAAGGACTCAGGCATTGAAGATGAAGGTGGACTCGTTAATAACTTAGCAGGTATCGTCAATTGAATGTACGATGAGCTGTCGGTGTTCACAAAGTCCCGCACTTTGCGAAAGAGAAAACGATGCTGAAGTCCTAATTATTCACGTTTCGATTTGCAACGCGTGGGTACTGGCACGTCCAGCTGGAGATGATATAAATCAACTTGATTTTCGCAGACAAATTGTTTCACTCGATACCGAAACATGCTTGGAAGAGCCGGGCGAACTGCTACTTTCAAATAGTCTAGAACTGGCAATCGAGTATCGGATGATATCCGACATGATGGGCGCAATCACCTTCTTGTAGCTTGCCAAGAAGGAGTAAGAAGAAAATATGCTGCCGAGTTCTGCAAAAGCCAAACTTCAATGTCTAATATGTGATGTTGGGCTTTGTGCTAGCTGCAATTTCAATTTTCGTACATAAATGTTACTTATTTGGTTTTAATATTTAAATTTTGACATGGATATTTTAAATAAATGTTTAATATATTTTAAATAATGTTTTATTTTATAAGTATCCAGTCCAGTATTCCAGTAGAATCTCAAATTAAATGTTTGGTAGTTCACAGTAAAATGCTAACATAGGAGTCTAGAGGTGCAATTTGGCACCCGATCATATTTCCAAAACTGAAATATTTATTAATGATTTACGGGCTGTAAATTGGTCCATATACATACCAAATCATTATATAAAAAAATAAAAACGATTTGGGTATATAAAAGAATTCAGTCCATAATGGGTTAAAGCCAAACTCGGAGGTCCCATGTCGTCACCAGCGACCCCTTTGTACGGCGCGAGCGTCCATCAGACCGCGACAAGTGCGACACGTGACTCGGAGCCGGGTCATAACGCGGATGATCGATAGTGTTGGAACAGAATTGTGTCGCGATGAGTCTGCGAGGCCGTAAACTTTGAAAAATCACTCAACGATGACAAAAAACGAGACTTCGATGTTTTTTCGTGGCAAGTGTCTAGTTGGAATCAATCATTTATAATAGTTTAAAAGATACATGGCACGCATACCAAGAAAGACTGCCATCCTTGTTGGAGTGTGCGGAAAATAGCAAAGAACCAACAAAACTCGGTAGAGACGAAAGATAACTCGAGCGAAATTTTATACTACACTTTTGGTCTGACGTGCTATCTTTTTGATCGATAAGTATTCAATTCGTACAGTAACACCAAATCGATTTCCATGTAATACATTTCAAATGGAATACAATAGCACATCAACCACTTCGTAGATCGAGCTGGTAACAAATAGGAACGCATCGGATCCGACAAGGCGGTCAGTCAATACCGCAATAAAATGCATTGAACATGGAATGAATCCGGAATCTGGACAACTCACGACTGCTAGTGAGGTGTAACAAAGGGCGGTGGTGTCAGGTGGTTCGCGTGACCAGGCGGATCGTTTCGCCTCCTCACTCATTTGGTGGATCGACTTACTTAAGAATTTCACATAGTACGGTGCGTGGTTTATTGGACTGCCTACTTGGCAGCTAACAAGACACCCGCTTTGTCGACGGTGCCTAGAGAAAAATACGGCTTAGATGGAAATAATTCCGCTGTTTATAGTCCTTGTATTGTTCGATCAGATTTCAACCAGCTAGCGCAAAAATATTTACGCATACATTTTAGAATAAATAATTTGCAATATTGTTTAAGATAGATCCCGCACTTGGTAAAACTACATTTTTAAAGTTATTCATTGTAACGTAGAAGAAGTACAGTGAATTTGTCAGTCCCGAGTGCTTTTCTAGAGGATATACTCTGATATAATTGTATTCTTTGAATCAGAGATATAGATAGATAACTCTTTATTGCACACAACATTAGTGAATTTACAAATTTGTTTAAAGGAAATGTACAATTTAGGCGGTCTTATCGCTATAAGCGATCTCTTCGAGACAACCTTTGGGTAAAGAAATTATGGGTTTATAGGAAGGGGTATTTTGTGGATATAATAATCAGACACCATGTTATTTCTCACATGTATCATCTGGCAAAATAAAACCTGTATTTTCCAAGTTTTCACTATTTTCTGTATTTTTTGGAGCGCCGCGTTTCTTTGGAATTTAGTAAGGAAAGGTGCGTGCTTTATTGGAATACCAACTTAACAGCTAAAAGACACCTAGCTCGCGGTAGCGATTTCATTATCTTTTCTTCTGGTACATATTACTAAAAACTTCTTATTTTTCTGCAGAGAAAAAAGGTTTCCAACATAGTAACTATAAAATTATCTAAAATTTAAATCAATTTTATAGTAGCAAATCAAACAATGATTATAATAATTTGAACACAATTCCGAGCGTAAAATAACTATGTTCCTGATACGATCTAATATGGGTCCTGCTCTTGGTGTAATTTATTAGACATTTTGATAATATCTCAATGTTCCTACACCAAAATTTATTAATTGACATCGTATCATTTAAAATCATACCTAGTTTTGGTACATTCATAGATTTCAATCACAGCCATACAAAATAATGTGAAATATTTTCACAAAACAATTCTGAGAATAACCCTGGTCGGAACAACATGTGCGAGTATCTAATCTTTGTTTCGTATCCTTTCCCCGCATACACTTTTATTAGAGATAGCTGGAATTGGTTAGGAGGCATACCAACTTATTTTACCGGATATGGTGTGGTTGGCGAAATAAACAATCGCCAAGCCACCACCAGCTCATATAAGGCTAACTCGTGTGTACACATAGTTTTCCGAAGTTCAAATCGTGCAGCATGAACTAATTTCACTTCTAACGTATCACGGTTTTGGTTTCTACTTGCAATGAACGAGACGTTATTTAGATCATTCTTGAACCGGTTTTGAATTGGAGAAGTTAGTCTGCATCAGAAATGACCTTTAATTATTCAGTTTCCCAACAGAGAGTCGGGTAAGAAAATTAAATTAAACACGCACGAAGTGTTCGCGACGATAACGAAAGCTCAAACGGGCGAGCAAATTATCATCCGGTCGACTTGACTGAATTACGCAAGACAATAAGCAAACAGCTGGTCCGATGTGCAATAGGTAACCGCACAATGGGGACGTTGATCATAATCCAGATAGTGGCACAAGGCATGGCGAGCATTCGGGCCGCGGCCCGAGCGCGCACGACCGCCATCGAAAGTGAATTGTCGTGGCAGGGGCATGTCGCTTGCTATTAATATTCGCCCGTACCGTGACTAGACTTTCGCGCAATCGGACATTAAGAAGGCAATCATAACTGACCTTACGATTTCGTATCGACGACTTCGACATTAAGCACTGCCATTTTAAAGCTACGAGTAGGCTTCCTTTAAAAGTACATGCACGCTGCAGCAGCTTAAAGCTAAGACACTCGAGACATTATGGCCATTGTGTTGTTCGCATTTGTCACATTGATTGAAATTCCAAAGGTATCCACTTAGTTAAATTACGGTCTAAGAATTCCTTGAGTAGTAAATTGAGGTATAAACATTCGTGTAGGCCCCGGTAGTCATGATATTACAAATAGTTTTCGGTGCAACTCGACTCGAACTTGAAGTCTCGAGTTCCCTAGTGGACACTAAAACCATTCTAGTTTCAATAATAAATAATCAAATTAAATATAAAAAAATAACGGAAAAATTTATGTAAGCTATAAACGAAATCGTGATATCTAAACATCGGGTGTGAATACAATGGTGGGCCCATAAATATCGAGGTATGATCGCAATGTACGAGACCTAAATCTCATCGAAAAGTGTTCGAGCACAGGTTAAGAGCAATATTTACACTATCAATTGTATGTCATCGGCGTCTTCGGAGCTATGTTTTCACTCGCGCCGTCGTGTTACCTTTCAAAGGCGTCGACTCATAAACAAAGCGACCTCTGAACTTAATAACAATGTGAGGCGGCGTGCGAAACGGGAGATGCATCCAGCGACTTGCAATAATTCTTTCGGGCACATCGACCGGCCCGCGTGACGTGCAATAACTCAGCTTTGGTACTAACAGCAAAAACTGTTCGTGTCCGCTCGCCGCGATCGCTCACACAGATAATTATGCCTTTATATAGATACTAGCTCGCCATAATTCTGACCCAAATCTGATTATTTCACTTATATGGAAGAGAAATGTTGTGAGATCGCTTTATCGTTCAAGAAGTATCGTTGCAGAAGATAAAGTTTTTATCTTTTGTATTAGTAAGGGTCACACGTTGTACCAATTTTGTAATGAGACAAGGTTAGCAAGAATTTATCGACAATAGAAAATATCTCAGCAATTATCTGATATAGTAGAACTCGTGACTCACCTGAGGTCACTAATTTAACACTATTGACATTATAAAGACCTTGTTCTGTTTCACTGTTGTTTTATCGTGCGATATTGAATTTTCGAGCAACTCAATTCAACAGTATATGATTAAATCAATAGGCACGGTTGATAAGTAACTTCAACGACGACGTAACTAGTCCCAAATGAGGAATGGTTAGCAATATATCTAATCTGTTGGCGTTCTATATTAATTTAATTACCGTACGTATTAGTTTACTAGCAGCGTTGTTACACAAACCGTAAGGCCTGAATAAAAAGTAAAAAGGTATAGGTACATCGACAACTCGAACAACTTTTCTAGTTTGTACGTGTAGTCAGGGCTGACAGCTTCAAGGCTTTCATCAGAATTTTCAATATCTTACCGTAAAGCAAGATGTCGTTTTCAACAAGAAGGCCACAAATTGAATAAATGTTTGAAGTCTTAATCAGTCAGGTATCAAACGACTCCCGGGAGTCGCATAATAATGGAATTTCTATTGTGTCTCGTTCACACATACTTGACGAGTTGAATAAGTTTACACAAGCGACCCATTAGCAGTTCAAAGTTACTATGTACTCGTATAATAGATTTGTATTATCTAAGAATAGAGCCAATAAATGTGTTGATTGCGTAGTTATCGCACCAGTTAATAGAGGTAACGATGCGATCCAAAAGCTGCAGAAGAGGAAATGTATTCAGATATTTTTTTGTTACTGCATTTTTTAGTTAAAACGAACAGCCCTGTTCATAGCGACTGAGCGAGTGCTGATCCAGTTTACGGCAGTACATAATTTGGTTCGTAACCGGCAATCTGATGCACTTTGGTCTCAGGAATCGGCACAATACGTGCAGCTATTGAGCAACCCCGGCCCAGGGAGTATTTGCTCACACGAACACGATTTACTGCATTCGCATTGAGACAAGACATTATTTATAATTAGCGTAGCTGTACGACAAAGTTCATCGCAATATGTCATAGGCAAAAACTTGTGATGAACTTTCTGATTACACGAGACAAATCATTTTATCGACGCGACGATGGTTCACGCTTCATTTGGCAGCGTCGCTCATGCAGCGAACGAATGATATTGCTATTAAGGCTGCTGTCACCTACCTTCTAACAAAGTTCAAGTGCAGTTTTCTTCCCAAAAATGACTTAACTGACAACTTTTTTTGACTGATTTGTGTAGAAATAAGCTATCTACATAAGATGTAAGCTCTGAATTTTTGATTCAATCTTTAAAATGCCTGTAATTTGCAATCATAGAAGCCAAATTGACGGTTTTTCTGGTGCACTTTTCTAGATCAGTTGTTGACATCAGCTATCGAAATAACATAAACTTGAAGGGAATTACGTTCGTCTACAAGGTGTAGACTCTGTTTTTTTTATTTATTGCTCTGGTTATTCCAAATGAAGACAAAATTGAAACCATGTTTTGGCATAAAATACGCATCTAAAGGCAGGCGATTATCTCTGAGATACATTGCACTTATTGTGTGTAATTTGATAAAACAATGTTATAGAGGTTCCTATCTTTGACTTAGCATCTAAATTCTTGGTTTTATCTTGTGCACTATATTTAAAATATCTTACTAAAGTAACCTATAAATTTGAGATTTGGAGCTGTCACGGACGTTCATCTTCGATCGAAATTTGACAGACAGCGCCGAGCGCTCGGAGGGGAAGGGTGTGTCGCTCCTTGTCTTCGTTGCTACTCTTTTATTTCGTGTATGATACTAATTCCAAATTTGAAAATATCACGCTTTGCACAATTTTTATACGGCGACCAATTCGCTTTGAGGCTTTATGCAACAGGCATAAAACCATGGTGCATTTGGATCGTCGATGGTCTCTAATTATAACAAAAAAGTATTCGTTCTTTTGTATCGATTAGTAGTTGTATTTAAATGATTAATCAATGTTATGTAAACTTGCATAGAAAGAAATCCTTATTAATACTATAAACAAGAAAGATTTATATGTATGGCGACTATTTCAAGAGGTTCATGAGTTATAACGAAGATCTTTTATCATATACAATTTGTATTTTCGAAACTTGATCAAACAAAATGTGCAGATACTAGGACCAAAATTATCGACAAAAATAATAATAATAAAAAATTGTCTACAAAATAAAATTGTGGTACATGATGAGCAAACTGTTTCTATCACCAAACAGTTAAATGTCAATTTTAGACAAATACTGAATTAATAAGGCCAAGAATAGGCAATAGTATCAATTCTATTGCATAATATGTATGGGGTTGCAAATAATAACCTTATTTATATAAAATAAAGTAATATCAGTAACACTACTTTATAGTTCAACAACGGTAGACCGATTATCATGATATTTACTTTATTGAATTGGTACTCTTACCCCTTAAGTTATTATAAAACAGGGCTGGGGCGCGCCGAGGCTGGATATGAAGCAAAGTTTTCTGTGGTCGAAGTTTTTTTTTTCACTAAAAAGTCTAAAACTCTTCAAAGGACTCCAATTTAGGCAAACCATTTATTTTTGAAGTCAGTGCCATCGCATGGGCTCTCTCAAGTTCCATCTTAAGCGACATCTATCTGGGCATCGACTCCAAAAAGAAATGGTTTGCCTAAAATGGAGTCCTTTCAAGAGTTTATTTAAGACTTTTTAATGTGTTTTGTTTTTGAAGTCGGTTTATTGAAATAGTATGGTGGTGAAGTGACCATTAACCCAACAAAATTGAAGACAAATAAGGGCTTTTGTTTTAAGTATTTGACTTTGAGTAGTAAACAAGTAAGTTTTTAAATTTTCTTACATAATTCGTGCTTTGGATTTTGAATAAGAATAAACGGACGACAAAAATTAAAAGGTCAGTTTTTCTTAATATAGACCTTATATAGGCGTTATTTAGTTCCACAACCTTTGATACGCACTTGTACGTACATACTTACCATTGGCCATTGGCGTCAATTCCATACTGTGTGGGACTTGTTCATGGCATTAATTCCATACGCTAGTAACAGTGTTTCAATGGTTTAAACCTAAATAAATAGGGCAATATTTTGCTTATTTAACATTACTTTTCTTTCTACCACAATCTACAACCACAACCTAATTATAAACTTGTATAGTAAAACGCTTGTTTAAATAGAAGCGTTTCATGTGATGTGTATGTAGTTAATGTATTCAAATTGTACGCAAATGCCATGAAGTTCCTTGGTTCTATTCAAGTCCATATTCATAATATAATACCGGTGTAAACCAAATAATTAAATAAAAATTATCTTGTTTATCATCTGTTATACATGAAATACTTGAAATCTTGATCGAAATTTTCTTAACTTCATTTTCTGAATGTTAGCTATAATAACTTGTGACATATTTCATATATCAAAATACAAATCATATCAAAGAACAGCGTTACACTAAAAAGCATTTATGAGTAAATAAATCCTCATAGCATCCAGCTGGTATGACACGTGGTAGATCAAGCTCAGAACCAATGGCATCATCCACCAATAACCCTTAGTCCCCGTTTCTCGTGGAGTTTACATTCGTAAAAAAATACCTACTCTGAGAAGTCACGATTTGGGTGAAGACATAAAGAGGCAGATAACCGGTACCAACCTGTACCGACTGACTAGTGATGTGCCAAGTCATCTATTTTTAATCTCGAAATATTTAAGAAATTCGTTACAACAATCCAAATAAGGACCGACTGACACTAGAAATTTGTTTTAACTCGTCAAGTATGTGTGAACGAGACACAATAGAAATTCCATTTTTATGCGACTCCCGGCAGTCGTTTGATACCTGACTGATTAAAACAAGATTCAAATCAAGACTTGAGTCGGAAAAGTCTCTATAAAGCATTTCAATTCCATGAAATAGCCAACACGGCACAACACTGGTTAGTCGTTGCAGGTCAGTGCGTGTTACCCGCCTCTATATGTCTTCACCCTTTGGATGCATTTCGTTTTTTCTATGCTGTAAGTTTTTTACGTTATTATAACTGTACGTTTGTGTTTAAATCTGTGAATTTAGTTATATACTTATCAAAAGGAAAATGTTCGCGAACGGAATTGACGCGAGCCCTGATTCCGAACTGTATTCACTGTATTCGTAATAGGTATTTCAAATACAAAAAAACTGGTATAACATTAATTTATCACATCGACTTTTTAAGACCATCATTTTCTGTGTTCATCATACGCATAGCCTACTACCTAGAGATAAAGTATCAAAATTGTTTAATTACAGTTAACATTTTTTTGTGTCCCGGACATATAAAATCGCACACACACATTGATAAATTAGGTAAAATCTGAGAATCTCCAAACTGTCATATGGCTCTTAAGAAGAACAATGCCCAGCGCATACTTACAATGAGGTTGCACAAGTATACACATAATTCGATTAATAAATGTCAGATATATCAATTATACCAGCACTCCTTGCTTTATGATCAAATTCAGAGGACCAAATAATGATTCATTAATCGTCACTCGCAATTAGTGCTTTCAATATGAGTTATAGGGGTCTCTCTAATTTGTATAGATCGTTCGGCGCGCGCGCTACCGTGCACGACGTATGCGTTATTTATGACCGCGATACTATATCCAGCAGATACCCACACTTACAACGCTTTGGCTAATAAAGCCTTCCGATAACAAGTTTTCAAGCATAACTACGGGAACACAACAAGTTATACCAGGTAGCTCGTTTCTAACAACAACGCTCAATTCTCGTGTAAGTACGAAAACGTCGGTAATTTGTACATTAACAACTCAACACTTTCAAATTAAATTCGTGACCACAAACAATTTGGGATTCACGAATTAACATCACCGTGATTGTTGCCGTTTGATAGTTTCCCACAGTCTACGTATGGAACGTCCTCCGAGTGTAATAGGAACAAATAGTTTTAAAATTAAATAAACACGCATAGGTACGGGCCGTTGAGTTCAGTATAATTCGATAATTTACAAGGCGCTATCAGAGCGGGCGCCTCGAGCATGTAAATAAGATTCTCAAGAAATTCGGCTGCAGCAGCGATCGTATCTGAGCCACGCTATCCATCACGGCTAGTCACGCAACCATCGTAGCTACTAATTATTTCCCCCTAACAGAGACAATTTGTCATTAATTGTAAAACATTCCCGATAATCAGACGTCAGTGAGGCGGGCACTACCGCCTAAATGAGCCGGATATATTAAGATGATACTCGCACCCGCTCCAGATAACGCCGTAATAATAAGTTTGATACCAACAGGTGCACAATCTCATTTACGCGCGCCTAGTTATTGAAACTGACAAGTGGTCACAGCAACATTAGCGATCGCTGCGCTTGAAATGAATAAATTGAGATAAAAGGAAAGGAACGAATATCCACTTCAATTACGACGACCCACACAATGATTAGACGTTTCACTAGGTGTGCAGCGGACGGCCGCGAGCCGACCTGACTTATTAACTGCTAGCTTTGTTATAAATACATTCAACATGACGTGGATTAATGGAATAAAATGCCGGACGTTTTTTATATTTGATCACGTTCATTACTTGTCAACATTCTAACTCCCGGATTAAGTGCAGTCGTTTATCTAAGCATTTACGTCTTACGCAGTTGCTCTTTTATGGGTTGTTTTGTGGCGGGCGTAACGTTTTATTTAGGCTGCTCGGGTCAGTTTATACGACGCGCACTGAGACTCGCCGGAGATGGGTTCCTGGCTTAACTGACGCGGGATTGATGGCCCGCAATACTTCATCCGCCCGATGCGATCAACTTTCTATGCGTTCCAAATGTTGTTTATATCGCGCTCATTAGCCGCCTCGTAATATTATGTGAGAAGGGAAACTGTAAGCACAAGAAAGAGGTAGAGAGTATATAGATAAACGGATAAAGGAACTAGTTGTTCGTTATCTCGACCAAAAGGGCGACCTTCAACTCTGCTCGGCCTGAATACAGAGTAGCATAATAACAGGAGACACTGAAGGTAAACGTTGGACGCTTTCGTATGCAAAAAGCGTTAAGTGTTAGCCGACGCGGTTGTACGGGCCGAACATTAAACAAGCGGTTGCGAGCTAAAATAGAAATGGGTTGTTTGAGTAGGGTTCTTTCGCGAACGCAATTGTACTCGAACGTGTCTTGTTAGCGAATGCGTTATGCAAATGTCGCTCGGCGGCTCTATACCAAATAACTAACATTAGGCGACTCTCTTGACAGAGTTTCGTTAAAAGAAATTGCCTACTCAATAGAATACTAAGTTCTTGCACAACCTGAAGTTAGTAATACCTGCATATTTTAGGAACCTTTTAGCAGAAGTTCCATACCTTGTCCTCGTTACCTAGTTTTGTTTACATCTCTTGTCTTAAGTATTGTTGTCTGCCTGGGCTGTCTGGAAGTCTCTCAATAGACTTCGGTCAGGTGTTGGAAGATGCCTAGAAAACCGGATGAGGTGGGGTTTCTACGGAAATGACAAGTGTGACTGTCGCGCGGTGCAGACAATGGAATGTCCTGCCCCAAATGTCCTAGCTCATGCACGTTTCAAGATCTACAGCAGGCAAACGCCAACGCCATCAACGTTGCACAACACTGGGCAAAAATATTATGGTTTGTTACCAGTCGACTCAAAGAAGAAGAAGAAGTATTGTTGTATGAATATCGTGTGAACAAGCAGCAAACAGATAACTACACCACTACCGTCAAAAAGATCAGATATCGTGATATACAATCAACAACACTCCAGAGGGCAATTAATTGCATCAATTCGAGAGAGTGATTAAGTAAGAGCGGCTATATTGAACAAGCAATCAGTCAATTCACTCTAACTACTCATGTTAATACGATGATTGCTTTGTGTGGTACTGGAGGGTCAATTTAATATATTACAACCGATAAGTTGTTTATGTTTACTGAGAGCTCATCTATCAGTTCAATTTAGTTGAAATAAGTGGCCATCATATGAATTAGTAAAAAAATTGATCAGAAATTGTTGAAAAGACATTCACACATTTTTGTTACAAATTGCTACATTATTAATGATTAAACGAACTTACCTGTACGTGAAGTTCTATCATAATTATACGATGGCTTCGTCCGAAGAGATTAACAAGAACACATGTAGTAACACATACTGTCTCGCCAGTTAGCACAGATATTTGAGAGCACTATTTAAAACAAAAAAAAACATTTCAATGTTATATCGTTACCGTTATTGTCCTAAACATTATCTATGTATCGCCATCTTTGCTTCATTATGTTCAGAGATTTTTGTGATATTTTACCACAGAGGGATAGGGTGGGAGGGTTGTTAATCTCTTCGGACGAAGCCATCGTATAATTATGATAGAACTTCACGTACAGGTAAGTTCGTTTAATCATTAATTATACTCAGCTTCGTCCTTCGAGATTAACAAGAACACATGTAGATCTTGAGAGATAATAGGTTGTAAAATATCACAACAGATATAAAAGAAAACAATGTTTAAACAATCATTTAAACTTGTTTTAATAGTTTACTTAAATTATTGGTTTATAATTATTTTAAGTAGGTATAGTAACAATAATCAACATTCAGATTAGGTACAAACATTAAGTTATCAATCTTCATGCGATTGACCAGACATAATAGACCTGGCAAAAGAAGTTTGTTCTACACTGTCGCAAACTTCTCTATTATAGAAACGACCGAACACTTGGGAGTTACCAGACCACCCAGCGGTTTTTCTTATAAGGTCAATATTTATTCCTAACTTATATGCTTTTGAAGTTGCAGCATGTCTTGTGCTATGTGCTGTAAATATGGACACATCGACACCACATTCTTCGAGAGTATTTTTAACCCAACGACTGAGAGTTTGAGGCGTTATCTTTGAATGTGGCTTTCTTAAACTGATAAACAAATTTGAATGGCTAGCGCGTAAGGGCTCAGTCATATCAAGGTAAGCATTCAAAGTGTTAACAGGACAGATTTGCGGTTTGTCGTGAAAATACGGCAAAATTAGTGTTGGCTGTTTTGACCCTATTCGGGAAGTCTTAATAAGTTCTGGAATTTTTTTTACAATTTTATCTTGAAGCCGTTCAATATTACAAACGTTAATTTTTGAAAGAGTTTGTATCCTATGAGCAGTGATGAGAGCTAATAAAGTAATAAGCTTCTTTGATAGTTTTTCCAAGCTTAATGTTTGGTTGGGGTACCACTGGGCTAAGCAATCTAATACTAAAGACGGATCCCACGTACAATTATATTTTGGTAGTGGTGGCCGTAACCTAAATACACCTTTTAGTAAGCGCTTGATTCTAGAATCATTACCAATTTGTGGTCCAAGAATTAATGACAATGCAGACTTACAACTGTTGATGGTTCCATATTGAGCACCTGTTTCAAATTGCTCCGTTAAGAAAAGTAGAACATTTGGGACAGATTCCTCCAAATGATCAAAATTATGAACCCAACAAAATTGGAACCACTTTTTCAAACATGTGTCGTATTGTTTAATTGTATTGTCTGACAAAGAGGCTAGAATTATGCGAATAGAAGATAATGGAACCTGTTTCTTAATCATCGAATTGGTGACAAGATTCCTGCAACCAGGGTAAGCCGCTGATGAACGTTGCGGTTGCTGGAATGAGAAAATATAAGATTTTTAGAAGGTTTAAAAATCAAGGGTTTTGAGATCAGTAATTTATTATAAATAGGAAACCAGGGTTGAGTTGGCCACCATGGCACAACAAGAATACCCTTGGCGTTGTCTTTAATTATTTTACGAATAGTTTTCAGTATCATACTAAACGGCGGAAAGCCATAGAAAAAAAAATTCGTCCAGGGTATCGTGAAAGCATTAATGGCAAATGCGTCAGGGTCCCTGTGCCAAGAAATGTACTTTTGACACTTATTGTTGACTCTGCTAGCAAAAATGTCTATATCAGGTGGCCCAAACGTGGCTTTTATTTGTTGAAACGCATAATCCGAAAGCTCCCATTCAACGTCAGGATGAACTCTCCTCGATTCTGCATCAGCTAAAACATTGTCTGCGGAACTTATGTAGGAAGCAAACACTATGATGTTTTTCGCTTCACACCATTGCCATAATTCACGGGCTATTTGCGTCAAATGAGGAAACTGCACACCACCCATGCGATTTATGTAAGAAATCGCAGTGGTATTGTCTACTCTCAGTAGAATTTGACAGTTATTTAATTTACTAGCAAAAACCCTTAGGCCGAAAAATGCAGCAAGTATTTCTAAATAGTTGATGTGCATAGCACGTTCATTTTCGGCCCAAATACCACTTGCAGTTTCCTCAGCACACGCTGCCCCCCACCCCTTAGTAGAAGCATCACTGAAAATTTCCATACAATATTCGTCATATTTAATTTTATTTACTGGGTTTTGCATCGCTCTTAACCACCAATCAAAGTCAGAGTTCAAACTACTAGGAATACTCATAAACGCGTCATAATCTTCATTGTTATATTTTAAACTTAAAAACTTGCATCTCTCAAAACTTTTTGTATAGAGCCATCCATATTCTACAGCCATACAGGCAGAATTAAGTAAACCGGTGAAACTGGCAAAGTCTCTTATTTTGCATCTACTATTAGTTTTGAGAGTTTTAATTTTTTCTTTTATTTTATGTATTTTTTCCTGTGGTAAACTGATATGGAAATTTTTGGTGTCAATGATGTAGCCTAAAAACTTGCAGGAAGTTGTAGGTTTTAAGTTGCTTTTATCATAGTTGATAATAAAGCCTAATGCTGTTAAAAGTCTTATGGTGGTATTTACATTTTCAACACAAGATATATAATTGTGCGAAATAAGCAAAATATCATCTAAATATATAGTAGATATATAGTTACACATTCTTAACAAACTAACAACCGGTTTCATTAATTTTGTAAACACAAAAGGTGCGGTGTTAAGACCGAAAGGTAGCACATTAAATTCATACAACTCCCCATAGTCGCCAAATTGAAATCGAAGGTATTTTTTGTAATCGTCATCAATGGATAACAAGAAATACGCGTCTTTAAGGTCCACTGTACACATAAAACTATTTTCTGAGACTAGTTTTATTGCTGTACGTAAATCTTCAAGTTTGAAGTGTTGTATGTCTATAAATTTATTGAGTTGCTTTAAATTGAGAATGAATCTATTTTTTCCATTGGGCTTAGGTACGATAAAGTAACTAGAAAGAAACTGATTCTCACATGGCTGACAAAGAGAAATTGCACCAATGGAAAGCAACTCATTAACGCAATCTCTGATTTGTGATGTTTCATAATTAGAGTAAGTTGGAGACTTTGGAGGGCAGGTTTGAATTGCCGGTCGTGTAAAAGGTATTTTGTAGCCAGATATCCAAGATAATACTGTAACATCATTTGTTAATAAAGACCATTGATGTTGAAACTGTGAAAGCCTACCGGCATGGCTCATCCGGTTTAGCGACGGCTGCGATTCTTCGACTGCGGCGGTCGATAAGATGGTCGCGAGGAGCTCGTGGCCTGACTCCTCTGAGCAGGCTCCTTCGGCTCCTGGTTCCCTTTCGGCCTGCGATTCTGAGGAGGAGCCTTCCAGTTTAAATTCCTTTGTTGTGTGGGAGCTGGAGTTTGCTTGGTGAACTTTGCAGTGGTGGGTTTAGGAGGAGGAGCTGATTTTAACTCGGCTCCTGATTTAGAAATGCTTTTTGCCGTTTTTATGGTCTCCGCCAAATCAGACCCAAAAAGCGTAGAATCAATCTTTGTTTTCTGTAACTGATCTCTCATTTCCTTTTTTAAATTATAAAGTACAAAATTACGGCGAGTAACCGAATCGCTATTTTGAGCATCACATAATAAACGACATGCGTCCATTAATTGTTTGATCATTTCCGTGTCTTTGCTTTCTTTTGATAGAAGACCTGATATAGCATCTGCAATGCAGGTTATAGCACTTGTGAGTAATTTCTGCTTTAATTCAATGCCCTTGTCCCTCTTTTGGATAGTCTCGGAAACAGCAGCTTTAACTTCCGCGTTAAGTACGGGAGCGTCAATAAGTGTGCAATTACTAGGTGGCAAATATTTACATTGCAGCTCTTTACGTGAATCTTTAGATAGACCGTTAGTTGCCAGATGCTGAATGCGAATCGCGAGTTCAGAATTAATCTCTTTACCAAACGGCTTAGATACCGATGGATCGTCACCCAATAAGTCTAGAAAATTATTATCAATCGGTTCTCTTTCAGACTGCGAGGTACCTAATTGCAGCTCTGTACACAACTGCGGCTCCATACTCGTCGATGCAATCGCGGCTCTGCTCGTCGATGGTGTAGGTGACGGCTGACGCTCGAGTCGTGCTCGTGACGCCTCTGGAGCACTGACGGTCGCGAGTATGCAGTCATCGTTTGTTGTCTCCAAATCCACCGCAGCGGCGTCCTTATCAACATACATTGAATCCCAATCGACCATTGGGCCGTCTAGAAAAAGAACAAATATTGTTTATGTACTTACGTTCTATTTTTAGAACTCAGCCGCGCTGACATAAACAACATCGGAAATGCGTAAATAAAGGTAAGTTCAAAGTGACAACCCAAACGGCGGTCCGCAGTGAACTATTACCTTTTATATTTGTATATAAAACAACGAAGTGACTACCCAAACGGTAGCCCGCAACATTGTATGAACATAACATGCCTATTAGCTAAGTGACAATCCCAGAAACTGCCCGCAGAGCTATTATTTACATGTAGGTAGGATATAAATTATTTCAATAAAGTGATGACCCAACCGGTCAACCGCAGTATTGAAAATACATATATCATAAGTTTACGTCTTTTATTTTCATAAATGTAGGTAGCATTGTGACATACCTTCTAGGTTCGACGGCGAATGAGACTCAGACTTTTGAGATTCGTTGGATGATGATGAATCATGACGCCTTCTTTTTGATTTTAACATGCGCCTTTCCAGTTTCCTTAACTTTTTGATTATATCGCTGTATTCTTGATCGGAATGTTTCCTTTTCCCCATTTTGGCACAATTATAATTATACGGACGGAAAAAAAAAAACGTGCGCGCACTGGCGGAGCACAGACAGTGAATGAAGCAAAGATGGCGATACATAGATAATGTTTAGGACAATAACGGTAACGATATAACATTGAAATGTTTTTTTTTGTTTTAAATAGTGCTCTCAAATATCTGTGCTAACTGGCGAGACAGTATGTGTTACTACATGTGTTCTTGTTAATCTCGAAGGACGAAGCTGAGTATAATAACAACTTATACCAGCAGCGCTTGGTTGAATATTTTATTTTTTCGTGATATATCACATCTATTATTTTCATCTTCATTTATTATTGTATCATGATTATTTAATCATGTCAAGTGTTGAGTACTATCGATGTTAAAGAACGTGTATTTTCTAAACGATATTAATAAGTATGGTATTATTTGAATGCAACATTATAGTTAAAAGAAGAGCACATTTGCATATCCAAGTCAAATGCTTAATTGTGTGAAGTGAAATGGAAGGTCTATCACGAATTGCAATTTATTTATTGATCAACGATGGATGTTGCAGTTCTTTGAAAAGGATAATCTGGCATGAAAAAGCGACAAAGGGTTTCAAGCATTAAATAATAATGTATTGCGATGTAGTAATTTGAATTGAGTCAGCTTTTATGACCGACCGGATAGAGGTTCGGCTCGTTCCACGCTCGCTAAACTGCATTCGTAAATTGTCGATTAAGACGGTACACATTCGAACGACAAACGCATTCGCGTCAGAAATCGCCGCCGCACCACAGACTGGCGCTATAAATTTCATAATTAATTTTATTATAGAAGCCATTGCTCGCACGTCGACTTAAAGGGAGATTTGCGATGCAAAAGCAACGCCGCGTCCGCCTTATCATTAAACGTTCACGAGTCCGTGCTCGCTCCGATTTCATAATGTCCCTTAATGCCCTGTAATTGTTTGTGAATAAAAGAAGACCGCTGAAAGGATCGGCGGTGCACAGGGCGCCCCTGTCAAAAACCATCATTGTAATAGAGTTTCCTCGGCCGCCGTTCGGTTATAAAAGCTAACTCCCTTTCAAAGAAAAGTAATGAGAATTTAACTTTGCGGAAAATGGTTGGCTACGCCTGGTGGCGTTTCGTAACCAGTGGCGGAGAGAAAAATATTTTCTACATTATTCGCAACGGCGAGTCAGGCGATAGTCCCTCCAGCGAACCTCACAAAGGGCTCTAGCCACCACGCTCTCGCCTGCCTCTTTATTATGAACTTAATGCGGAATGGCAACGACTTTAATGCAACTTTATACCGACTACGGCCGCAGCGCAGACTTCAAAAGCAATTTATGGTTTACTTCACTAATTAACAGAAAATTTGAATTTTAAAAATAATTGTACGATCTTTTTAGGGAGTTGGGGTAGCGAGGCAACTCGTTGACGTTGCATTTTCACCTGGCGTGATGTTAGTGCAAAAATATAATGTTGTAAATTAATGCACATTAAGATACTGCTTTGAATCAAGATATTTACACAGTAGTTGCACCAGCACTGTAAAGTACATGAAAAACAAATAAAATGATTCTATGTGAAATAAATCGTTGTGGGGTTGACGATGATCTTAGAAGCTATAATGTGCATAACGTCATTTTTAAACATGGATGCATTGTTGTGACTTTCCTCAGAAACTTATTTCTAATAATTTCGATCTCAACCACGGAATAAACAAGAAGCATTCTTAGTCAAGAATGCAGCCTGAATAAAAATATATTGTGAAACAAAATCTATCTAAGAACTACCCCAACGCAAGACTGTACCAGAATGAATGACACCGCACTCGCGTCGCACTGTGGGCGAATGCTTGAACCCAATTGGTATTCAGAGTGCAACAAAGATGTGCATATATCGAGCGCATCAGCTGCACAAAAAGGCACAATCTCGCCGAGATAGGATAACAAGATAACAACCGTGCAGCGGTGGACTAAGACGGATAAAAACAAGGCCCGGTGCCTGCGCGGGGACGTGTACCTTGTTTACTTAAACGAGGCACACATTAAGTGCCCCCGGAGCAGGGAGAAGAAGTACCAGCATTCCCTTAAGAGCTTGCCTAGTTTGATATTAAATTATTCCAGCCTTTGACAGCCAGATACTTTACATATGACTGACATCAATGGTTGAATATTATAATAATGGTAGTTAGTTGAAAACGAAACATTGCCAAGATATTGAGTGAATTCATCTTATTGCATCCCATTGCTATTACATTAAAATCAGCTATGTTAAAGTACGTAACATTCAAATAAGAATATGGTACTTAAAAGCGCATTTATTGTGAATACACATGGAAAAGAAGAAAAAAAAACTGATTAGTATGTTAATGTTGATATCAAATCCAACTCGCATAAACAAAAATGGTCTCATTCAGTAAATTCTGTCAAACATGTTCATTAAAAATCTAGAGACGACTTCAAACAGTACACAAAAAACTGTTATTCACTTAATTACCTATGTATGCAAATATATACGACTTGTATGTTAACCACACTTTGCCGGATTCATAAATCTTATGAGTTGGTTGGTTTAATAAGTATCCAATTTTAATCACGTCTGATCTCGTGTTACGTAGATTGCGAGAAGAAGATTTTAAGGCTTTAATTTGATCTGAAATACCTAGTTTACATTGGGTGTTAATCTCAAAATTGTAAGAAAAGCGCCCTATAAAGTCTGCAGATTCTAAGATTTCTGTCTGAGATATATGAAGTGAAAATCTCAATTTGATTATAATCGGGCCAAAATGTATTGCATGATTATTACTTTCTGATGAAGACTGTACTCATAGACTGTGTGAGGATTCAAGAAGCTTGTGAGGTGTCTAAATTCAAGTAATATGTCAATCAGATCGACCAGAAATAGATCAAACCTAACAGCTGTCTGCCCACTAGGATGTTACATTAGTTCATGGCTGAGCAGCGAATATTTTATTCTAGTCAAGGCTGACGTGATTATCTATTGTTATCAGCTGTAGCGATCGTGTCATTACACGCATTGCCAGCCCACGGCCGTGAGTTTGATGGCGGAGATCAGAGTACCTACTAGTATAAGTCTTACCAAGGGTCCAAGCGATAGGCTGAGTAACGCTCATTTGCCAAGAATGCCGAGTGATTGACAGCTTGCTAAGTGATGAGCTTGTACCTTTGAATAAATTGCCGGCTTGATATCTCAGATACTATCAAAACTCGTTCCAGTAAGTAACGATGCTACTGTCTTGAAATACAGATAGATACGAAGTCGAGAGTATGATACGAGAGTTATGAAGTCGGAGTTACTTAAGTGTTCTGTTTGAGTTAAAACCTAGTCCATAACATCTTAAAAAAAAACATTCTTGAGTCTGAGAAACTATTTATTGTAATTGAATATGTTTGTGTAATCTACGATCTGCAGAAGCTAGAGCCTGAACGCCCAAAACAGGGGTAATTGGAGGGAGTTAAAAAAGACCTACACCAAGCGATTCGTGTAGATACTCGTAATAACTGAAGATGAAGTGCATAAGTCTATCCGTTATTCCAGTCATTGTAGAACATACGTACTCGTAGTTTTGAGTAAGGTGATGGGTATATTTGTTAGACCATTAATGTTATTCTATTTTGTAGCATAATTAATTATTAGTCTCAGAACCCGCTACACTCTTACACCACAAGTCATTTTTCGGTACGCGCTCCTCTCAACCCACTCTCGCGACAATCTGATATGCGCGTGAGAACTAACGCGTACACTCACGACTGTGCCTATGACTCAATGTGTGAACGCCACGAGATTTAACAAAAATATGTATATGTATGGTGACAAAACACTATAAAAACAAAAATAAACTAAAAATATGTACTTTATCATCCCCATAATTACATGCAACTTTCTCACCGAGCTTTGAGCACTCTCCTGTACTACATGTCTTATGCAACACACTTACATTGCGATCGAAGTGAGTCTAAAATAGCATTTTAAGTAAGAGTTGAACTTTATTATGACCTTTACTATCGTTGTTCACCAGTTGGTTGGTGACATTTCGATGAAAACCTACACTATTAAAAAGCCTTGCTTGTAGGGTTTTAATGTAACTAAGACACATTTCCATTTATTCATTCAATGAAGCAACATTTACAACTCTGGATAAATAAACAAGTTCAGTATCCTGCTGTGAAGTACCATCCATACGCTAACAAACGCAGGTTGAGTGAAAGTACATACAAATTCATTGATAATTCCTGACTTGTAATTTAGTCCATTAAAATGCGGTACAAAGAACAATTTCACGCCTTTACAGAATTATTCATTCATTTTTAATGACGATCATCTTTACAAGGCTGTGAAAGTAAACACTGAATCTCACGATCGTTAAATAAAAGAGCCGAACAAACGCTCGTCAAACATTAACCACTCATGACATAATAGAAACAGCAGAGTGCAGTAATCAACTCGGACTAATGAGAAGGTGAGAAGGCGAGGCGTATTTATTACTTTAATGGAATATCAGCAATTAGGGACCGAGATAGAATCAGTAGCGCTGACAAGGTGCAAACGAGAGTGGCCGGACCGGATACGTGGGGTCGACTTGAGCACTCCATATTACGAGAGCAACCCGACATTCATCAAATTTTACGCCATTGTAGACAGTTTACCCTCCGCGTAAGGGCGACAGTGGCGTGAACGTGACGGCTAGTTAATGCAAGTAGTTTAATGGCGCTCTGTACGAAAATAAAACAATGCCGCCGATGAATTACCATAGAGAATGAGCGGAACGGATGGATTAAGTGAAATACAATCAAACAAGGAGGCGTGCGTGCCGGGAATTCAAAGTAGATAAAAGAGAAGCTTTCGTTACTGAGCGACGAAAGTTTATTGGTCTCAATATTTTTGCACATTTCCACGCTCAATTCAATTACTTGAGGATTAGACGCTGAGTAAATTGTCAAAGCGGAGTTGAACATAAGAACAACAATGTGAATACTTAACTCGTCAAGTATGTGTGAACGAGACACAATAGAAATTCCATTATTATGCGACTCCCGGCAGTCGTTTGATACCTGACTGATTAAAGATGTGACAGTCAATATTCCGTTAAAGCGTTTTTACAAGTCACAGTCAGACCATAACATAAACACAGTCACACCAATGGATTTCGATTGAGCTGTCCATGCATCAACGTGCCTAATTTAAGTAATGTGGTGTTAGAACCGTCACCGCGTACCTGGCGGCGCCGGCGCAGCCGCCACCGTTCAACTGCGCTGACTCAGCGGCCGCGCACTCCCGACATTACCCCACAACCGATCATTAGGTCGCGCACACTTCGCAGAACCGAAAACACACAGTCATCCCGCTACCAATTCAGACCAATTAACGTACTGACTGCAATTTGTGTGAACGTAAAAAAACCGTGACGAGATGTCGATATACATACCCTTGTTAACCAAGTTTTATTTGATTTACTTTAGTTATAGCACTCTGCTGATTCAATCATAAGTAAATGATTTAACCAGCAAAATCGTTAACGCTAAATAACGTTAAAAACTTTAATCAAAACCCCGTGAAACCTGCCAAAAAAGTGTACAAAGGATTACTCGAACATACCTTTTTTATTTTGTGAGTCGCCGTAAAACACCGAATCGCACTGTTGCGTCGATTTCAGAAATTCAATTAAACAGGAATTGCTGTGCGACTCGGCAGCAACGTACAATTAGTTACAGTTACCGCGCTACATATTGATTGCCTCATTTTCTAGAAAAAAAATATCGACAAAAACCCGTCAACATTGATAATCACGACGAGTTTGTCGTGTTTTGCGGAATATAAGATGGGCACGAACACGGCCGGATGGGGTGAGGTGTCGTTACAATAACAATTTAGCCAGTTATGACTGTTAACTACTAACTAATCAAGCGCAATGCGCATGAAGAAGGTGTTAATAAAACTAATATTCTTTAAAAACAAAATCCGATTGCTCGTCTGTCTGACCCAAAAAAACGTTTTAACATTTTAATTCAAGATTGAAATCCGTTCGCAGATAAATTAATTTTGCAAATGTATTTTTTATCGCGAAATGTAAGTATATATAGTAAAAAACTATCTTGACAGCAGCTTTCATAAGCGGCACAGTGAACGGAATCGAGGATGTCAGCCACAACAAACCGAATGCGGCTCATTGTGCTGTCATCGCATTAAACTGACAGTACCAAAATAATCTGCCATTCATTAAGTATTCATGCACACAATTACCCGCGAAACGCTGCCGAGACGACAATACCACCATCTCTCACCCGACACCGCGCACAATTAATTTAATTTACACTCGCATCACGCGTACATTAGATCGGCGTTACAATGGCTATTTTCTCCTAATTCACAGGAAGAGGTAAGCTTAATACTGATGGTGGAATGTTGCCTCTGAGTGTTGTGAATATTTGTGGATATTTTCTGGTTAATTAAAATGATGTTTGTAAACGGATTCTCGGCATAATAACAAGGCTGGTTAGCGAGAGCGTTTTAAGGCTGCGCTCTCAACGCGAGCGCTAGTTAATTGATAGGTGTTGGTCCCGGACGAATGAGATGTCGGGAGCTCGGGACGCGAGCGGCTCGAAGCATTCAATTTGCTCTAAATCAACGCGGGAAGCGCAATTAAAACGAGCCGAACGCTGCAAGGTATAATCTGAATCAACACTGCGCCGATAATCGTCCTATTTCGCAAAATCTCTTCCAAGCACCTTGCTAAATTTCGTTTTTGAAATATGGGATTAGCTATCTACTGAAAACAATGGCGTCACAAAAGCCTTATTACATAACCTTTATCTGGTGTTTTATGATTATGAGGAACTAGTTAGATTATGTGTAGCAACATCGTCTACATTAGGAGGGTGAAATGTTTTAACCACATACACGTGTGGCTAGACACTTATATTGAAAAAAAACCTATAAAAAACAATATTGTTTTATAAAAGTTTGAGTTTGTTTGATGTGTTTAAAAAGTTTGAATGTAAAATACGTAAGAATTTCACTTACAAGTTGTTAAGCAGATCCCGACATGTGAATTGATTGAGTGATATCCTATTCAATGGTTTTACAATATTTTTAACACTCACAGTGTCATATTTTATTCTTAAAAGATGAAGTATGAAACCAAAAATTGACAGCACGGTAGCTCAATTGGAAGAGCAGTTGGCCCGGTAAGCCAGAAAGATGCTGGTTCGAGTCCCGCCCGTGCGCAATTTTTGGTTTCATATTTCATCTTTTATATGATATCCTATTATCGCTCTCTACGCGTGAATCAATAAGAATCAACGTGACTGCGTCCGAAACGAAATTACACGTGACGGGCGTTGAAACGTAATCTTCGACACCGTATCAAGTAATCAGTGCAAGCCAGACAACACCGCAATCTAGTCGTGAAAATGGGATGTGCTACTTTAGATCTATCTTGGGAAGAGCCACATCTAGTCACTTCCTACTTTGTTACTGCAATTTGGAGACTTTTATAGCTTTTTTTAATATATTGCTTTGTTATGGAAATGGCTTTGCTCTTGACTCTAGCTAGGCCAGGCGTGCCAACGATAGAATCGATGCTGGAACGAGCTCACCTAGAAATAGCCTGTTCACTAACATTGAAGGTCCTGTCTATCTAACTTTTCGAATTAAATAAAAACGTAATCTTAGTTAAAAAATATTTTTGTAATTGACTGAATAAACGTTTTTTCTTTCTTTCTTTCTAATATATACGCTGAGCATCACATTCAAAAACATGAATCAATTTCAATCATAATCACACCCTTAGAGCTGCTTACCTATTCAAAACCATTTACAAAGTAAAAACCGTTTCCATATCTTAACAGGAATTGGAAAATAATTCCAAGCTATCACCGTTTCAGGATTATCTATTGATATAACTCCTTGGCGTTGAGACAATCAGACGCATTGCAGCGTCAAATGAGACGGTCCCGGGAGCCAATCCCGAGGTTCAATTTGCTCTAAATCAAAGACGCCGTACACCCCGCGCTATGCAATTAAATTGATACTAATGTATATAACTCGTTTGTTTTGTTATGGTCACGTGCTGTCTAGACAAGTTTGTCGTCGAATCTACCATCGCATTGTTATAACACTTCGATGGAGTGTTCAAGCGTCCGTTGAAACTGGAGATGCATTCCGGAACGCTTGTGCAAATATTCTTCAGCTAAGAATAACTTACAAACGCGTAGTAATATAGAGTTGATTATGTACCTGTAACAAAAGATAGATACAATAAATTACACATCTGGAATATAAAACATTTTTTGTCATCTCTTTACACACGTCAAACTGTATTAATAACTTTATAATCAGTAGTAATTTTGTACGTAAGCGATACAATTATATCTTAAGTGACGTAAGTTGAAATACTCCGTAGATTTTCATTGAGTGTTGTTATTATTAGCCAAGCATAGGTTTATTATTAGCCAAATAAGATGTATAACCCCCATTCAACGTAAGTTGTAAACAGTTGCAAAGCTTGTTGCGCGGAATACCGATTCATATCAATTTGCTGTATCTATTTTGTGCGGCGATATTTAAGTTATGTCTGAAAGCGGACCCGTGTTCGTTCACCTTTTAAAGCCGAGTGCATATGGAAGGAACGGCGGGTGCTCACAGTAGGTAATAAGTCATTCGGCAATAGAGTCCGTGCGACGCTTGCAAACTTGTAATGAATTGGGCATTATGGTGCATTTTCGTTCATGGCAGACAGCTTACACCGTTTTCAATTTGTAAAGAACAAAATTAAAGAAAAGAATTTGCCGGTTGTATTAGGTTGCGCAGTTACCTTTTAAAAAATTAAAATATATGTAATTCGTAAACAGATGGAAACAATGACGAATTAGGTTTTTAAATTTGTCATTTCTAACCAGGCGCATTGTGTATATTATTGGATACCAAATTACTCTCTTTAAGAGGTTACTCTGGTTAAATGTTGTCGAAAATATATCTTTTTATTTTTAACACTGACAGACTTGATGAAGATGTAAAAAAGTATGTAACTGTTATAAAACATTGTTCAATATGTTTGAAATACAACAATATTTTCGACTCGACATTCGTACGTTACTACGCGCTACTCGAGCAATTTCACCACAATTCTCAAATAGTGTGTTCGTACACAAAAATTATGAACAAAAGGGATAAAGGAATGCAAAACAGGAGTGTACTTATGGTGGGGGATTCAATGGTGGGGCAATATTTAATTATCCCGTAGCGGAAACGCGAGGCGGGGTCCGTCTGACCCCACCCGCCAACAAAATGGCGGCCTTATTACGACGTTACAATTACGTTCTATTATCAAAACGATGTTTCCTTTCCTTGGGGTAGATATCACGATGCACCTGTTACGTGTTCAATTGAAAAAACTTTACTTTCTTATATTTCGAAGATCAACTCGAAACATTTCATCGCAGTCGACAAGAATACCACTGGTCTTATTTATTCTTCTTCTTCTCACAGTGTCAATCAATGGTAAAGCGATTAAAATTTTTTGTTCACACTAATTAGCGACGCAGATTTCCTTGTCTTCAAACATAAGGTCCCTAGAAAGCAGGTCTGTTTTCGTTGTTCAATGTATTACTTATTATACAATAAACCCACTTTGAATTTTCTGCAAAATATTGTGCTTCAAAGAAATGGTTCCATACAAGCAAGTGCCCGTAAATAGTTTACCATTTTGCATAGCATTGTTGGATTCGTTCTTAAGCGTTCAATTTTGACATGCATACAAACGAGGCGAACAAACCGACCGGTGTTCAATTGGATTAATAATCTCCGGATAAATTTACAACGAGATCTCGTTCAGCGTGACGTGCTCTTATTAAAACTTCAAGTCTGGACTACTGTTTCACAAACATATTCACATTCCGTTTATTTAAGAATAGCCTTTACTAAGTTATAATAAAGTCCTACTTGCTCGCATTATACTAAACGTAGGTATCCGTTTCACAGACCCAGATCTTAAGTAAGTTGGCGTGAATAATCGCGAGCGGCTCAAACGTAGTACTGACACCTAGCGTTCAAATACCACGGAGTATAATTCCAATGTACTTACATCAACTAGTCTTATGATATATTTTATTGTAAAGCACTTAAAGCAATAAGATTTGAAGGTGTTTTCAGATAAGTGTCATATAACATGTTTTGTAAAACAAATGTAACCTTCAATTTCTATTAATTTCTCTATAATGTTAACTTACAACGGCACATACTGAATTCTTATTTAAAGTTTTTGTCAAAATACCCATTCAAATTGTAATAAAAAGCGTTTAATTTCATCAAATCATCAAACATCAAATCATTTTTGCAACTGCAAAAAGCATGAGTACCAATTACTCTTCAAAATATTTTCATTTAACGTAATCAATTTTGCAATAATAGTAATGTAATCTAACTTATCATCGACAGGAGAATACTAAACCAAAAAACCTATACGTCTAAACGCGTTGAAGTCTTTTGTACGCTCGTCAAATGTAACTGCTGAGAACGGTGAAGCTAAACCGAGATCAACGCAAATTTTTGTAAACTCCGGTCGTTCACTCCAGCGAAACGGCGATCGTTTATGCATGTAAATAAACCTGCTCAGCGTTTAAAGATTAAACACACCGCATCAATCTTAATTAATTCAAGTGCAGGAGACGAAAAGCAAATAAATTGGTTTATTAAAGGGTGCATGAGATATTTAATTATGGACGATTCCGATCGATGTGGCATGCGGTTGCGTGACATGGACAAAGGGACCAATCTTGAAAGAACCAGACCTGCTGGTATACGTGAGCACAAGTGTCGTGAATGTCAAAAGCTATAGTATGTATTTGAGTACATTTCTTTCTAACCCACCAGTTTATTGCTGTTTTCTATTTCGCTTTACTCGTAATAAAATAAATAAGAGTTTGGTAAATCAAATACACATACTTTTAATTCTAATTCAGTAAATGTGGTTTAATTTTTACTTTATTGTGGTAAAATGGATAATAATATTTTTGTGTAATTTGCGATCTGTTCAAAGAGCCAAAGAGTTGGTAGTGCTCACTCACACCTCTCATACGTTTTGGATAAGAATAATATCTGAAAGATTTTTTGACACATGCATGACACAGTTAGAACATAAGCAATTATGTTTCCACCAGTACAGTCGCAAACAAACATGAATGCGCAAGCGCAATGAATCTCGGCGAGCGCCTCCCGCGGCCCGATTAAACGCTCGGGCGGCTCGTGTAATGAAGCGAGATAAATCGGCCGCGTCACACGCACCCGCTCCCGTGACTCGTGACCTCGCCCACCAGTTTGTCATTCGCCATTCAAAACAAAAAAGGAATTGATCGAACAATTCTGCGCGTAATTGTACTTGATGAGAGGGAGGGAGTGAGTTATCAACTGGTCAGATAAACTTTGACGATGTAATACACAATACGCAAAAACCACTACCATCCAAATTTCTGGTCCTGAAGAACAGACCCTGTGTTGATAGAGGCTCCTCTAATTACTTAAGTATCTAGAATTCTTCCTTTTGAGAATACTACTACTAATACTACCACATTAAATACAAAATAAGTATTTTACTTAGGTAAAAGTAATTCCTTCCGCTTGACTATAAATACGAGTGTCAGTAACTTACCTATTTTACAATTTACAAAGCTTTATTCTATATTTTATACATTCACAGTGAAATAATGCAATCATCTTACCAGAAATCGTCTACAAACGTGTTAGTAAAAGCATACGAAGCGTATTACGTTTACCCTATATTTTGTCAGTCAAGCTATCAGCTTATAAGACTGAGAAGTGAGAACCTATTCCCAGCTGACCATCTTCACAGCGCCACAGAGCGTCTTGTTCAAATTCGATTACGTCATAGTAAATGGCTATCAACGAAACAAGAGGGAGCTCATGCAGTTAACGGCGTCGATTGTATGTCTATTCTACCTATAATGTCTGCGTAGTCCACATTTGACAAAGACATTTTCCATTATAGGTTCCATGAAAAGCTAGGATTTGTTATGTTATGCCAGTATAATTTCAACGCACAGTAATTATACTTGTCGCAAAAGTAGAGAAAAACTACCCGTGAAAAGCTCTAAAAGTCACATAATATCAACAAAATATTAGACTTATTTTTGTTTTTCGGTTACCCTAATAAATGATTTAATGATTTCTAGGGGTAGAAAATTTATTGGTCGCATCTGTAGTCGGTGATAGCAAATCGTTAACGATAAGTAAGTAATAGAACTAAATGCTGATTATAATATCGGAGAGCCATTAACGTGGAATTATAACTTCACCTGCCCGGTTAGTCTCGTTAAATAAATGTAATGGTCGCCAATCACATTAATCGGATAGTCCTCTTTTTTTCCACCGATTTGTATCAGGTACGCTGCTCTATTTTAAGCTTAAGGGTAGCATATAAATAAATTGTCGCTATTACAATAGTATACATCTTTGTATTCGTACAAAGAAACACAATCCAAAGGGCAAGTTTATTAAATTGGTTTTCTTCACGGTATATCTGGAACGATTCGGTGGAAAAAAGAGAATGAACACAACAATATGATAGCAATTTTATCGGTCGCTTAAACTCTAATGACTGCACCGCTGATACGAAAACTTTGGCAGAAGGACACAAAAAAGCCTTCAAACAGAAAAAATCGTTTACCTGCGCGACCATTAATCTCAATCGAGATGCACTTAATTGACAATCCGTGTAATTGCATTCATCTAACTGTTGATTTAAATCCCAAGGTAACAAATTTAAAAATGCAATTTGAGATTAAGTACGTGGCCCTCCAACGTTTTAAGTAGAAACAATAAATTCATCGACACTAATTGGTGGTTTTCTCCCATTTATCAGCTCATTACATCACAGTAGCGAGAATAAAATAAAATATGTGTGTGGAGCGGGCCGTGCCGTGGGCAGATCATTCGCATGCGATAAGCGTCGGTCAGGCACATCGTAAATTCAAAGAGCAGGCCCCGCCGAACTGCAGAACTGATTGTGTGCCTTAATCACTTGTGTGCCTACTCGATGCCCGCCCCTTTAACTCGGGACCACAAGACGAAGACCGTACGCTTTAGGTGATTATAATGAAACCCTGATTACAAGCTTACACAAGAAACTACTATGCTTCATTTTCTTCGTTATAAACTAGGTCGCTGCAACAACGTTTACAAGGTTAACTATATACCTATAAATAGAGCAGCTTTAAACGTGTTTTTATGAAAAACAGAACAACCAAATATATATCTATTTCTTGTACTGAGCTCGTGATTAACATAATTCATTTATTTTTAAGTGCCGATTTTTCAATGGTCAGATAAAATATATCAGACTAATGAAATATGGAGGGTCAAATTAAAAAAATTGCTGACAATTAAGTGGCGTTTTTAAATTAGCCATATTGTATTTTGTTCGACGAATATTTCTTAAATTTCATGGAAACTCAGCCCTAAATCTCCTAATTCAATCTTATTCGATTGCATTATCATATTTCATGCTATTTTACACGCGATCACTAATGTTTAAATTATGAGTAACAAAATTAGCTTGCCCTAATTATGTACCTACACATTTTATATCATGGTCTACTTAATATTACGTGCATTAGGCTGATTTTGAAATCTACCACATAAATGTCATTAGAATCTCATAAAATAGATTTGTAGTAATATTAAGGCAATTACGGTCAGTGT
The DNA here is from genome assembly GCA_963584085.1 of Pyrausta aurata. Lineage (NCBI taxonomy): Eukaryota > Metazoa > Arthropoda > Insecta > Lepidoptera > Crambidae > Pyrausta > Pyrausta aurata. The sequence continues at coordinate 9,416,223 of OY757260.1, forward strand.
CCTTGCGTTTAGATTGCTAAGGGGACAAATCGAAGTCACTGGTGTCGTTATAAAGGTTTCAAAGTTTAATTCAGTCGCAGGTTCGCATGCAGATGAGCTGACCGCTCTTAATCGTTTAATGACGACCGCATTAACGTATCAGATTGAAACGCAAAACGTACACACTAAAAGAAATACAGCGAAATATAACAACATTATGCAGACAGTTTATGCATTCATGTATTCGCCTTTTGCAAGATATCATAGAATCAATATCGAATGTATCAACATAAATCTGCAAGGAAATACAAGCGGTAATACTGAGAAACATAGTTATCGAAATCATGGACACATAGCTAGCGAGTCGTGCGCTGGTGAACTTTAAAATCGAAATCGTTATTTCGAAAATTAATCAGTATCGGTAGCATTTGCGAAGCACGCGTGCCGGCAGAAGCGTTCTCATTGCTGGCGGCCTACAATAGCATTATAACATTCAGCGGCATGGGAAAATAAAAGGTCTCAATTTACATAGCACGAGTGGACCCGATCGCTTCGCTCGACAGGGATTCGCAAACTTCGTGACGTCTCTTTTCAGCCTAGCATTTCTAAAAACAACTCTAAGAGAGCGAGGAGGAGGGAAAACCAACGTGACGGGTTAAACACACGAATAAATGTCATGCAGAACCAAATTCAATTTCATTTTCAAACATCGGTTGTGCGCGTGAGTAACAATGCTCGTGCTTGTTACAAATCGTTCCTTCGATGTATAAAGAAAACAGAAATTTTGATTTAGATAGGAACCTACTTACCAAAACGTTACTTTTCAACGTGACTTAAATTTTCAAACACTTACTTACATACAGTACAGGGTACAAACATATAAAGTATTGAAAAGTATCGAATTACATAGATACACTATGCATTCGATTTCCACATTTCTTACGTAGATTAAAGTAGAAAATTCTAGGTCAAGTAAAATCTATACGGTGCGACATCGTCGTATATCTGAAATAACTGCGCCCATGCAGCAAGATCAGCGTTAAATCGAAATGGAGACGTAAATCGCCAACGAAACCTATAATACGATGTCGCAACTCTTATACAGAACTGGAGCAAACGTAATGTATATGTAAATTTAACAGTGCTTTAAGGCTCAAACTATGCTTTAGAATTGGCTATAGATCAAACTGTAAGATATGTACATCTAGTATCAGGGTCCACCGAACCACGAGCGCAGGATAATGTTTTGAGGACAATATTGTAAGCAATATACTAGGTTAATTGATTAAATTGGTAACTTGTCTCTACTGCCTTGTATCGTCCATTTAAGGTCGCAAGTTTGACGCAACTTCGTTCGTAGTTTGCAGACTGCGAAACTAGCATGAAATCACTATGAATACTAAAGCCTAAATACTCGTATCACAAGACTAAGCGCTTGTAATCGTACTGTCGATCTATTTCATGTAATTATAGTGCGCACAAATGCGAGCGATATTTTATTAGGCATTATGCGACCCACATAACACATAACCATGGCAATTAGTCCATAGTCCGGTGAGCGACAGCGTGCCTAACCCGATTATATCCAGCTTTATCGCGAGATCGCCGCTGCCGTTGCAGCAACAATGCACGGGAACGGATTCCTGCGCCATGACCGACACGCACAACAAACCAGATCAACAAACCGCATGACCACCGATTGTTTTCAGTCACACGATTACGAAAGCTGTTAAAGCTTGCGATAAAGCAACCGGTACTAAAATCATAACTCCAATTTAACACGACAGTGCAACAGCTCAGTATAAACAAAATTAAGTGACATAGATTGATGAAGGGCGCGAGTTATCAAGCGAAATTATATCAAAGCAAACAAGGTGTCCCTCGAAATGTGAACATTGCGTAAGGTTGGCCACGGACAATATTTTACCGGCACCACCCTCGTGCTAGCGAAAATTACATTAACATTTTTTGACAGTCACTAGTCGAAGCGATGACGGGGACGTTTAGGCTCAGTGCTGACAGTGAAAAATTACGACTCCCAGGTCGGCGGCGGGCGGCTCGCGATCGTTCGATAGTTCCTAATGTATCGCTGTCAATCGCATGTTTTGACGTTCGAAATCAGTTCTCACTATCAGCCAGCTCTCTACGACCTCAAATAAAATGATCGCGCTGTAGAAGTACTAAGAGATCTATTATACATCGGTTGCACTTTCACAGGATAAGAATGTACAATGATGATACAATTAGTAATCAAAGCGCGTTTGAATAAATATTTACAAGCAACATTCTCGACACCGGTGACTTGGTCTTTGAGTTCTCAGAGAGAGTTTACGTAAAAGCAGTGAATAGATACATAAAACACTTCGTCTGCGAGCTTAACAGAACCGCCCTACATGCAAATCAAGTCACGGCACGACCTAAATTACTAGGCAACTAGTACAGTCCTGACTGAGTCACTGAAGCCAGCCAAAGTGGCAAATTATGTCCATCAAACAACGACACCGAAGCAATTACACCGCGTTTTGTGCCCAACAATAATATTTTGGAAACCTGCACCATTATAAATAGATTTAGCAATGACGAACCAAACTATAATAGCAAAATAAAATGTGAGCGATTTGGACTAAACAACGGATGTAATTACACTTATTGGTTTCTTGGAACAGCAATCAAATAAAATTAATGTATCTGTGACTCGAGAGCTTAATCCGGCTGACAACATGAAACCTTAAAAGCATTTAAATTTTCGTAACATCAAACGTTTTCGAGGATTCAGTTGCCATTTTCTACGAGGTTAATAAATTTATCAAGTAGACAGGCAACAGTCGAAATATTCCGAAGAACAAGCCCAGAACAAGCCCAGGGGCTGTACGACAACGACGCGACTACGGCTCTCTCACGCAAATGCTACAACGTTATGAAACCGCCACGGGCTTAGAAGACTGCGCAAGTAACCAACGAGCTGAGAGCCATCAAACTGATATCTCCGGCTTGAATTTCTCGTTCATCATAACAGTTGATGGGTCTCGTTATACCGGTGCTGGTTGGAGTATTGTTAAATTGCCAGCATTACGTTCCCTTGAGTGTTCTATGTGTCACCATGCGCTCCGACGGTGCTCCAGTTTCGCGGACACGCTGTAGCCGTGGGAAGTCGTTACGAACGGTAATTGTCGTCTATGACATCGAACAGAATTAAGTTCGTGTATACGAGCAAAGCGACGACGTGACGCAATGAGAGGTAAGCGTGTTGCGCGTGTGTGCTCACGACTTTACTCACAAGTTAATTTATTACACTCGCCGAGTCATCTGCGTGTTGTTATATGGCTTTAGATACAAAACATTTTGAGTTATAACGAGGCTGAAATACTGGATCGAGTACTGCATTAATCTACCACGAATTCAGACTATTTATAGTTAGTGCACTTGCAACGTCAGGATAACGTCTACAATATTATACTGGTCACGACCGAATTTTCTTAGCAGGGTATTTTCTTTAAAATATACCAACGAAACAATTTGTAATAGAGAATTTGCAATGTTTACTAGTTTCTTATCTTGTGCAATTTGTTTCATTTCATAAATCACATCTGTGGGACTAGTTTGCAATTGTGACACGACTTGATGTTGTTGGATGTAAATAAATATGGCTTTGACAGAAGGCCTGACTAAACGTCTGAACAATTCAAAACATGCAAGACTGGGTCGGACTTGGTTGGGTGTATTCAATCAACGTCGCGTTGTCAACCTATTGGTAGGGGTGCGCGTGCGCAAATCAATTTGCTCCCGATCGCGATAGCGTGAGATAGTCGATCTTTAACGAGCTACCGACTAATCGAGTAGGTAATCGCCACACGAATAGAAACTAAGTCACACTAAGTGCAAATTAACGTCCGTTTCAATATTATGGTAACTGTTGCAAATATCAAGGACGAAACTTATTTATGCTAGTTTTATTCAGATGCTTGAAAATGATAAGATCATAGCTTTGTCATTTATGAGTACTTGCCGTATTTTAAATAGTAACGATAACAATGAATTGTCTTGATTAATGTTATTGTTAGGATAAGTGCATCGCTGTAAGAATTTAATTTAAACGTTTGCTTTATTAAAATCCATAGACAATTCAAAAAGTAGGTCAAGCTGTAAATCTATGCGATTGTATGGATACAACTGTCATTCACTTTCGTTTCTCGCGTGAACAGTATCAGTTTCGTGCTTTAATCGTTATGAATTGCGCTGAATCGGAATTCTATATTCGCTGACACCTGGATATAAATAAAATGTTGCGAAACATTTAATGCGGTAATATTTGAATGCAATATTCAGGGCCTCTTTCGAAATTGCGAATATCGCAACTTAAAAAGGAAGTAAAGAATGTGTGATGAAGCGGTGAAACCGCGGCATCACGGAGTCGAGAGAACTCGGGGGAAGCGATGATTCTTTTCACACGTAATCTGTTTACGGCTGAAATACAAAATTATCTCGCAAACATATGAAGTTTGCGAGGCAATCAATCATGGCGACTGAAGGGGCGCGGAAGCCGCAACCGCGAAAACCGTCGGCACGCTTATGAAAGCTACGAATAATACAGCACGAATCAATCATAGATTTTGCGACGATCCATCATGAATTTTCAATGAAAAAACTCGTATTATAACAACTCGATACGTTGAAGCTGGGAGACTTGTGCGCACTTAAGATGATCGAGTTGTTTACTTCGCAAAACTCTTGTCCGAAATTAGAAATAAGTTTCATAACTACATAATTATTGATACCTAAAAGTTAGCAGAGAGACATCAACAGTGCGATTTTACTTTTTGCATTTTATTTTCCTGTAGATGTCGAATTAATGAGGCTAACGGACTACCACAAAGGTAGTAAGGTATTCTGTTAGCAAATATCATCAGTGGCTGGTGGCGCAATATGCGATCTCACATGAGATTGAGCATTACCGTCGTGTCTTCGGCAATCGCTCCGTTCGATCGCTTCCGCGAAGAGGAGCGAGTATACCGAACCAGTCAAACGCACGCCAAGTGCATAAAGGGCGTCAGGAGGTAGCATTGTGACTTAAGGGTTGAACTCTCATTTTTTGTTCTTGAATGATTTAAGAACATTAAAGAATTTGTCACACTGGTTGCGGTCTGCGGTCTAGTCCATACGAAATTGACCGGATGCGGGCAGTGTGACAAATCCTTTATACCTAGATTTTGACGTCTTTAGTCACACTCGGCTAAGGAAAATGATAAATAATTTTAAAAACAATTTGAGCCCCCAAAATAGGTTCATTTAAGTTATGTTTAGCTATGTACATTCGCCAGTACATTAGGTTACCCACTTTGTTGCTAACTAGCCCTTATTACGACTGCATTAGATACCGCGCAGTAGTTACTTTGACGAGCTGTTGTCTTCATTAAGTACGGATACGATAAATGTGTATACTTATAAATTTAGCCTAAATATTACAAACATATGAAAGTACCTGGATTACTTTTTGTAATATTTGAGGTTGAATACTTTTATCTCATTAACAAGTCTATAGACTTAAAAAAGTACACTATAACACATTTAATGATTTGCATCAAACCCGCTAACTTTTTAGAAGTCATCGCATCGATACTAAAGTATCACAAGTCACGTGACTACAGGTCTCCTGGATCTAAGAATCACTTATGCAGGAAGGAAACTTGAGCGGGAGAAAACTCGGGGAACATTGAACACGAGTGTCTGTTCCATCCAAACTGCCTGAACAACTCTTAGGTTAACTTAACTGTTTAATTTTCGTCCGCTCGATAAAAAACAGCGAAATGGCTACTTTCACGTTTCAACATCACAATCTTTCTGCATGACCTAATGGTATGATTAGGAGAGAGTGATTTTAGCACTAAGTCAACCTTTTGTACAGTTTTATTTGTGCAAAAAAATTTTTTTCTTAAAGTAGTCAAAAATCCGTAAAATATGCAACTGCAGAGGTATAGTCACGTTGCTGAGATACAGTATCATGATTGTACTGGTCCAGTTATCAAGACTAATCAGTTCGATGAAAAACAGCGAAATATCTATTTTCACATTTTATCAAGTAGGCTAAAAATAGGATGATATTTAAGGTATGCCAGTAAACTCTTTGCTTAGTTACACTATTATATTATAATTCTACTGACCTATATCTAAATTACCAGGCCAAGGATGTCATGCCTAAAGCACGAACTAGATCCTCATAGCGAGTCCTGAACCATTGTGCACCAGAAGCATTTGTCCGAATGTGACGTGGCCACAACAAAAGCATCCAATAACGTTTATGAGCAACTCTTGCTCAACAATAAATTCCTGTAACGTCCAGGGCAGCCTTTCGAAACTTTGACATTAATGTGAATGTAATGAAATAATACAAATAAGGCAACGATTATTTATTATTTTACGCTACTATACAATAGTAAGTGAATAATACAAGTGTTCACTTAATATAGTGTTTTATTATTTATTTATTTATTAAAAATCATACAGAAAAGGTACATTAATACCAGTGTGATTATAAACCAGTATTGGTTTTACCGCACACTGCGATTCGACGTCTGTTACTCATTTATATTAATATAACATGCAATACATGATTATGTAGGTACGTAGCTAGGAGGAGTTGGAGGAGTTATTAGTTTAACAATGTGACTCATATAAATCCATGTAAGATAAAATACTATTGTAGTTAAATACAATCAGATTATATGTGTTATGATATGATCTTTACATAAATGCGATACCTCCTGAACAAAGCGACTAATATATATTTTTTTGTCGTCAACTCGCGTTATTGTCAATTTCTGACGTATTTCAGTATTGTAGGCTACAAAACTTAATATCAGTATAGGTTTCTAAATTTTGATTTATTCAAACACTAGGAGTGGTCTCCACCAAATAAAATAAAAAATATTTTCATCAGAGAAGTAACTATTCGGGTTTTTACAGGTACATAAAATACAAAAAATATATCAATACATATACAAAGTTAGCATGGTGAAACGGTTAACCAAGCGATTTGTATAGTTAAATATTTGATTCCACTTTTACATTTGAATGTACTTTAAGGCATCCGCGAATTGACGACAATGAAAAAAAAGTTAATAAAATCAAATGGTCGAGTAGAGTCGCGGGTCTCTGCGATTTTATTATCCGCGAGATGACTAAAAACTCGCAATGCGCTGCTCAAATCGTTAATACTGTTTATTTATTACCCAGCCACGACATCGACATCAAATTATAGCACAGATAGTTATCAACAGTGTGCTTTGTAATTAAGATATCAAACTCGGTCGCAAGGAAAGTTCAGTTTAGATTTACGGAGCAGTTTCCTTAAAAGTAGCTGACCACATTCGGTTATAATTGCAATTATTAAATACGGCAAGTCAACGGTTGCGGGCTAGTTCAGAAATTTAACTCGGTTAGCTAATTTATCCGCTATTTAGTTGGCGAACGTGAGATCCATATCGCTTACAGTGCAGTTAGCTGTGGCTCGGGAGGCGCGCATCGAATTCGCAGCGGGCGGGCTGAGATGGCGACAGTAATACAATTTGTTTTTAAAAATAATCAGTAATTCAGCAATCAACAGTGAGTGTTCTCAACATTTTGATAAGCATCCTGATATTGATTTAAATTCAATGTCTATTTTCCAAACATGATCAAACGAAATGTGCGGATACTAGACCCAAAATTATCGACAAAAAATATAATTTAAAAAATTGACCGAAAAAAAAGGCAAAAAGGTTTTTTTTAAAGATTTTTATATTTTTTTTTGTTTTTTGTTAGTTATGGTTGTTTAGCTATCAAATGAGACTACTTGGAAAAAAATAGGTACCCGTTTCAATAAAAAGAAACGACGAACAAATTAAATGAAGAAGTTTTAATTTTAAAAAATATTGCTGACCAAAAACAAATTTCTTATTTCTTGTCAATAATTTTAGGTTTAGTATTCGCACATTTCTTTTGATCAATTTTCGAAAATACACATTGTATAAGCAAGCACCAATCTGTCATATCAATTGATATTATTCCCCAAAAGACCTTTAAGGGTTACAACAATAATAGTATCTTGATTCATATAATTCATCTCCCAGAACTTAAGTGGGAATTTCATGTCCCTACTTGACCGTTTACAAGGACGTTGTAAGTAAATGATATTGCTCTAGATCGCAACTCAACAGTTACGAAAATAAGCTGTGATTGGCTGGGAGCGCTCCAACATTAACAACAAAGCGGCAGAATCACGGCGCATTATACATTCCCTCTGTGACGCCGAGAAGCGCTGAAGATTTAGTTAAGGCGAGAGATCTGTTTGAATTATACAATACACACGTCCGTAAGCATAAGTGCCGGTGATGTGCCGTAGGGATTGACTACTGTATGTAAAAACTTACACGACGCTTCCCGCCACCTCTTACTTAAAACCCCCCTTTATGAGGCTATCAAACCTTAAAAGATATTTCAACAGTAATAGGCAGCGAGTTCAGAATAGCGAGGAAGCCTACTAAATTCTCTCATATAAAATATTATATGTTACTAAACACATTACCTATAACTGGTTTGTTGGTTACCGTGCGGATGGGAAAACCGCGAATGTATCTGATTGGATCCAAATCTGCACAGTATCACAGGATCAGTCTCCGAATCCAAAAACGCAAACGATCTATGCAAACAATGTAGCTGAAAGTTCATTTGCAACGGCGGCGTCCATAATTCTATTCAAAAAGCACAGATATAGGCTCGCCATAAGAGGAAGTCACGGGTGTAATCACGGCCATCGCGGCGGCCGCGCGGAGCTTGCTGCGAGAACATTTAAATTATCAACAAGTTAGATCCGAGTCCATAATCACACCGTTCATTTGTAAGTTAGCCAGCTAACAGTACCGCACGGCCAACGAAAGTATCACCATCAGATAGCTGGGGACGCTCAAGCTCAATATTATTCAGAACTGAGAAAAACAATCGTGCCTCGTTAAATTGCGATAGCGAGTGCGCGATTACCCGCATCCAGTTCCTTACCGAACCCTCATCTATAGAATCCCGTAGAGAATGCGGTGTGGAAGGTTTGCATGCTCGAGCAACAATGGCGTTATCTGTAGATTGTGAAATACAAACAATCGATCAAACGCTAGTGCCCACGTCAGGGGAGCCGTCCTAATTACGAGTGGAGTTGAGCCACTAAAGAGACCTTTACCGTCAATGTATCAATCCGAGGTAGATAGAGCGAAGCGATCGAGCCATGCTAATGAGGCCGGCCGGTTAAAAGGGACAATTGGTTGGCAGCAACTGCGAAGCTATCTTTCAGACATTTAAAGGTTGTATTTCTTGCGCTCCTGGACGGGAATAAGAATGTAAGACGTTGATTAATCGCTTTCTAACTATAAGTACAGTTAAGAAACTAGATACTTCATCGCGAATTCAAATTGAAAATGTAAATGCCAAATGTGGTGTATCAACTGAGGCATTCATTATACTGTTTAATGAAGTGTAGAGCATACAAATGGGGGAAGTTAGACGGTTCATTCGTCGCTTACGTCAATTTCCTGCTAATAAACATTAAACAAACAGACGACGGGACCGTCGAGAGCGCCTCGTCGTAGCGCAAAGCAATTAGTTCGACATTTGGCGCGAGTGACTAAGACGGGGTTCGAACCGAACGACACTTATTATAGCTATCAACCCGAGATTTAAAGTTACTAGAAAATAACTCAAGCCTAAAACCGCTCTCGAGATTTATTTTACTACTGTCGAATGTTTATACTGAAAATCACTTGGATGCTCATTTTCTTTTACTGCTTATTGGAAGCCGTCGGATAAGGATTGATGCTAAACATACAGTTCAATAAAGTCGCTCGAATTCGTCTATAAACAAAACGGAAGAATGTGGCAGTAAGTTGAATGATAATGTAAATCTCATTAATACGATAAATCTGTTGCGACCGGTATCGGGGCAATGTATACAAATGCGAAATTGATTGCGTTGTGTGGCGTGTGACATTTTCAGTGCTTACGAGGTGGCGGGCGCGGGCGGCGCGCGGGCCGAGGGCGGACTTCACACTGACATTTGAATAGGACTGTCTCGGCGTGTACCGGCACCCGACGACGGCGAACGAGAGGCGACAATGTTCCGCGAGCGCCGAACAACGTTGCCATTGAAAAGAAAATTTACTTTTATTCTGCTGACAATGAGGCACCTTATTTTTCAAGCGCCCAACGCGGCGTCATTCACGAAGAATAGAGAAAAATTCTAAATATGTATTTTACGTCATTTGTACGCCGCCACCGCGCTCAATGAATTCGAAAACCAATCAGAAAAGCAGACATTCATTCGTCCGTTTATTTTTTTGCGGCCCTTTATCTCATATTTTGCCAGTCAGTCTTGTCTTTCTATAGACATTCAAAAGAAACGTTATCATTTTTACCGAAAGATAATAGACACAGTAAAGCTTTACTTACGCTCCAGGTTCAATGACTATAAAAAAAGTCTAACAGAAGCGTATGCGTATGTACGTATTATTACACTACACAGCTTTAACAAGACTGTGTATTTTGTCGATTTGTATTGTAAAATTAATTGGTACATCGATACTAAAACCGATCTGGTATAATCGCTCGTTGTTATTGCAAACGTGACCTTACATAGTAAAACACATTGAACACGATAAATGCGTTATAACGCTTCTGCATTAGATTATCAAAACGGGATACGTGTTCTGAAATAATGTTATAGTCTCGTGAAGCCCTGAGCCTGCTGCTATGAAACTACCGAATGCCATTCTGCACCGAAATATTATTTCATGTAAGATAATCCGCTTAAATAAGATAAAGGTCATATTCAAGAATAACACATTTAAAACATAAGAAATAATGTTGAATTCAAAGAAACATCAAGTGTAAATAATGCAATAACGGTGTAAGCATAAAATATTACGCAAAATTATCATCGTAAATATCAAATCATACGAGAATACTCATTCTTCGCTTGAAAAATGAAATGATTAATTGAGATGAATGAATTTTCGGAATGATATCCGCGTGGTTGGTGCAACATAATCACGGCCGAGGTGCAGTAACCTATGTAAATTCAAGCAGCGAGGCATCCATTCTACTCACTCCCAGTTTCAGGATTCCTAGGCAGCTATGTGAGAACTTCGCCAAACACAGAAGCTTGCGAATTGTTTGTATATATTTGTATAAGAAATGAGGAGCAAGCAGGAAATGTAAACTTTTTAGCTGCGCCGGCAGATAAAGGTATAAGACGACAAAATAATTTCTCAGTAGCCGCGAGACCAATGAATTCGCATTTACAACTTGCCTTTACAATATACAGCAGGAGTTTAGTTAGTAATGCAATGAATTATGTAACAAATTACAAATATACTGGGCGGGGGTGAATTATAGATTCAATCTACATTCTATTTTCGTCTTTCTGTTTTAATTTCCATGTGTTCACGAACCTGGCTTTGGGAATAATATCTATCATAGATTAAAATGTAAATTAACAACGGCACATTGAAAATCCGGGTGATTTATTTTACTTCACTAAGGTGTATATTAATGTAGTTTCCGAAGACTGTGTTGATTGCGACATGCACTTTCAATTTGCCTTGGATTCAAATGAATTGAACAAACATTACCAAATCTAAATGGCGCTCTAAGACTCTGTTTGTTCTTAATTTGCCGCAACACCTGAGTTTGTAGATTTTACGACAGTCATCGTTTCACACCTCGCCGAATATCTCCGCCTCAGGTGCGAAGCAGGGCGTCTACTCCCGATGTCCGTAGCTCGTAGTTACGGCCGTATTTACGGGCATTTCGTACTCCCTAACAAGTTACGATCGTAAGTACTATCGTAGAACGAACGAGAGCAAGAAGTGACAGTTTGCCTTACTCTCTAAGCGATTTATTCCGTTCGTAATAATAAATTTGACCGTGTTTCGACGGAGAGATATGTCATTTTATCCGTATAAAAAATTGGTCTCGTTACAACTCACGATGGCTTCAATTTGGTTATTGTTTGAAGAAAATGCAGAGGAAAACGAGCGCAGCCGTCGACGTCGTTATATGCGACAGCAATTTAATGTAAGGAGTTTGCCCGACTCCGAATTTCTTTTAAATTATAGGGTCACTCGGACTCTTTTTGAGAGCCTTTGTGAGGATCTAATTCCAATAATGCCACATCCTGTTCGTCGGAGTGGAATTGACCCAAGGTTGAAGGTAAGTATTCCTTGGGCTCAAAGTAACTTGTTGTAAATCATTGATATTGTATCCCGATCCTTCCTATTAATTTTTGATGTTATGCTTACTTGCAGGTCCTCACTGCTCTAAATTTTTATGCCCGCGGTAGTTACCAAGGTGCAGTGGGCCTTAGCAGCGACGTGCCCATGGCACAGCAAACAGTATCCCGATGCATACGCGATATAACAAATGCTCTAAATAGCCCCTGCATCTTGGAAAAATTCATAAAATTTCCACAAAATGTATCCGAAAGGAATGTTTTGAAAAGACAGTTAGTAAAACCTACCTATTTCTATTACTTCACTTTGATGAAATCATATGATTGCGCTTTTTTATTGCTATTTGCAGATTTTATGATTCTTTTGGAATACCTGGGGTCATTGGATGTATAGATTGCACCCATGTCGCCATTGTCAGACCTTCAGAAAACGAAGAGCGTTATTTCAATATAAAACATTATCACTCTCTAAATGTCCAAGTTGTAAGTATTTTGCTTATATATTTTTTTGGAGAATTGTCCAACAATCATGTCCTTATCGTTAATTTTACAGATTTGTGACGCACAGTTCCAAATACTAAATGTAGACGCTTCTTATGGTGGGGCGACACATGATTCATTCATTTGGTCCCACCATGAAATAAATTCTCATTTGGAGATGATTCAAGATGAGACCGTTTACTTGTTGGGTAATTAAAAAAATATTTCTTTCATCAAAATTCTTATGATAATTTACTAACTTTGTTCAATAAAAATAATGTAATTTTACCGAAATAGGAGATTCAGGATACCCTCAACGTCAACATATGATGACACCAATTGAGAATGCTCTTGAGGACTCGCCGGAGGCACGCTACAATCGGCTGCAAAAACGCACTCGCTCGATTATAGAGCGTACTTTTGGCATCTTGAAAGGAAGGTGGAGGTGCCTTTTGGCGGCGAGGGAGTTGCACTATACTCCTGAAAGAGCAGGTTATTCTTTTGTATTTGTGATCGGTAAAACTAATTATCACAAGTATTAGATACCGATTCGTAACTGTTTGTTTTTTAATTATAGGCAAAATTGTGACAGCGTGCTCTGTGTTGCACAATTTATGCAATCGGGCAGGAGTGGATGCACCACCGCTAACAGCCGAAGATTTAGACGAGGAGAGATCACGGCAAGCGGCAAATATTGTTCCTCCTCATCAAGCCCTACAGCAAGGTGTACGAGCGAGAAATAGATTAGTGCAATTATTGGGTTAGTTATCTTTTGGTAAAATGTTTTTCTTACTTATGATGAGTTATATTCATCATCATCAAATTTAAAAAGCCTTGTTTTTTTTCCGGTGGTGTTTCTTTTTCCATTCTTTCCAGCTTTCCAGCATTTTTTTGACCTTGATACGACAAGACTTCTAACTTTTTATTCATATAGCTCCATATAGTTTATTTTTGGTCTTCCTTGCTATGATTTATATTAAATTATAACATTTATTACAGAAAATGGGAATGAGACTCTTTAAGTCTGAAATTTATATTAAACAGTATAGTATCAGTAAGCTCCAGTGGCAATGGGCGAGGCACATAGCGCGTAGAACTGATGGCCGTTGGTGCAGAAAAGTTCTAGATTGGAGACCCTTCGACCAAAAGCGCAGCGTAGGACGTCCATCGTCAAGATGGACAGACGACCTTGTAAAGTTCGCAGGGTCACACTGGACGCAGACCGCTTGTGATCGGTCGCTGAAGAAAACCACATGGCAAGGCCAATTTCAGCAGTGGGCGTCCTTTGGCTGATATTTATGATGATGAAACACCATAGCTTTTGAGTATACACCGTGCTTTTTTAACCGTCTTACACCCGAAGCCCACGTAATGTAACCATCTTAATAAACCTCTAGGACATGTTATTTTTTTTATTACACTCCACATAATTTTGGTGTAAAAAATATCTAATAGTAATGTTACGTTAATGTATCATCCTGTTCATAATGTTTACGTTTTCAACAATGCATTCCTTGACCTTGCCGCCTCCACGCGTTCCGCACCGTAGCCAATCTAAGACAGTCCACGTGGATCTCTAACCAATCATGCGCTAGCGCAATCCTTTGTGACGCCCACCGCCTCGCCCCTTTCTATTCGTGCGTAAAATAAGGTCAGTAGTGCTAGACAGCCGATTGAATGACCCGCGCGTAGTGCTCGTTACAGGATGTTTCGTACTAAATTGTGCTGATATCTTCTTTAATGTCTTAGGCTTTGAAATCTTAATAATAACCAAGATTTATTTAACGAATGACATGTAGCTATTGGATACTTTAAGTGGCCTTCGGCTGTAAGACGGTTAAAAGAGCACGGTGTATTGTTATATACCTTGAACACTTTTTGACACGACAATTATTGGTGTGAAATAAAAAAATATATTTGATCACAAAATATCTTTATATTCATAACTTTTAGAAATACCTCACACACGCTTAGGCCTTACTTATTAAAAAAATACACAGGTAAAGTAAAAAAATTAAAAATATGGACTTAGGTAATGCTAAAATACTACCCCTCAGTCATACTTTTGGGTCATGCTAAAATATTGTAATACTTTCTTTTAATTATGTAGATAGAATATTTAAAGACAAGACAATAATGCACAAGTAATGTCGTACAAATGTAGACTTAAAGCTAAAAGCAATATCTGCTAGTCAAAGCTTCATGCGGTCACAAGTTGCATACACGAAGTTTTCGTTACAACCAATGTGAACTATGGGTAAACGATCGCGGTGCCGCGGTGCAACTTGAAGCCTACACCATGTGTAGATAGAAGAAGTCAAAATAAAAATATTTATTTCTAAAGTTTATGCGAATACTACTCATTGATTAAAATACAATTTACATACATTTTTCATATTTTAACGTTTCGAACACAACGTTCGTCTACCTGTGACCACGAAAGCTGATAAATGTTCTAAACGTCGGGATATACCGGAAGATATAAGAATAAGTAATATTACTTATTTATTTATTTATTTATTTATACTTTATTGCACAACCAAAAACTGTACAAAAGGTGGACTTAATGCCGTATGGCATTCTCTACCAGTCATACCTTTTACTTTTTATTAAAGTACTCTTTGACGAGCGCTGCTAGCTCTAAAATTGAATTGTTAATCTGTTTAAGATTTTCACAAATAGTTTGTGAAACTTCTGTTCCTCAATGACTATGAGCTGGGACCTAGCAGATTCCGCAGAAACCTGACGCCTGGCTCTCCGCGGATGTGTTCGGCGGCGACGACTGGTATTTACTGAAATATAAAATAAGACATAACAATAAATCAATTTTGTTTGCACCTACAAAATGGTGTATATGCCTACATATGAGGAGTTTTATCCCATTACCTTGAGTTTGAACATTTTGAGCAGTTTCTGCTGCTGCAAAGTCCCCAGGTGTCTGGAAATCAAATGTAATAATATTATTGTCTTTAGAGGCTCTTTTCAAAAACCTCCAATGCACAACAATGAAACATGCAAATTTTGCTTTACTTAATTTATAAACTATAAGGTACAGGAAATATAAAATAATAACCACCTCAACAACGACTGCCTCCAGTATTGAAGCACTGGGTGAGGTTGCTGTTTCTTCTGGAATCTGTAAGTTCAAAAAACATTATCTAACATAACGAAAAGTGTATGAGTACTTTAGCTTTAAATCACAATCATATTAAGTTACCGAGGGGAAAGCCGGCACTCTGGCACTAGTTTGCGGCTCGCCGAATCCATCTCCCATTATAGACAACACCTGTAGGTTCACTTGGGAGAGATCCGGCGCACTAGAGGGGCCACCACCGGTGGCTGAGGCCGACTTTCTGGCGGCAGCGGCAAGTCTTTTTGTGGCATATTTTTTGTCAGCCCAAATCTAAAATTTTTAATAATAATTAATTGCCGTCGTTAGTTAATAGAATATTTTTTTACATAACTATTTTAGGGTTTACAAGTAAATAAAATTATCCAGGAAGTAAACTTACCCCTTGCCACTGTTCTATAGATTTGAGAGACCCTCCCATAGCGTTAAGACTCTCGGAGAGGGTCTCCCATAACCGCTTTGCCCTCTGCCTTCCATCGGCTCCCCTGAGCAGTCCGCGGGCTAATTCAGGGTGGCCCTCCATGAAATTAAGGAGGGCCTCTATCTGAGCGGCCGTGGCCGATGGGGTATGAGGAGCCATCCGTTTTGTTTACTAAATATAAATAATTTAAAATTCGCGGAAAACGTTTAAACGTTAAATGTCACTTTGAATTAAATCAAATCTTTGACACTCAATATTTTTTCTAAACACATAGAACAAAGGTTTAGAAAATAGGATTCAAGTATGGATATTCATATACTGAAACCATAGCAAAAGAAGCGAATATCTAATTTTATAGCTTTTATTATACGAAATGTGATACATTTGAACATCAATGTGGATTTCTTGTTTTAAAAAGGAATTATTTAGCTCAAATTACGTTGTTAAATAACAAATTCTAAAAACCGTAAAATATCATGCATGTCCATGACCCTATCACATCTCTAAGAACAAAATTCATTCGTTCCTAAAGTCTTCCGTGTATTTGTCTATGACATCGTAGGAACGGACCCCGTTCGTAAATATTAGAGAGTAGCATTTAGTCCGTTATTCCGGAGCACCTACGATCGATATCGTAACTTCGGTTACGGACATCGGGAGTAGACGCCCAGGTGTCAATACGATGCTCATCAAAATTGGTTTCTTATTGTCAGCTGATGCGCGCCAAATTAAACAGCGGTATGTCGCACTTAACCGTCTACCATATGTGCACAGCACGCGTGCAGAATAGCTAAAATAATCGTCAAATCCGAGTCGCGAACGTAAACAAATATTAAAATAACTAAAATAAGACTCATGTATAAAATGTCTTATTAAAAAAAATCGCAGAAATAATGAAATATCATCTAACACTAAAAGAAAAATCTCTTCATTTTTATTCAAATTCATGGTAGATAATAGCATCTTAGCATGATCATGTAGTGCATGCAATTATGGACTTTTAGAGCGACCGTTTAGCGCAACTAGATCGTTTTTCAATTTACGCTAAGGATCTTTAAAAAGGCTTTCAAGTACCGCGCTGTGTACGCATCTACAATATGCCAGAGAACCGATACCCTTCCATATGTCCCGCGCAGCAAAACCAATACGAATAGTAATAGAAAACAATTTACATTTGTCATGTGCAACCGGTCGATTTGTCCTAGTTAAGGAAGCGTGTCGGCAATAAATATGCAAATGGGAACGTACGGGTTGGTTTCTTGGTCCGAGGGCCCGAAGGCCAGAAGTTCACCACCTGCACGCCTAATTGCCGCGCCTCCTCGCCATTCAACAGTTATGTTCGGTGCACAATGACCACATACATTTCCAACTAACAAATACTGTTATGAGCACTGGAGTTCCTGATGAGTAGGCAATAAATATGAGGAAATGAATGTGCTGAATGAGGTTGTGATTGTCTAATCGGTTTACGTTTATTACACAGCTGTTAATCGCGTGATGATGATCAATCGTTTGCGGCGCCGATAGCGCAGACTTTTTAAATAGTCGTCACTTCCTGATATCCCGTGACTAGTTAGACGTTTTTAGTTTTGTGTTTGAGTTTTGTATTTGTTATTTATTTACTACCTGAACTTTTTTTTATGCAACCGTTACAACTGATATAAGTATTTTTAACTTGAGATTTTTTATTACCTACCTAAGACCATATTAATTGATTTCATATATAACAGTAAAATTGCTATTGATGGAAGTTAAAATAGAATTTATTATAAAAAATACTTGATTATTTGCCATACCTATTCAAAATTAAACGAAATGAAAATCATACAACACCGGTAAACTGTGATAGGCTAATTCATTGCACTAACTCTGCCAATTCATACTTTATCTTCGTGCAGAGTGCACTATGCACCGTAGTTACTTTGAATACATTGTAGATAATCAGTAAGTAGGCGTAACCCAGCGCTTAAGGCAATTGCTATTGTTTATAAACAAGTCGCTAACACCTTACATGAAACAATACACTAGGAAGTTGTAGTACGTTTGCAACTCGCCACATAAATATTGCGGTAAGAGTTAACGTTCTAAAAATAAGCGAATTTACTGTAAGTTGGCACATCATCAACTTTGACTACACTATAGCTAGTTATTAGATGATGTTGGGACTGCCGTGCTACTATAGTGCCTCCGGTATGTTCGCCGAAGCTCGAACGGACAGTTTCCAATGCTGTATGCCCAGAAATCTTCGTCTCTACAGAGCAGACTGCGAGTAAGTGCCAACATCATCCTAAAAACGTTGTCTGAAAAAATAGATAGTCGTTTTTTTTTTCAGGAACTGCAAACACATAATGACTGTGAGTGATCGTTTCGTGGCTTTTGTGTGCGAGTACAATATCTATACATATAATAAGACTGTAAATCTATATACATATAATAAGACTGTAAAAGATCGATTTCTGTACATTGAAGATTTTTATGAAAAATTGTTACAGGGGGTCTTAATTACCGTAATAGAAGCCAAAACAACAATTTTTAAAATTTTTGTCTGTCTGTCTGTCTGTCTGTCTGTCTGTCTGTTTGTCCGGGCTAATCTCAGAATCTACTGGACCGATTTTGATGGGGCTTTTTTTATTTGACTCAGCATCACTTGGAGAGTAAACTAGGATAGAAATAATCACGCCAATAGACTTAGGGGGTAGGCAGAAAATATATATATATAAAAGAAAGTCGTGTTTGTTACAACACTTATAACTTGAGAACGGCTGAACCGATTTGGCTGAAAGTTGGTGGGGTGGTAGCTTAGAATCAGGAAAAGCATATAGGATACTTTTTGTCCCGCTAGACGGGGCCGGGGCTGGGGTAGCACGGGACCGGGACGAAACGGTGGGGAGGTAGCTTAGTACCAGGAGAAGGACATAAGATACTGCATATAGGATACTTTTTGTCCCGCTAGACGGGGCCGGGGCTGGGGTAGCACGGGACCGGGACGAAACGGTGGGGAGGTAGCTTAGTACCAGGAGAAGGACATAGGATACTTTTTATCCCGTTCGATGGGGCCGGGGCTAAGGCGGGACGGGGCCGAGGCGAAACAATTTAAAATAAATGTGGGTGGAAATGAATCTGTAAAGTGTTTTAATTCAATGTGTAGTGTTTCCTCCATATTGATTTGTATAAATTAAATGAATATTTGGTACTTTATGGTACTTGCCAAAGTATAACAAAACAGTGCCATGAAAAAATTTATATTTAGATCCATTTTTTCCACACAACAAAGTAAAATGTTAGTAAAGTAGTAGTTTTTTTTTGTGGCAAAGTAGTAGTTAAAAGTAAAGTAACCATATTATCCTATCAAACAAAGGAATTCCTAATCGAAATACAAATTGTGAACGTCCAAATAATCGGTATGGTCATAATAATTGATCACCTTTGATGTACCTACTACTTGCTTCTTATTGTTGTAATATGGCCAATTTTAATGATAAGTGAGTACTAAAATGTACTATATAAATACTTTATATCTTGCGTACTTATAAGTACTTATACTTAAGTATCTTATTTGTAAAATCATAAGCCTATAAATTAAAAATTCTATCCAAAGTCACTATTCCACGCGGACGAAGTCGCGGGCACAGCTAGTTATTAAATAATCTAAATTTACACTAATATTAGTATTAGTGTGCAGCTACTAACAAAGCATAGATCTATAAATCTGATATAGTAATTTATTTTATGATTGTTTATTTATTCTTCAGGTCATCTTCATCATCATTTTCAGTCCAGGGTAGAGGTCACCAATTTACCTATATCCTTTCAGGGTATAGGTAAACCTTTCATGTCTTTATCGGTTGTGGTATCTTGTTTATCAATATCAGAAATTTATGCTCAAAGCTAATCAGAAACCATGGTAAACTGATCAGCTTAAGCAACTTATAGCGTAAACACCAGCCGATTATAACCATCACGCATCGTCGATTTAATAAGGCATTTGTAATACACGATCAAACGATTCCACTCCCATAGAATATCACCACCGCATTCGTAACACTATCACGATGACGATTGTTGTAACTTTGGTAAGCATGAAAAACCGATTCAGCATGGTACCACTTCCGTTGGCCGGGTAGCGTAAAGGTATCTTCGTGCGTGCCAGTCACGGAGCGATCGTAACAGGTCCTTAATAGTTGCACCGAGCCGACATTCGACCACATCCAAGGATCTACGATGAGTCTATGACGCGGAGGAGACAAGAATTGAATAATAGAAAAGTCATTTCTTATGTGCAATATTTCTCCCTGAAAGTATTTCTCATAACGCCTCCATAATAATGGGTCTGATCGATACCACGATTGAAATTTGCAGCTTCAAGACTGATCCGGTCTGATGTAACCACGGTACCAATTTTACTTTCGTTCTCTGTTCTTACGATCGAGTCGTTGATCTTTCGAACTGTCAGCGCGAAAGTTAGACGCATGCGTATTATTATTGAAATGCGTCGATTAGAGGCTCTCGCCAATTACCATCCACGCGGCGTTTCTTCGAGCTTCGCAACCAACAATTTCTACGTCGGCGGTATTGAGTTACGAGGCGGCGAGCTGATGCTTTATTATCCGGTCCATCTCTTTCGCCCTTGTTGGTCTTGGTTCATGATCACCTGTGTCGCCGGCGCATAACGGTCCGCGATACGTCCGCGTTATTAATCTTACCATTGTATTAGCCAGTCTCGTTCGTAACATGTGCGCATTGATAACAGTAATGGTGATACTCGATGCGAGCTATGACTCCGATTGTAATTGTTGGACACCTTGTACTGATGTACAATGTTGCTCAGCCCTTAAATAATGCTGGAATCCTTTTGTTGATTTAATAGGAGATACTGAGAATAACATGTACAATCAATGAACATGGAACATGGAACAATCGTGGCATGCGATGTATCGTCGTGTCTTTATACCAAGTATACATATATCAAGTATATGTTTAGATACCTTTTGCTCTACTCTCCGCCGCTAAAACACAAGAATTTTTAAGAGAGAAAACCATAAGTATAGTGACATTTAAATGACAATGTTTAGTACCTACAGAGGGAGAAGATGTGTCATCTATACATTACTATCATTTGTTTTTGTCAGTTCATAAAACGAAGTAGTCAATGCTTTGGTTTTGCAACCACAGAACTAACAGGTCATGTTATCATCTGTTGCAAGACTTTCAGTGCTCAATTATAGTGCGTAACAAAAAGAGTGTCGAAACAGAATAAGTGCACGCCCACAACCGTCTCCAAGGCGACGGACTCTTCACCTACCCTCACTCCAATTATGATAACCATCACTCAAGGCGAGCGGAACGAAAGGGGGCAGGCACCGGTTAAAACGTAAAATTACTCTTCAATTTTTACTCGACGGCAGGCGCGCAATAAAAAACAAATATTCTCATGGCGAGTATCGACGAAACGTGACCGGCCTTCGTCAAAATAGTCTGCTGTTGTCTTATTGGGCGGCGCTTCACATCGTACCCAAGTGCTAAAGTGTAAAACGATGCAGTGAAATTTATAAGCTTCACGTCACGATCATTGAATAATGACTTCAAAAATTGTTAGCGTCAACGCGCGGCGCCTCACTTTTAATTTTGTTGCTCTTCAAAAAGACAGGGACATTTCTCTTACAAAATTATATGGATTTGAAATAAATTTCAGCGTTGTGTACAATGTACAACGATTAATGATTTCGCAACTCATAAATACAAATGATGAACGATATCGCTTATTTGTATCCATCGGAAAGTAACTAGCGGAATGATTCGACAGAACGTATTTTAAAACGATAAAATATTAGGTGCGCCTTATTTATATGTTGGCTCGTTAAGTTAGATCGCCAAAGGGGAGTGTCCATTTGTATCCAGTTGTCGATTCGTGTGTTTTTACACGGCAACGCGTGTTACAACAAATCCAACAAACGACCGGGCGTCATCTATCAAAAACGTTAACGAGCTGATGGTGCGGCGATTTACAATCACTGCGCCCCAATAATATGCGATGATGCTGATGAAATAACGAAACCAACCTCTAATTTAAACATGAAAGCGACATCAAAACACTGTCGCTATATGCCGCAATTTGTCCGAGTATGGAAGCAATTTATTACTAACGTAAACAAATTATACTTTACAACACCGCGCCTAGGTTGTTGATTACGAATAAAAAATTTTGATTTCTGTTGCTGGATGTAACTTTTTTTTAGTTTATACGAAGACCTGGCATTATAAATTACTATTTGCTAGAAACATGAAGTTGTAAATGTCTCACTTATTTATTACAAAATTATTCTAAGGAGCTCTACCATCTCCATGAGACAACAACCATGTAATTTATTTGCATATACTTCTAGAGTATACATGATTTTAATTTAATCTGTGAAATTTTTAAAGAAGTTTGAAATGTAGAGACTAGATGGGATTTTTTCATGATATAATAATGATTTTTAATTTTATCAAATAAAAACGGAAGTTTCCATAAATATAGCTCATTTAATTAAAATGAAACAGTCACACATGTTTGAGGGTGGGGTCTTCTAACATCATGATGACATTTCAATTCTTAGGGGAGGTAAAAAGCAGAATACGCTACCAACTGTAGAAATTATATATTTTTTTTCATTACGTATACTAATACACATGACACGCATGTGAGTTTGACTTTCGCTACAAAAAAATAATTACCGATACGCAGCTCTATTGAAAAGGCAACATATGCTTTGCCCATTATTTGACTAGAATGGAGCGAAACCGAATGTTTCGTGAACAAAATTAAATTATTTTGCTGCCTTTATAAGGGACTGTTAACTTTTTCCATTACTTTTTTCACCACCTTACCCTCTCGGAGAGTTGGTAATTTTTTCATTTGCAGTTTACATAACGGTACCACGAACACCCCCTTTTTTACGGCCGTAGTTTTTATAAGTATAAAAAATTAATATCGTCAGTTTTTATTACGCGCACTTTACGGTCCAATTTTTGTAGCTATTCCTTTACGGTGTTTTTTAATTAACAGCAGCATGAATGAAAATAAGGGTGAGTGTAATACGAGTTTTCTTTCTGTTTGTATAAGGAATAGAAATTAGAGGAATGGGTATGTAGGAATCCGTTTGGGTTTGCGCAAGCCGCAACTAGCTAAGCCTATTTAGCGGGTAACAAACGGGTGTATCCGTGGAATCCAGACAGTTAATTAGGCGCGGACAAGCTAATGGTAGGGATATTCTTTCTCATTACCGCGGCGGCTCTCATTAAGCGCGTATATGTCACCGCGACGTGACGTTCGTAGCGGTGGGCGATCGTTTGTTCGCGCGCCGCGTGCGCCCGACAGTTTTCAACGTGACGTAATATGTACGCGTCAACGCACCTGCTTTTGCGCGCCCATTGACAAATCACTGAAGCTCGTGATTGCGATGCGACTTTTATTTGCAGGCTTTGTGGAAGACTAGTCGCGCGGGATAATTAATTGACTGTAGTTTTGGAAAGTATTATGATGAGTACAGTCAGGGTAAGAATATAAATGTAACTTTACAAAATCTTTAAATGTTTATATTATGTTTATGTTATCTTCTTGCAAACTTTCGGATTGTAGAGAAACTATATCGAATTTCAATTTGCATAATGACGTAAAAGCTCATATGGCATTGCCAGCCACATTAACTAGATTAAAGGTGTGTTCATATAATGGGCGGGTCAGGGCAGAAAGCACTGAAATGCGTAGAGTAGTTTCAGAAATTATCACATTCTGGTTGGTCTAACAAGGGCATGTTTCTCTTTAGATATTAGTATCCAAAACAGTGATGCCTCGGGCAACTATACATATAATATTGCTACTATCATGAAGGAATTTCAGATACCAGAACAGTTACTCTCTCAATAACTACAGATTCAGAATATTTAATACACAGTGACAATACTGCTGCCATTCATTCCCGCTTATAGTGCGCACGCTCCCTAAACCAACACTACGTGACGTATCTACGGCAAACTGTTTATCGTTTGTCAAACCTCGGTTATAGCAAGCATCGGCCGTTGCAGTAAATCCACCATTATCACAGAATATCTCATGTATAATGCACTGTTGTTTATTGAGCAGAGATTAGTTAGTAGCGGCTCTTGTCATAGTGCCAATAGGACATTATTAAACGGCTGGCAACATTATATAGGACGTTATCAAACGTTATGTGCAATTAATATCGTGCTTCGGAGAATCCTGATAATTGCTAGTAATGTATCAAATGACAGAGTTCGTTCTGTTGTTATGTATTAACATTCTGTTATACTGTAATAAAATTGTTTTAACAGTTGCTAAATAGGAGGAGGAGAAGAGAAGATCATCAATATCTGTCCAGAAGGAATCTTCGACAAGAAATGTATGTACAGCGAGAAAAGCTTTTAGTAATATGGCCGCAGCGCTTTATATGTCACAGTAACAGCACACCAGCCCGGGTGCCATCGGCATTGAGTGAAGGTGAATAATACACCAATAACTCGTGTGCAGTAGTGTTTTATAACAAAAGCAACCGTCCGGGCCGGCGCACAAACGCGGGTGGTCCCAGCGGGTGCCCACTCCTCCGCTTACAATGCCCATAACTCAATGATTCGCGCGAATGTTAACTAACATCGCTTATCTGACGCGACATCCAATACCTCAACTGAAACCAGGAAGCACTAAAACAATCATAGTCAATTTAATCACAACATAATTTATAACGAGAAATATTAAACCTCACAATTGCATAACACAAATGCATCTACGTATTAAGCCAGTGTTAAGTTATAATTTAACTATAATCAGAAAGGGCTCGAGATTGCGTGACGGCGAATTAAATGACTTTGCGGTTAGTTTCAATTTGCGGCCGCAGTGCTTGTTAGGAGCTGCCATAAAAACTGTTTATGGCAAGACGCCTGTAAAATGACATAAAAATATACGATGACTAATAAAACGGTTGATTAAAGGCTGGTGAGTTGCGACGTTAAAAACTGTCACATAAAAACGGGTAAGTAATTGTAAATTGATTTATGAAAATATGACAAGGTAATTAGTGCGTATAATGGAGTCAGTTGCTCGGAAGCTACAAGGAATGACCATCGGCCACCTACGGCGAGTGCGAGTTGACATAAGGAGTTAACGCCACCGCGTTTACGACGCATCAATATGGCCCATTAAACACATATTTGGAACCATGATATTCGAATTCCATAACCAGTGTGTAAGAATAATTTTACAACCATTTAAAAGTTATAAGCAAACAAATCATTTCATCAAATAAAAATATTTTAAGCATACTCAAACCTCGAAAGCGAATATTTGATGAACAAGCACTGCGTCTCGAAAAGGGTTAAACCAAATATTCTCTAATGACTTCCCATAAGAGAATTAATTTTAATAATGAGATTAGCGCCCGTGTCCTGAGTGAATTACTCTAAATGTCCGATTAACCCGTAGCGGAGAGATGCCGCGTTGCGTCCCTAAGCAGAAACCGCAATGTAAAGGTTGGACTACGGCAAATTCTTACTCTAGGGATGGTATGTAACATAGAACGAAAAATGAAAAATCTGAAATTTATCTGATTTTCCATAATTACACAACATCAATGAAAAATTATGTTTTATATCATATTCTGCTATACATCACAGTAAAGGTACTACACATACGTATGAAACTTTCACGATTTTCGTAAAAGCTTTCTGCTTAGAATAGCCTTTTAAGTTAATTTTATAAAAGTTAAGATATTTTTTTTTATTATACCTTAATTATGCAACCAAAATTAGAAGCATATCCGTATCTGAAATCTGATCCGTAACATCTCTACTTTACACTTGCCCGTGACTTAGCCCTGTCCCTTTCTCTGCAATCCCATGGAGGGTCGTAAATTTCAACTACAAAACCTGATTTAACTATACGTATGTTAACTATACGCGGTGATATGGCCAAGTGACTAAAACAACGACCTAATAATTAATTTAGAGCGGGATACCATGTTAGCAATAAAGGGCTTAGAGCTTTGAGAGTTAAGTCGATGGCAGGTAGTATGAGTACCTATTTAATGAAGGATACAAGTCAAACAAGGCGAAGGCAGCCATCAGGGGCCATCGCGGAGGCACGAAAGCACTTTAGTAGTAGCGATGCGCCTACTTGCTAAGTAGTTGGGCTCATTCCTATGTGTAGCGGTGGGTAAGCGGTAAGCGCAATACACTTAGTAACCGTGTTTGTTTAGAGGCAAATGCAGTTGTTACGGCTCTTAGTGCTGCAACTACAACGGATTAAGAGGTTTATAAACTTAGATAGTACGCGGGAGAGTCTGCGCAATAAGAAAGTCAATTTAGTTCTCTAACGAGATTGGATGAAAGGCGAGGAGGTTGATTAAGCTCTATTAGGAGCGAACGCGACGACATTCCGTCGCGATCCGCGCTAGACCGCAACGTCACGCAGAACCTACCGATAGCCCCGTTACTCCGCCTCGACACTCGTTTAACATTAACTAACACTTATTTCAAAATTTTCAAATAAGCCATCATTGATCGGTGACATATCTACAAAACATAAGTGGGATGATATAGGTACGAGAGTTTGTGCCAGATAAAGATGCTCTAAAATTTTTATATCCGTCTATTTGTAGTACATACGTACAGCTACGTGAACATTACGACTTTAACTATACTCGTATCTCGTAAGCTTAGGGATACCAAACTTAAATCAGAAGAACGAAATATACAAAAAATGCTGAGTGAACAAACATTACCTACATTTACTTTTGCATAAAGTTTCAAAATTCAAATTCTAAATCTTTATTTCAATTAAGGTAATGAAATTACACTTATGGAGATATCAGAAATAGAGTCAAATTGACAGAAATTTAAGCGCTAAATATTGTACACAAACATATTAATTCATTCAAGCAAGTCAAAACTGCAATATTAATACAAACCGCAAGATATTATCATAGTGGACAAGCATACGCCATTAAAGTATTCAAAAAACAAAACTATTCATTACCATATCACGATATGATAATAAATTGAATTAAAAAGAGGTCCACAGCGGCTCCCGTTATCTCGGCATCGATATATTTACATCAATAGTGGGACTCAATTTAAATACACAAAGTATGTGAGACATTGCATTTCATCGCATCGTGCGAACGGCTGCGGTAACGATGGTCACGCAA
The DNA here is from genome assembly GCA_963584085.1 of Pyrausta aurata. Taxonomy (NCBI): domain Eukaryota; kingdom Metazoa; phylum Arthropoda; class Insecta; order Lepidoptera; family Crambidae; genus Pyrausta; species Pyrausta aurata. The sequence goes on from OY757260.1 coordinate 9,443,678, forward strand.
TCGCCACTAAAGATGCGTCAGGGAACGATGTTGCCATAATTAGAGGAGAAAATATTACATGAAATATGTTATAGAGCCTAGAATATGTAAGAGAGATTTAAAACAGCTGAGCTTTGTACGCTTTTATGATAAAATTATTTCTAAATAGCTTATTGAATTGTTACTTTTTAAAAGAATCTACCAGCTTTGAAAAATAAAATGCAAGGTGTAATTAAATAATTAATCGGTATTTTATTTCGGAATTAATTGCCACATTTATATTGTAATTCTCACTTGATATTGTCTAGTGGTTATTATTATTAAAGAAGCAAAACATAGCCCCATTAACGATGCTAAGCTTAATTTCTTAACAAGAAGTTTGAGATCAGTTTTTGTAAAAAAATACTTGTTACAAAAACTTGATAATTTACATCATCTATACCAATAATATTATAAGGCTGAAGAGTTTGTTTGTTTGTTTGTTTGTTTGAACCATCACGCTACGACCAATAGGAGCAAAGATATAGTGGTAAATGTGTAAAAAACGGGAGAAAGAAGTCACTATTCCACGCGGACGAAGTCGCGGGCAAAAGCTAGTAAAGTAATAAAAAGCTACAAAATATGTAACAAATCGGTTGCACGGACGCATCGGTTAGCGGTTGTACGAGATCCGCGTGTATTATAATTGTTTAATTTGCATTCATAATGGCGGCTAACAAGCGCCGATTGCGATCGGCTAGTTCGCGCCGCAGCGACAAGTTGATTCGAACCGATTTGAATAGTGGCGTGGCGGGACGCGTTATCGATAACTAATTCGATCTTTTCAAGATGTGAATACGATTTCAAACGGCTATGGAATAACAAAAAGAGCCTGCTTCTTTTTAAAGGTGGATAAAAATAGGTTTTACGAAAAAAGTGTTGAGCGAGGGATACAAGATAACGCATCTTAAGTTTGGGAAGATTATAAAGGTATTTATGAAATATATCAATATTAGCATGTATTCAACATGAATAGTATCAAAACTCGTTATTAAAATATATTTTTATATTCAAGGACCAACATAATTTTTATTTACCGCTATATTTCGCCTACATCGATAACGGACTTCGCAAGTGCATTCACATTTATCATTTATCGATATCACATTTTAATTGTAATACCTAGCGGCCAGCACTAATTGTAGCATCCAACGGGATGGCTCACAGTTAATTACTGTTATTAGAGAGTTGCTGAGCCCTCAAGAGCAAGGACCGATCTGGGACCACCGCGCGAATCGCAACGTTATCCATTACAACTTGTATGGACAAGAAACGTTTGAATACACATGAGTAACGACGTCCAACAGCAATAAAACAGCTATTCATAATTCATGTTTCGCTTTTCATTTGCCGCTTAAAGGATTGTTTACATTAGGAAGTGACGAGGACGAAGTGTCCCTGAACCCAACTGCATAATTTTTAGAATTTTTTACTGACAGTAAGTTTCGCCAATTCCTTTTCAAACACTTACAATATAAAGTATAGCCATTATGACTCGTAAATCCTCATGCTTGAGAAAGAGGCCTTTGCCCAGCAGTGGGATGTTAAAAGGCGATTCAAACCTTACTTATGACTAGATCCGAACATCACAAGACCGTCGATAAGTCTTCTACTATTTTTAGACTGTTTTTTCAGCAGTGTTAGTACTGCTGGCCTATGCACTAGGCATGTAAGTACCTACTACCTGCCTTATGGTGACCATTCTTGTTTGTGTAAATGCCCCGAACGCATCCTATAACGTTTCTAGGATCTCGGTTAACCCGCAGTGCGAGCATTAAGAAACTGTGAGATAATAACAGAAACTGGCATTATTCACATCTGCAAGTGCTATTTTAGTAGTAAACCTGTTGGTAATATGACACCTCGTTTGCTTGAGTTGAAATAGGTAGCGTTTATAAATAACAGCGACAAAGCTATTTCACGTTGATTTATTTTTCGCGGATATTTTTTACCTGGTACGTAAAATAAATAAATAGTGATATTTAACTGTGTTTTTGTTTGTTTATAATTTGTTATGCTTTTAGAAAGAAAGAAAGAAAGAAAGAAACATTTATTTGACACACAACAATTTACTGATTTTTTACTGATTCTCACCTGTGTTTTTGCGTTGTTTTATAGTATACTTTATTTATTAAAGCATATCTATTGTATTTCCTTCTTTGAGTGAAAACGACACCTTCTAGTTCGACATTAAATAATAATCTCGTGAGGTCTAGTCATTATTTCTACATAGTACAGTGAGTCATAAATAAATTTTGCGCTTAAGAGCTTTCCCCTGAAGTATGTTTCAGAGCGAACAGACGGGATACAATTCACAATGGTCCCCGGGATAAGGGCAAGCACAATAACACCTACGTCCCACGGAACTTGGCGCATTCAAACATCGACCGAGCAACTCCTTATTCCTCGTTTGTTAGAACTTAGACAAATGTATTCACACGCCCAACTGTACCTCCGTGCCTATTGTAGCATCCTCAATATAGTGTATTGCGATGACAGTTCCAACAATTTCCTCAAAATGACAACTATTTGCGTTCTTGAATAAAGAATTCGCATCTGATATTCTGCATCTATTGACAGTAAAAAACTCTATGTACTTCATTGCAAATTAATATTTGTTTTTGAAATATTGTTTATGTTTTCTATCACGTTCGCGTATTTATTTACTTACTAAATTGAAACAGTTTAAAAATACGACCCATTCGACTATGAACGTTCGCTAACTTACAACGAAATTGCGCAACAGCATCGAAACAAACGGTCCCGGGTGTGACGCAAAAACCCTATGAAATGTTATGCTGAAAATATGAAAACACGCATCGAGAGATACAATAGCACGTGTAGCAGATGTGTTTAATTACTGACCCGACAAAATCTCCGAAAGAGTTCAGCTTCATTACGAACACAATGGGCTCAGCCGCCGGCGATAAAGTAAATAAAATATCAACACGCTGCTAACACCCACACATAAAATGATAGAAGCCGCGCTAATATTTGCTTTAATAAAGTTCGGACATTTTATAAAAAATATACGCAGCCCCACAAAAATTAACTGCCTGCGTTAGGCCATTTACCGACGCGGCAAGCGGTACCTCGCCGTAATGTTATCCAAACAAGATCCCCAGAGTGAGAGGGTTAAAAAATACCGTAACACATGGCGACGTTAATTTTAAATTAAAGCAAGATTATTGCGCGGACCTCCGGTTATAATTAACCTAAATAATTCAAGCCGGGTACTATATACTGCCTACAAAATTGCACACGAGTTTTAATTTTACGTACCGTAAAAATACTTCAATTTAAAATCGCGACCATTATCACCTATACGTGAAAGCGAAGCAATAACGGCGTGATTTCGAAAAACGATACTTAAATGACCGGGTTGATTGTGAAGTGCGCATTAAGAATTGGTGTAACTTAATACAGGCGTGTTGTGCGAGATAAGGCGAGTGTACGGAGAGGATTACATGGAAGGTGCGAGCGAAAATTTTGAGAAACCTTCGCGCCCCGCAAGTCCCACGCGCTTCGTGTGGGCGAGTACGAATATTGATGCACCTCCACGGGACCGCCTCGTTACGCCAAATCTTAGAGCATAATTGAATTAACATATCGTTATTTTGATACATTGTATAGCAACGGTGCGAGATTAAACGGCTCATCGATAATGAGGTGACTCGTCGTATAAATTAGGTAGGTGAATGACGGGGCAATAACGAGATGCTGATTTGACAAACCATTGTTATAGGTATGAATTACAATTAATTCCGTTTGTGACTTTGATATATTGTCGGATGAATTAACATTCGTCGTATTGAGGCCGCAACTGGTCCCGTAGCATGGTCCCGGGTCCGGCAGTGCTGAAACTGTGTTCATGTTCGTCGCTGGTGATTTACGATGCGTACGCGCAGCGAACACGCACAGCGACATCGGCTCACTAGCATGCGTGTCGCGTTATCGCCGTAACGCGACCGCTCACCAAATTAACCCACCTTATGAAGACACACTGCGTCTTGAGCACATTTAAAAGACAATTTATAGCATTCGCACAAAGAAGGCAAAGAAGCCTTTCGTACTTCGCACAGAAACAATTATATCGCAATGTGCAACCCTAAAATTAAAGGCGCGTGATATAGTATCGGTTCATAAACTCCGGAAGTTTCTGCGTCGAGACATCTCGACTCGACGTGATCCATTTCAACGCACAATGAATACGAAATAAGAAATCAGCGCAACCGCACTTTTCCTAAGCAATTTTCTTTCATAGCCAATATTTTAGCAGCTCCGCGAAAGAGGCGCTCCGTCTGAAATATGGACCGGCGCGTCGTTGAATTTTTGTTTAGTGTGCAATTTTGAACCCAACCAGACGTATATCACGTTTTTCGCAACTGGAAAGCAACCAAAATGGTGTAATAAATCTGAAAGTCTATTTTCATATAAAAGAAAACCGATTAAGGAGCTTTCCCGATAGCGATCGGCTGAATGAAGCTATATATTTTCATGATCGAACGAATCCAAGATCACGGACGGCTGACGGCCGGTGTGTAAGGAAATTGAAAAGGGAAATGTTTCTTGAAATATCGGTGTCCTTGAATTGATAATTATTTGTCTGAAAATCTTTAGACAGCGTAATTATTATACATTATTTACGCTTGGTTTTCATATACATTTTATATACATTTTTCGTACTATTAAACTCAACCAAACACGTGTATTTGTAAAAGCATTTCAACTAAACTCACAAAATCCTCGTTCATTCCAGCAATCTAAAATAATAAAACTGAATTTTATATATTTGCGTTTTCACTACTTCAGTTTGAACTAGATAACATTTTAATCTTGTAACATAAAAATGCTGTGAATATCTAAATTTTACAGAGCCAATTCCAATAGAATAATGCTTTTATATCTCTAAAGCAATTGGGAATTGTGAAAGAACTCGATTCAATTGAAATCAATCAAGCTCGTAAAAATCGCGTTCATCCTTTTTGAGAACTGTTGTTATCAAGGGATCAACAGGATATTCGGATGCGATGCTAACTAGGGGCGTATCGCAACTTCGGTGAGTCGTTTGTAGAGCAAATTGAACTGCTGCAAAGCTCACATCGTTGACTTTGCCAATAGCGAGACGTACTTTGATCAAACATCATCCTGTGAGACTGTATTTCGTTAGCACACTGACACGCCAGTGAGGGAAATACTGTAACGTCGCTCAAATAATCACCTTAATTTTCTGTATCATTTACATAGTTGCAATTTGTAGAGTTTATATTATAATATAAAAACAGAATTAAATATGTTTCACATTTGAATTCGCAGTTGCACTATCACAGCCCGTAGCAGCGTATTAATTGGCGATTAAGTTAAACGAACATCACTGGCAGTCACCTTTTAAAGTAATGGACGCTTTGAGCATATGAAAGTGCAATAAGCATATCCAATTTCGGTATTTGACATTGTTGTCGAAATCACAATGGATGGATCCAATACTGTACGAATAGGTATATGTTCCAAGATCAACATTAATCTAATTTAATCCCATGCTACATACCAAAAATTTTTTTATTTAGTTATTTATTATACAAACAGCGTTTTACAGATAATTGTACAGTAGTCACAAAATTTACATAGTTTGTCTGTGGGATCACGAGTCTCAACATTCCAAATTAAAACTTTAATATTAAGTTAAGTTAGCTTACAAAAATACTTTTTAAGTTTTCTTTTAAAAACATTTGTAACTTGTTAGATAGATTGTACTATTTGTACCATGCTTGTATGACTTATTGGACTTCATAGCTCAATCAAAGGTGTGAAATCTCGGCGCCACCTGGCACTTTTTCGCGCTTTAGTCGGACCGTAAACTGCAACATTCCTTGATTGACAGACAATTTGTTTGTCACTCATCCCCGCGGACCCCGCGGTTATCTGACGTCGGACGTGGCTAACAAGCGTGCGGTTTTTATACCGCCCGACAACCGTGCGACGGCGCCATGCGTTTATCTGTTACCGATTGTGTGAAAGCACTCACCAAAACATGAAGTCGTACGTTTCATGAAAACGACAACGACCGGACGCCGTGACGTGTGACAACGTAACAAAGAATAGGTTGTACGAAATAAAGCAATTTAAATTTGAAAAAGATATTGCTTTTATTCTATTCGTAAGCGGAAAACACATTGCAATGAAATACGTTGAATAATTTTAACAAAAATATATCTTACTTAATTATCTACCACTTTTAGAAATATTTATGCCGACGGAAATATCCTCTTGAAAATAAATTAGCAACTTTGTTCCATTAAGTACATTAAAATAAAATTAGGTTATAAACAGAACAATCTACAGTATCACATGAGTCTGTAACACATTGATTGCGAAGATTAAACAGAGTTGAAATTGACAAGCCAACGGACAGGGAGGCAATAAACGAGATTCCCGAAATATTTTGCTTTCATAAATACTCAATAAAGGCCCTTTTCCCACGCCAGTTTCGCGATCGACTCCGAGCCGATCCGCGTTGCGCCACATTAAATTCTTCACGTTTAATCAATTCCGGAGGGCGGTAGTAAAAAATATCGGAGTGAAGTGTTTCCTTCCGTATCGACGGCGCCGAGAGAGACGCAGACGGCAAATATATCGTTGGCTGGGATTCAAAAAGCACCGAAATCTCGGGTAATTCCGCGGACACGCCTTTTATCTGTTACGTCTGTCAGCAGACTTAGCGTCCCCCGTGCACGTAAATAAAGCCTCAACCGAGTAGAAGAGAATAAATAATACCTAAGGGCCGGGGAACGAAAGAAGCGTGTTGCTGAGGGAGATTAAAAAGTACCTACCGCTCCGGATTCGGTTGACCTACTTCCGACGGCCGACCACGACCATCATTACGATAAAAGCTCGCTTAGTAAATTATTGCATGTCTAACGAATTATCATGGCAGAAATCACAGTAATGAATATAATATCCTCACCAGATAAACGTAATAAAAGATGGGAAATATAACTTATGCCGCCTACTCGTAATAATGACACTAGCTTTAATGAAAAAGCTATTTTGGGTTTATCTCAAGTTATATTCAGTTACCCGGCGCAAATTGTAGCGAATCAGCGTATATAACTTAGTTTACTGACGGCAAAGAGGGTTGTGAAGCACCACATAGTTCATCAAGTTGCACCGATAATGGCTTCGCGCTGCGAGCGCCAACTTACTTCACGAAGTGCATAAACACACTTACGGCAAATAAATTCAAACTGCGCCATCCAATAAACGTATCACAAGCACTTTGACAACCGAGCAGAGGCACGAGTAAACAAATCGTACTGGTTGATTCAAGACTAATGATTCAAAATCAAAACTCCATATCATAACACGCTCAAAAAAATGAATGTCAAAGTTAACACATTGGCAACACGTGACGGGTCACTGAAAACGCTAACAAGAGGGATAAATAACTCGGAACTCTCAATTAAAACGCACATACGTTATCCGCACAAAGCTGATCAAAAAAGTTTCAACCATACCGATAGGGGTGGTTAAAAGCTTACGTTTGAAATACAAAGTTATATCGGATACGGACAAAAGACAAAGGCTTTTTTATTGCTACGTAATCAATAACATAAACAGTAATCCGAGCAGTAGAAAAATTTGCAAGAGTAAATATGGCGGTCACGAAGTCCAGCGTAGCAGTGCGAGAAGCGTTCGTTACGCTACTTTATGCAGGGCGGTTGCAGCTATCGCCTCACAACAATGTGCCGGCGGAATCATAAATTCGAAACAATTAGACGATAAATTCCTACTTGAATTAGTATTTTTATTTGCACGTCACGTGCGCACGCCGCTCTTTCTAGCAATTTATGTAGGGAGGCGTCAAATTTAACAGCTCAAAGAAACTGATGGCGCAATCCTTAGCTTCGGCGCGTATCCTCGTGATGCCCCGTAATTATGTGCACAATTTATTTGCTGGCTAAACAATAAGCACTTTCTAATAGTGTATTCATTCTAGATTTCAATGTATGGGCGAAACGGCAAAATTTATAATTTTAGTTTGTTGCTGCTGTGTTATAGCTCCAAGTGAGTACATTATAGAACACAACTCTCCCACCCCCCCAACCCGCCGCTTCACCCCTCCCCCCCTTGATAAAGGTCCCAAATTTCATATTTCCTCTATTTTCAGGAAAACTATACAAGCTAGGACAAAATGGTCAAGGACTAAATTATTTGTCAATAAATTACCTACAAATAAGTATTAACATTCATTTTGATACGAGTTATAGTTTTTAAGCTATAGAGCATCAAAGAGTACTAAAAATGATCGCTTAGCAGAAATACAACATTTAACACAAAATAAACAATATAATTTATAAATTTTCACAAGAAATGCGTTTCTGTAGTACATACCTATCTAAAACAAATCAGTATCGTCATTGTTATCTTCTAAGGTTTGACGAAACTACTAAGGCCCCAATGTCTGCATATGGTGGAACAACGGAATGCACCTTTAACACATCCACATATTTTTCTGTAGTCATTTTTGCAGCTGCATGATATTGTTTTCAGTATCAACTGTAGAGCTTGATCAAAGTATGCATTGAATGCTGACAAGCTGAAGAAGGTGGTCTTTTCATAATAACACCGTATTGTTCTGGAGAGTTGGGCAAGAAGTGAAGTTGAAGTACCTAAATATTTCGTAACACGATTATACTTTTTTAGGTTTGCTTAGCCCTATACTATGCAAGAATTTAGTTTTCTCCTGCCTTTTTACCTCCTCGCGTTAGGCATCAGGAGTTATTGTATCTTGCAAGTCGATGTTATATGTTATGGAATAGACTGAACCTTTCCTGTGCCTTAGAATGCCGATATAATGTAGTACGTCGAAAAGACATTGTCGTAGTGGTTGGGTAAGACATTGATCTGTTGGTTCTTTTACTGGGAATGACTCCACCACGTAATAATATATTCTACTACATCTGCATTCTACAACAAAGGAAAGGTTTAGTCTTTCCTGTTTGGTAAAAATACCGAGTTGAAAGATACAATAAACGTTTAAAATAACCCGGATGCCTCACGCAAGCAGATAGAAGAGGCAGGAGAAAGATATATTCTCGGATAGTATCATAGTAGGAACCTAAAAAGTATAAACGATATACAAGAGGTCTACTTTTACAAAAACATTGATCTGAAGAACAATACGGTGGTGATATTATCAAAGTTTCCATCTTCAGGAGCTGCTTGTCAGAATTCAACACATAGGTACTTTTCATCAAGTTCAATTATGGCGAGCAAATTCATTCAACCCAGAAAACTGAAGCTGGAAAAAAATTGTAACTTCGTACCCTAAATACCACATAGGCACCAGCTCCACAGTAGATACTGAAAATAGTATCATGCAGCTGCAAAAAAGGCTACAGAAAAGTATGTGGATATGTCAAAGCTGCATTCCGTTGTTCCACCATATGCATACATTGGGGCCTTAGTAGATTCGACAAACCTTTAGAAGATAACAATGACGATACTGATTTGTTTTAGATAGGTAAGTACTACAGAAACGCATTTCTTGTGAAAATTTATAAATTATATTGTTAATTTTGTGTTAAATGTTGTATTTCTGCTAAGCGCACATTTTTAGTACTCTTTGATGCTCCATAGCTTAAAAACTATAACTCGTATCAAAATGAATGTTAATACTTATTTGTAGGTAATTTATTGACAAATAATTTAGTCCTTGACCATTTTGTCCTAGCTTGTATAGTTTTCCTGAAAATAGAGGAAATATGAAATTTGGGACCTTTATCAAGGGGGGGAGGGGTGAAGCGGCGGGTTGGGGGGGTGGGAGAGTTGTGTTCTATAATGTACTCACTTGGAGCTATAACACAGCAGCAACAAATTAAAATTATAAATTTTGCCGCTAAAAAATCTAGAATGAATATACTATAAGTAGGATATTTGGAATTAGTCTACTTATTTTTTATTTTTGTAATAGGCCCACATTATTTTCAGGAAATTAGTCCCTGAAAATAATGTGGGCCTATTAGCGTTATGTTTGAAAGAAGCTTTATTCTGGAGTCCCTAGCTGGGCCGATTTGCAACCATTACCGGCCACTGCGCTGATCGGCGCCCTGATTAACAAAAACGAATAAGAGCGAAAGCGTGACACAAAAGCAGAACGATAACAGAGGAGAAACGAGCAGTGAATCGCCTCCAAGCAGACGGTATCTTCGCCCGCCCGGGAGTTATTAAATATTAAAATAAACTCGCATTCCGACACGAGTCCTACGCGATACGCAAGATTATGGCCAACACAATGAGAGCACCGGCTCCGATCGCTCCCTCGCCTTATCATATCAAAGCACGAGCTTACATAATTCAGCTAAGGACGATATTCCCCCGAGCGATCCCTCGGTGCTGATGAAAATTTAGCGCCTGTGTAAACAGACAATGCTGAAAAGTCTTCGTGAGCGAAAACGAATCAAGACGTGTTCCGTGATCACATTAAATAACCTTTGACTGGCACTTTTAAAGGGCAAATATACACACCGGTCTCACCGGTTGTGAGACGGCGCAGTCGATTCTATAACGATCCTAATGGCATAACTCACGAAGAAGGATTGCTTCATCGCGTTTCAAAAGTGTATCGGTGGTCGCATCGCTGCTTGCTCAAGCCGCACCACGCCCACTTACCTGATAGCCCAGGACTATTAGGTTTTAAACATAAAATCCTTCATAACTAGATAAAATTTTGCATACATGCTCTTATTACTTAGAAAAATAATATCCTAAAACTCCCCACTCCTCCGACGCTTGCGTTCCGAAATACACCCCCCTCCTCCTCCCGTCCCGCTCGCGCTTCGGGAATCGAGTAAACAATTAGCGCCACGCACGCAGTCGGCTGTCGGCATTGTTTTTGTTGATACTTGTTTTAACGCTCAGCAAGATGCAAAAAAACCAGAGACCATCAAGATCTTGAAATTTCACATGACTGGTCATCAAATCACAATCCATATGTTTCAAGGCGAAAATATGAACTGGTGTCTTTGGCCACTGGATTACTCGGTGACGAAACGATAAATTGTGATAGAGCTCGGGAGATTGGCCAGGAGTGTATGAAAAACGTTAATGGCAATTTCGGGGACATAAAACTTAAGAGGAAGGACAGAGTACTCAAACCTTTGTCTGCTATGCTATGAGTCGCTGTTTAACTGTGCGCAATGCTCACGTGGAAGTGAATCCACAATAATTATTCAACAGAATATTTATTTATTTAAAAACTTTATTGCACAAATAAAAGTGTACAAAATGTGGACTTAATGCTTAAAGCATTCTCTCTTAGTCATACCTTTAGGTCATGCAGAGAGATTGTTATGGGTGCAGGAGAGTGTTGTCATATGTCTTTGACGGGGGATATCTTATACACACACTACACTGGCCACTGCGTCCTGCAACATACGTGGATGTGTGTAATGCTTTTGTATTACTTATCCAAAGAGGTTACAAAGGAGACACAAGTGCAAGAATTGAAGAACAAAAGCACCAATCCGCGGGTAAATCGTGTCCAGACTTAAAAGTCGAATTCCACTTGCCGATTCTGTCTGGGAAAGATGAATTTATTTGTTAAAAAAACAAAGCACAACTTATAGACTTACTGACACAAAAGCTTCGGGAAAACGAAATGGTCGTACACCAAGCTGAAGCAGACGCAGACACACTGCTTTCAGAAGCAACGATATGTTCCAAAATTTGTCAGTTACTGTTGTCGCGACAGATTACTGATATTTTAACAGTATTGATAGCAAGATCAGGGCCTCTATTTTTGATTCACTCGCTTCAAGATGGCAAGTGATTTTCGTTCGAAAGCGAGTTTTGTTCTTTGCCTTTTAATTCATCTTCGAACGAAAATCATTCTTCATTTTGAAGCGAATGATTTAAAAATAGAGCTCCAGACGAGAGTAATGCTCCGAAACTGAAGATATCTGGCTAAAACCTGGGAGTCTTATAAGAGAGTGTAAATACTACGACATTGCAGAAATCCAAAACAATATAGGCCCTTTGAAAGATGAATAATTGCTATTTGCACACGCTATGTCAGGCTGTGATACGACATCAGCGTTTTTCAGAAAGGGTAAAATAAAAACTTTCCGATGTTTAGAAAATGCAGTGTTACGGACAATTGTTTCTGTTTTTCATGACCACTCGAGCTGAACCTAACGACATTGCGAAAGCTGGAGAAGTATTTGTTTTTTACATTTATAATAGGCTTCAGGCTTCGAAAGGTTGGTAATTCTTTCATGGGGAAATGTATAAGACTTTTCAATAAACTACCAGAATACATTGTTGACTTACCGATTAATAAATTTAAAAGTGTTATTAAAGAAACCCTAATGACGAAAGGGTATTATAAAGTAGATGATTGTTTAAAAGATAATAATGTATGGACTTGCATGATCACCACAAACATTGTAAAACTTTTGAAAAGAGGCATTGACAATAGTGACTGAGTTTCTTGCGCAGCATCTTCTCGGCACTAGCCCACAATTGTCCCGAAGCTGTGGTAGGGTCTATGTTGGGACGTGTATAAGTGCCCCCAGTGGGTCTATATGCAAAAATAAACGACTTTTATGACTTTTAACAAATCTGACCCCAAGCTGGATTTAGATGAGCTAAGATATTGGCAAGCAAACCATAAAAGAAAATTTTTAGATAGCTGCCACCTACTAAAGAAGCAACTCGACAACACTCGTATCGTGTATAGTGCAGCGATGGCTGGGAAACTGTCTTCCTTCGTGCGAATGGGGTTTGATTTGGTAAAGCGAGGCCAAACACTCGTTCCAATGACTACAGAGCTTCCCCCTGCTCCTGATAATTTACTCAACCTCATCAGCTGTGGTTGTAAAAAGGGATGTGAACGTTGGTGCGAGTGTAGGAAAGCAGGTTTGATGTGTTCAGCAATGTGTCGCCATTGTGTTGGCCAATCGTGTGAAAATTCACTGGACATATTAATACATGACGATGATGTTATGTTAAATGAAAATATTGATTTTTTTCCTTTGTAATAAATATTTACAGATCTATTTTACACTTTTTTTTACTATTTGAAGTTTCTTTATAGAGATACTATTGTTATAAAAAAATATTTTTTTTTAATTTTAATTTTTATAACACCCTGTATATCTTTTGACGCAAGAGGCGGAAGCTTGGGGAGTTTTGAGTAGTTATTAGTTAACGAATACACCGTCAGTATACCAAATTTCAGCTAGTTTGGAAAGATTTTATGTATTTGGTCGATTTTGACCTAAAAGTCCTGGGCTATGAAACAATACATCATTACAATATCACTTCTGAGGCGCAAGGAACGTGTGCACTAAATGATTTAACACCTACAATTGAATTTGGCTTATTCGTGATATATATGCTGATACAATTTAGTTTATGATGCTCGTTATTTCAGTCTTATTGAATTAGTTTGAAATTATGTAAATGCGAAGAAGAAAAGGAACGTTAATTTCAAATGTGGCATCGCACAATTTGTGGAAATCCCGGCAGCGATCGGGCAAACGTGCATTAACATGACACAGAAAGAAGCAATCAATCGTATTCGACACGTGAATCCGTTCTGCGGCACGGCGATGCTCCTCGCAAATAGCGACAAACAATAATTAAATCATTCGCCTCCAGTCGCTCTATCGGCGTAGTTTATCGGTTCTCCTATTAAGTTTAAATGCTGTTATTATTAATTTAGTCCCGTGATTCCGCGAGAAACTTCTAGATTGCTTCGCGTTGTCACATCTCTGTTCGTCTGTTGTCGATCTAATTAGTCGCTTACACATGACCCGTATTTACACATGCGACCTGAATTTTATCTTCAGGTAAAGTCACACCGTTATTACCTATCATAAAAGAATAGGAGGTTCCGAATGCAGTAAGATTCTACAATACTAACTAATTATGTAATAGAGAACTTCTTCTAGACAAAGACCGAAGAATCAGTGAAACATCTAGCCCAGTCTATGATACGATTAGATTATGTGTAAGTCGTGTAAAAACAGTATCATTGGCCTGTTCTCTGTGAAAAAGCAAAGGAAATGCCTCACGTATTAGCAAAGCCCGTGAGAGTACTGCATTCCACGTGGCCAACTACACAGTTAGCAAGATAAGGTGCAAGAGATGATAAAATTGTATTTAAGGACATTAGCATTCGTGCTGGCTTATCGAGTTAACTTTCTCGTGTTCAGACGCTTTTAAAGGCACTTTTAACAATAAAATTATTTAAAACCACAAACAATATTACATAAATTACACGTTTATGATTGAACATCTGTCTATGGATGTTGTGTGGTTTTCTGATAATTATATTGATAATATTTACATACATTTAACCAGCAGAAGTTACTGAACCTACCTTGTTAAGACATTTTCATATTATAGGCTACAAGTAGGAATACAAAAAAATATGAATTTTTCACTAATATAATGTGTAATATTAAATAACTTAATATAACAGGGTCATATAACAAAATACTTATCACGAAAAGCAGTTCGTAATTAATTAAGGGCGCGTGCATACGATTAAGAGATGCATTAAGACAAGATCGCACAACAATATGCAAAGCTGCAGGCTTGCATCTAAATCCCAAAACGCCTTAGGCCAGGGGTAGATTGTTAACGAGCACTCACGCAGATATCTTCCGCGAGATCTCACATCGTGTGGAGGCGGCGATGTCCACTGTTCTAGCTAATGTTGCTTAATTAACTCGTTTAGCAGTGCCGCTCTTAGTCCACTATCGATAGTCTATCGATAGTTGAGCAAAAGTCATAGCATAACAATGGTATCACTAACTCCGTTTAGTACAATGCAATTGATACACAGCAATACTATCGATAGTATTGAAGCTGACTATCGTATTGACTATGGATAGTAGTAACTTTAGTTAACTCGTATAGCATTGCCGCTCTTAGTCCACTAATGATAGTTAACGATAGGCGTATCGATGGTTGAGCAGATGCCATAGCATAGCAATCGTATCGCTAGCTCCGTTTGGTACAATGCTATCGACACAAAGTAATATTATCGATAGTAACGAAGCTGACTATCGTGTGTATTGTGGATAGTATTAGCAATAGTCAGTGCTGATACCATCGAAAGTGCATACGATAGTCAGCTGCTGTAACTAAGAACTGTAACTAAGAAACCATTGTACCAAACTAAGCTATAGCTATACCTTCGATAGGTCTATCGATATTATAGATGTCAACATTCGATAGTTCGGCAACACTACTCGTATTCATTATCGGGTACACGGCGAATAGGCGCGTGCGTCGTTCGCAGGTGCCGCGATGCAAGCACCACCACCACTTGTTATTCCAATAATTGTGTCCAATTTGCTGTTTGGTACATTTAATTGCCTGGAAAACTACTACTCGCGCGTCACACCTACGTATTATTTTTGCATTAAATGCAAATAAATATTGGTTGTTAAGGGTGTTTAGGGATTGAGACCTATTCATTAAAGACAGCTTTCAAAAGATCACCGCAGGGTTTTATTTGAAGGCAAGTATTGAAAAAGTTTCTTGTTACAAGTAACGACAGGACTGACCTACCTGATGAACATCTGCAGAGCTCTTTTAAAAAGACACTGCTTGTTAGTCTTTATTGAACAATATAAGCTTTGCAATAATTACAGAAACTAAGGTTAGAAATAATAAAATGAGTGAATGGAAAGACATATTTGGAAAGAGATTGGAAAATAAACCGTTATCACCATCAAACATACTTTGGTGTATTGTAAACACAATGCCATAGATCTCAAAGGGTTTCCCAAACTCGCACACATTGTACGTATACAATACCACACTTAGTACATCCGTATATCGTCTTTAAAGTTACGTAGTATTATTAATCCAAGCGTCAAGCGAGATTCGTGTCGTCGGGCCGGTACAGTCAGAGAAATATTAGAGCTATTAATATTCGGAGGTTGCACACACGAGATAGCTCGCGTAGAGAGGTCAGGTGACCGTAATGCATGGCGCTGTATGACTTGACGTATGGACCCGTGGATGCAAAGTAAACATTTAAATTATCATAATGACTTAACTAGCCGCGTTACAGGGATAACTTACTACGATTAGCAAGTTAATATCATAGAAACAGACGCCCACTCACTCGGGTACTGCAAAATGGAATATTAATCTTAGGGCCAACCGCAAACCCCGGGTAAGCTAACTATTGGTTAAATCATTATAATGTTACTTTTATAGCAATAAAGATGGGTGGTGTAGCCTCCAATTGGTCATCGCAAATATAGAGCATGCCTTAAAGTAACTCGCAATCTATTTTTGAAAACAAGCTAGTTTTTCTAACCATATTTAAATAAATTATACAAAACAAGATCGTTCGGTTTAATATGGGTAAAATAAATTCAACGTGAATCGGTAAATTATTTCCAATCCAATTAGCGGCATGCACAAAATAACCTTAGGCGGGCAATCCACTAGGGCTGCCGCTTAATCGCCCGTAGCAAGGCATCGGCAGCGTCACGCAGACCGCCAACATTATGCAAAACATACACCGGATACGCCGCTGAGTTATCATTAAATACATAATAAGTTCTCATCTCGCTACTTATCGCCACTGAGAAGAAATTTACTCGAGACCTCTTACAATTCTCTCCACAGATAAACATGCAAATACCTCACAATTACATACCTCCTGTAAAGATATTAGGCCGAATAGCTCCGAGTATCGGGTTCAAGCGCAGCGTTTGCGTGCTTTATGATTGTGGAGGACAAAATAAATTCTCATTACAAGCCCGGGGAAATAGAATGTTGCTGTGCGGTAATGAGATTACGTTTACAGTTATTGCTACCATTAGGGGGTCTGTAGGTGTTCACCACAAATAGGAATAACAGAAATCTTGTTTCATAAATTGCCTTTTATGTTAAAAAGTAATTTAGTATGCAGACTAAAAGTGTTAGCTATGACGGTTTTAAACAAGATTTTAAATAATGAATATGTTACTCACTGGTGCAACGTTTTGGCTGAATTGCATCCGCCAAGTACGGACCATAAAACGACATATACCTGTCTGTTTACACCCATTCAAGTCGAATACTTTTAGTAATGAAAAACGAATGCATAAAATCTCAGTACAACAGACAAACAACCAAACAAAATATTTATTTCCCTTTAACAAAGATCAGCTTAGACTAATTATGATCAGTATCTCCTCTTAAGATTAAAAAAGCCTATAGCAGGAGAGAAGATTCATTTATCAAGAGTATTCGATACTTAATGCACAATATGAGGTTGTCATTGTAAGTAAGTATCATTATTAGCACAGCATTTGAAATAGATCACAATATGATTATGAATCTAATTTATCTACGATCTTGTTCGCTGTCACGATTCTGTACGAATTCGTAAATTCGTTTAGCATTCAATTGAATTTATATAAATAAGGTAATCCGAATTAAATCGACAAGCCGTGTTATATGCAAACAACGATTTTAAATCAGTCGTAAATGGCAAATAGGTGGTCGTAAAATTGAGTGCGGCGACAATAATAGGGACTGACGCGCGCCACTTCGCGCTGGTTCGTCGCGTTATCGCTCGCCGGTGCCGAGATAAAGATCTCGGATGTAGTTTTGTGAGGAAATTTACAAGTTTGCCGGCTAATAACCGTATACATGCCAGCGATATGTCCGTCCGAGCGGCGACAACCTTCCCGACGCTTATGACCCCACTAGAGCTTCGATTTATGATCGCCTCATTTGGGACAAGGGTACATTTTACAACTTAATTTAAAGCTGGACGCCTTTTTTCTTATCGCGTAGGAGGCCAGTCTTTGAGTTGGATGAAACACTTACCATAACGGAAACGTTTTTATAAGTAAGTGCGAAGACGATTCCATTTTATAGAGCTATTCAAAAACCCTTGCACATTTGCTTGGGATCCAAATTTGTTTAGTCTTTTTAACACTGCATGTCATATAATAACCTACCATAACTTTCAAAAGATTAGCAAAAAATAACAATGTTTCACATTCATCATACACAAACAATAACGACGCATAATATTATGAAATTATAATAATAGTGTCGCTCGTAACTGCTGGCTATGACATAATAACTATCAGTCGTGACGTGACGTCTCAATATCTCGCGATCTTTTAACACGGAAAAGCTCAATTGAATAGGCGATAGGGCACGTCGCGAGAGCAACAGCGTCAATCACGAATTGCGTAAGTGCAGAGAAAGTTATACTCGACAAAATGTCGTGCACTAGATGTTCACAAAACATCTGTTAAGTGAACGAAAACTCCTAGATAGAATGAGAATTAGACATGACGGGTCTAAACACGAAATATTAATATGAGTAAATGCTACTAATCTAATTCTCATTGTAATGCAACGCGAAAGTTTAAAATCCTAGATAGAATGACAATTTTAGTATCGTCAATTTATGATTCATCATAGCCCAGATGATAAAAACAATATTAAACGAGGTAAAGATGCAGCAGGGGAAGCCCATTTGCATATTCCGCAACACCTCATAAAGGCAATTTCAAAATTTACGCGACACACATCCGAAGCACACGTCATTAAGTAGATGAATCAAAGCTGATGAACTTTATAAAGTACTTAAGATAGATTACCGCGATATCGCATACAATATAAGCATTGCTACATTGATCGACAGTGCATATGAGTTTATTATTAGAATGTGGTATCTGATTACATAAAGGTCAGAACGATAGACATCGGAGAGGTAGGATACATAGCGCTCGGGTGTAAATATTCATAGGGCGAGATTGTCGTGGCTGCGTAGGCCGCCATACACGGGGGCGCGACGGGGCCGGGGCACGCATTACAGACAATGAGATTTGCATAGCTGGGCGTTTCGCCTGTCAACCAGAACATTCACATTAACTAATCTGGACGCACTAATATATGCGATAAGATCCCATAAGCCAAGCGCCATGCGTTTAATTCATCAGGTTGATATTAAGACTTCACGAAACAACACTTGCAAATTGGCCGGTTAACCTGTAGGAAAACCCAAAACCATAAGAGCAGTTTTAATATATCACACGTGATAAAATCAACGAAATGGCTCTGATGGCTTAAGTGGCTGAAGGAAATCGCCTTAAAGAGCACTTGAGAAATCTACATCTTTATAACGCATGCCCGTACCGCGGTAACCCACTCTCCCTTCGAGGAAAGTGGGCCGCTTTTTCCAAATAAGACTCAAAGAGCGGTGTTCATTTCGACTAGAAAAGCACTTATTCTGTGAATACGTCCGCCCGGGAGCTTAGGGAGCATTGTACATTCGAGGAGCGTCGCTTCCTCACCACCAAACACCCGAGACGCCCCGACGCGCTTTGCAGTAATGCGCTTACCACACTCAATGGTTAGACGCCCTTATAATACCACACTTCGCGCAGCGCGACTTATACCTTAAGTCGAAACCCATGTCGCCCATGACACTCCTATTACAATAGGTAGTTGACAATACATACTTATCCCCTTCATAATGATATTAGGAAGTTAAAGTGCACATTTTCGCTCCTTTTCGGTGTTGAAAACCCCGTGGGAATTTTATCAATTTCTTCAATAGCAACAGATGGTATCAACTAACTGAAAATTGTGTTAGAAGAGGCGAGCTAAAGATGAGAAACGAGTGGACGCGGAAAAGTTTCTATTAGGTGTACAATGGCGTCAGTAAATCAGTTCCCGACGCGGATAGTTTAGCAATTAAAGGAGGAATCCGACCAGCGCTATCTTTCTAACCAACTAATGAGTGGAGACGACCGGTGGACGACGCCGCACTCACAGACACTTATCTTTCTGATAAACAAGTACAAATGAGTAACAACACGTTGCTTCCAACCCCTACGCCCCTCTATTTCTCCTTTAACGTCTTAAGTAAGATTGTAGAACTTTTATCAGACAGACAAAGACTTCGCTCCAAACTCATTAACTAAATGTGTTACCAATGAAAACAGAACGCATTACCGGATAGTTTAGAGCTAGTAGGATTGGTTGAAAATAAAACAAAATTAATAAGAGGCTTGCGGGAAACAAAGGCAAGAGTCGTAAAGGGAGAGGGGAAAGCGGGTTTATTGCACCTAATTGTCTGAAGGCTCGTGAAGACGACAAATTCTCAGGATGTTTATGAAGGTTCAGACCCGACTGAGATTTGATATAACAGGACGGTCGCAACACGTGGGCCCTTTGACAATAAACGCTCCGCACCGCTTTTATTGCTACATATTTTAGAAATGCGTGGAAACGATGCTGCTTTAACGATACATGGAAATACCATTTGATTTTTGTGAGGGTCGTTATACTGTTATAAAGCTGTCCAAACATCGAATAATCGATAGTTTCAAGAGAAAACATTATACAAATAACAATATGATCAAAATAGATAGTCTAATTTCGGTGGTATCTTAATCACCATCGTATACCGTGGACTACAAGAAAATAACGATTTTTTATAGAGTCAGCCGTTTATGGATTGGATAAATCTACTTTTATTATTGAACAATTAAGTCTTAAATGGGCCGCGCATCGATCTCATATCATAAATTTTCATGCTGGAGTTTTGCGGAGCGCATTCTCTAAAGAATTTAGCGTTTAAGTACAGCTCAAGACCTCATTATCCGAGGTGTTAAAATGCAAAAATGGTGGAGCCCCGGGGGCTCCGTCCGCCGCGGAAGCCCGCCCAGCACAATTCAATACGGCGGGGAAACCGCTGCCTCGCTGCGAAATGAGAAAGGGATTTAATGAGGCCCCTCATTAGATCCACTCTATTCTCTTACGTGGCTCACACACATACGTAATACGTATATAGACCAAATATTTACTTCAATCAATGATCTCAATGCAAATACTAGATCAATACTATGTGAGAGATAATAAATTACGTTAATGACGACGGAGTTGTAGTAATAGCAAACACTGCCTCGGTGGCGCAGCGGTGAGAGGGTCGCATTTATAAGCGACGGCTGCGCCAGAGGTCCCGGGTTCGATTCCCGGGTCGGGCCAAAAATATATAACTGGGTTTTTCTGTTTAGAAATTCTCAGGGTAGCCCGGAGTTTGGAAGTTGGCGGTGTTTCACCCCGTGCCTCGGAAAGCACGTAAAGCCGTTGGTCCTGCGCCTGATCTCTCTCCGGTCATGTCAGATTGCTGTCCCATCGGGCTATGAGAGTGAAAAGAATGGAGAGTGCACTTGTGTTTGCGCACACACTTGTGTTTTATGTCCCGCGCAGTCGGTTAGTCGTTGTGACTGACCACCGAAGTCGAAATCGGCTAGTAGCAACCAACTTCGGAGCAAAATTCACACAGGACTCTAGGAAGAAAAATACAAATGCTATACTCTGATTTTTAATTAGATAGACCAAAATTACATTTGGTGGGTGGCCACTTTTTCGTAATTTAAAAATAGTGTTGGTCCTTAATAATCGAAAGTTTCAAATTCATTCAATTGTTGTATAGAATCGATTTTAAAATATTCAAATAAAATCTGTTTATAAAAATCAGGAATCCTAAAAAATCATAATTATTTCAATGTTTTTTTTTTTGAAATGGGTTCGCAATGTGTCCAGGCTAGACCAGTGGCATAGACAGATACGAAATAATATAGAAAGTATTAAAAAGTCAAATAAGGTAAGACCATACAAAATATTTATATTGCAAGAGAAACCTAGATTTTTATACTCCTTACAAAAACTGTTTCATGTATTATGTTTATTTGTAGCTTTATGTAACATTTAACATGTATAATTTATCCTAACAAATAAAATCACATGAATGAATATTCATATCACAACTCACAAGTTCAATTAATCGCGTACAATTGAATTGTTACAACACTATGGGTACTACGCTAGCAACATTAAAAAATAAAAAGTTCGATTAAAGCTGTCATTCTGGTCTATCTAATTAAAAATCAGAGTATAGAATACCAACTGCATTGAAAAACAAAGCTGCAGACTACGAACGAATACTCAGAATCAGATTTAACATAACCAATAAAAATATATCGCAGTAAACTTTACAACGAACGTAATTCAAATGCTATTTATTGCATTTGGGTTTGCAGTGCTATATTTCCGTTTATGAAAGATTGACCACAGGAGATTGCGTGTTATGTACTAAAATGTATAAAACCATAAATCTCCTATTCAGTTTAAGCTGGAAATGCATATAAATTGGTTATTATTTTCTATGACACCAAATGTTTCTTTATTTATTCCATAACTCAATGAATTTTAACAGGCCAAGTTAACATTAACGGTCCTATAAAATTACAGTATAAGTAGCTCCATATTTATAAATATGTATATTATTTGAGTGGTATTATGTTTTCTTTGAATTTCAAGTAAAACGAGTAGTTTTCCTCTCTTTCTCCCTCCATTTTCAACTATAAGTAACAAAACAATATTTTCATTTTACAAAACTGCCACAAAAACGATTTATGAATCTTTATCCTACCTACGTATACAGAATGTAAGAGTAAAATCAATACTGACTTGAGGAATGTACTCAATAATACATTCCGGTGGCGGCCCGTAGAGCGATCGCCGCAGGTTCGTTTTCACGCTCCAATAAAACCCCAAGTTTATCAGCTCGAGCATCGAAACTTTGACGCCTCGACTCGAAAAACAGGTTAATATGTAGCACTTCAATGAGATGTGAAAATAATGTGTGATATTATCAGTAGGTGGCGGCCAGTCGTATTACTCTAACTCGCGCGTTTCATTAACCGGAATACGCGGTTAATGATCGCCGAACTTTTTCGCTTAAATAAACATTAAGAAGAGAATGGACAACGCTCCCGCTGAACCTTTTACCGGAATTACGCCGTGGTTAAGTGCCCGCTTTTAGGAGCACACGCTGGAATGACGTTGCATTGCATACGTAGAAATCCTCCGATCGAGGCCTGTTATCCGAATGATATGGTGTTGCTTTTACTCGTTCTCGTTTCGTTATTAGCACGTATCGCGCCTTTAATCTGAACGCAATGAGCCGCACTGCGTAGTTCATCTATGGTATAGCATCTACTAAACTAGATAGCGAGAAAGCGGGTTATTAGTCTACATGCACGGATACACCTAGTAGCCAGTGTTCCTGCCATAGACACGACCATATAGGCTCCATCTTGCGTGTATTATGTGCAACGAGCCAGCGATGCATAAGTTACTGATCTATTTAACATAGAGCTTCACGTTTTCGACAGCCTAGTCAGAGCTTATATGGTTTGCTTACGGTGCCCTAGAATCCTAGCTGTACTATAAATTATTATAAGGAATGACACACTTAGTCTATCTATCAAACTAACCTCGATCGTAAGAAAGGTGTCCACATATCTAATTGATTAAAGAACTTACAACATTACTTTATAAGTATCTATTTACTTAAAGCAAATCCTCTTACTTAATTAGAGTCACAAAACAATGATAAAGTGAGTAGGTGGAAACTTTTAAAAGCGTAATTAAATCGTATTTTGAGTTACACAAGGTGTATCCACAAGCCGGGGCGAGATTAAAACTTTACCACTTGGAAGTGCACTGGCCGCGCAGTTCAAGAGGGAAATTTACTCCGAGCAAAAGTTAATATAAGCGAAATTTGTCCTGTGGTGAGCGGTTTGCGGGATGCCCATCAACTCAGAACAGAACTAACTCCGGACCTGCCACCTGGGCTCACTTTACCTCCTCTTCACAGTTGTTTTTATCACGATCAAACAAGATTAACAATGCGACTTTAAAATTAACCAACTGACGTCTAATTAATGCATGAAATAAGATTAAGTATCGTTTTAGCGGCTCACTTGTGATTCTATCGGACGTTGCAAGTATGAAGGTAAAAAATTCTGAATTTAATTAAAAGTTACCCCGCGAGTTTTTAGTTTACTTATCAGATGCGCGATCCAGACAAGCATCAGATGTAATTGCACCGCGAACCTTTAAAATGTGCCGCCAAACGGACGTATGACTTGTCAGTCCACAATCAAATGAAAATTAGTCACATGCCGTAAGCATTCACATAAACGGCGGAGTAATTAATTATTTCACTCCTCGGCAAACAGTAAATGTGCACTGAATAATTAAACGTCGATTATATCGAACACATAAACCGGTGAACACAAGCGGTAAGACATAATATTATATGTTCCTTGTCATTGCGATAAGAATACGAGTAAATGATAGCATCCAAGGAATATTCTAAGAGTACATAAAGCCATATATGAGAGAACAGACATAATCGTAAACATTGGTTCAGTGCGACATAAAGTTTGTTTTAAAATGCAGGGAACAGCTTGTTCGCGCTGCTCCGTAAACAGTAACAAAGCTGTGGTTGCAAATGAGGTCGGAGATAGTCGAGCTCGGAAGTTAGTGTAAGCATAAATTAAAACAAGCGTTTCCATAAAAAGTTGATAAATGGCCTTCCACAGCGGCACGACAAAAAAGGGAGCTGACGTCAGCCGAGGCGCTAACGTGTTTCATTTTGCGCCCCAGCGGCATCTGGGCGCATCAGCACGGGCGAACTAACACCAGCTGACACCTAGATTGTTTGCAAATCGATAATTAAGCACCGGCCGCATCTATAACATTCAATCGATCTGATGCAACACATCAGCCAATGACAGACGTAATCATCCAACTATTAACAATTCGAGGCAATACATAAACCAACTAAGGAACCGATTAATAGCATGCCAATCGAGATTATCTCCATGTTCTAATTGACAGCTGCATGATTTTCGTACCTATAGAACATGCGAACAGATCTAAGCTAGAGTACAACGAAGTGTTTCATATTATTTACTTTTTAGTTGGTTGCGAGAATTTGGTAGGTTCGTTCCTGTTTCTCCATGCAAAAGCAATTTACTCTTATGTCTGGCCACGCATTCCCTACTCATATCATCACTGTGATTGCGTATGAAAATGTGAAAATTCCGCGACTGGAAATCTTGTTAATTTTCTTGCAGTCCGCGTTACACCATGAAACATTGTTAACCTTGTTATTTAGTTAAGATACAATTTGTTTTGGGAGAAACAAAAACGGGAATTAGAGCGAGCGGGTGCTAGCAAAACTGGAATGGAATGGGTTTCCGCAATTCACGGTGCACTGACTGCCCGGGCCGACCGCACCGAGACGCGTCGCTAACGCCTCTGTGCACATGCCTACTCTGTTCGTAGTTCGCACTCCTAACGAAATGCAGGCGAGGGCTACACATGTTCTTTGTTCACTTGAAAATCCTTTGAATAATTTGCTAAGCCGGTTCTGACCTCGTTGAACAGCGCAGAGCTGGTAAATTAATTATCGGTCAGTAACGTTGTTTTGATCTTTTACACGAAATAGAATACGATAAAATATCAAGAAAATACGTAAAAGAAAAAATACATCTTTTCCCTTGTATCTTATCTCACATTAAATTAATATTGTGATATCGAAAAAACATACGCTCTGAGGAAAACTATGGACTGAAACTTACGACTGGAAGTTATCGATCGGTTTGACAACAACAACCATCGTTTTTATGTTTTTTATACAGAGAACTTGGATTGGCGGGTGATGATGATGATCTACGAAAAAATCTAATATAAATCCTTCAGTGGTAATAAATATCAGCGCGTGTGTTGTACAAGATGTTGCGGAATGTAGTATACAAGGCAACAACGTTAATAAAACCGCAATACGCCACCATTAGAGGCGACTGAGTCCACGAGCGGAATGTTAAGCCATCTCGGAGGCGCAATAAAGGGACGTATGCACTACCGAACGTAAGCACCGAAACAAGAACACCCTGTGTAGCCCACGCCCATATTACACTAAATATATCAAACGTACAATCCTCCCTCTGTTTAATTACAACCGTTTCCGATGACAATAGGCTCTTCGACGTACTATTTCCATAAAGGATTAGATAAACGTTCAATTTCCCGTGTAAGCACAGTCAAAACCCACTAACTATTCGTGTACCGAAAGTTGAATAATCCACAAACGTTCCCTTTAATTGGTTTACCACAGACCTCTATTAACGAAATAAGATAGGAAATCAGAGTATTAGCATAACAGTGAATTCAATTAGGGTTCACAAAGAGGATTACAACTTTTACTATGAAAGGAAAGTTAAAGCGGAGGCCCGTTTCGAACTAACGCGGAATAATCAAAATCTGAATGAATATGATTAGTAAGTTGAAATTAAATTCGTATTCAAGCTCGTTCATCCCCTGAATCCTAATAAACAGAACTATGGTGGAGTGCTGTGCGTGGGACTCAAGTGGTACATTGTCATGGATGATCTATGAAGCAACAACAAATCTGAAAGGATATTTAGATTACCATTGTAACTCACGCGAGCTGACATTCATCCGGCAGTTTACTGTTTACCCAGTTTCTGAACGTGAATAGTCAATAGCAAAAATTTGTTGAGATAACTTCTAAGAAACAATATATTAAGCGTTATGACGGCTGAACGTGCAAATGCGCTACGATAATGGCCAATTGTTGGTAATAAAACTACTACTGTAAACGATGCAAATTGTATTATAGAGCCTAGTCGCCTAGAGGGTCCGACACAAACACTACTGTAAAGAACCAGATTAATTATCAAAAACAAGTTATCTCCAGACTGCAAATAAGACTAGCACTCTTACTTAATGCCTAATGGGTTTTATTGCTAAAGTTATTAGTAGCTTGCAATAGATAAGTTGCCTGCCGTTCGATGAATATTAACTGTATTAGATTTAGTTGCTAGAACAAATAGTATGCAATCTAGACAAAGACGGGTAGACATTGGATATATCAATTCGATACATAGCGAGCTGAATTTCGATGGTATCGCATCGGAACATGGTTTACAGTGTTTACCAACAACACCTTCGTTATCGTCGTTGTCAACAGACCCGGTAGTGATCCCAGAGATAGTTACATTTCTATTGTTGCCGACTGAAGATTCAACATTGTAGCTATAATTGCATTACAGCTAAGGTACTTTGCTAAAAAGTATTACTAACTAGCTTTTGCCCGCGACTTCGTCCGCGTGGAATCGTGACTTCTTTCTCCCGTTTTTTACACATTTACCACTATATCTTTGCTCCTATTGGTCGTAGCGTGATGTTATATAGCCTATAGCCTTCCTCGATAACTGGACTATTCAACTCAAAAATAATTATTCAATTCGAACCCGTAGTTTCGGAGATTAGCGCGTTCAAACAAACAAACAAACAAACAAACTCTTCAGCTTGATAATATTAGTATAGATGATTTGCTTTAATAAATAATAGTATTATTCAATTAAAGATTAACAACATTTTATTTTGTTTATTATGTGTGGGAAGAACAATTTTATTATTCGAGTACCGAAAGTCTTTTAAATTAACAATCCATACAAAACAATGATATTTGACTAATGCCGAAGTAAGTAGCAGTCTGCGACATAAAAGTCGGCCTACTGATACCCGCTTTTTATGAAATTTTGGATATGGATAAAAAATGTTTTATGTATGGTACCGAAACATGATTTATATTATATGTATAGCCTAGCACATAACACATCTTTGATCAAATAAACACGAAAAAGGAAGGGCTCGTTACACATATAAAATGCATATACATTTCATGGCCGCGTATGGTGTGGTCAAAACCGGCCTGAAAATTACAGTGTAAGCAAAGGATAAGTTATCCTCAGAAACTCATTGTCAATTTGCCAAGCGAACGAATTTATCAATTAAATTAGCTAACAACAACGAATCCCTGCTCGTTAGCTACAACTAGGTGCGAGTGCGAGCGCGGATCGCTTCCGAACACGTCTTGTCAATTAGAAGCACAAAGTACCGCCAGCGCCGCTCTACAACATCGCACCACATAAATCTAACGACGGCCAACCTAGCGAAACATTGTTGCGAACACCTATCGCGATGAACTACTTCTCCAATCTCTGTTAACCGTTATTTATTATCCTCAATGGCAATATTTTTAAAAATAACACCCTTCTGAAGTACCCGTTGCTTCACTGGAGCTGGCGTTGACACATGCGACATGGACCATCTAATAAATTTTCGTTGATTTTTAATCAAGCAAAATCTATACCATATGCAGAGAAGAATGATCTATGCAGAATTTGGGCCGTATGCTTAAAATGCACATAAAGTTTTAAGTGTCTAGTCAAACAGCGAAACAGGAATGCTTTATCTCCTGAAGACATAAGACTAGCGTCATATAACATAACCATAAATGTTTTGAATATAAATTCTTGATTAGATGTAGTTTTATTTCATATATTTTGCTATATTGCCTGAAGATACGTTAAGTTATGGAGAATATAATAAAGCAATCAATTATTTAACCAAACTATTAACCAACATTCGCACTTAGAAAACCTCTAGTAAACTTTTTAGACAGAAAGCCTTACCAAAAACTAAAACTATGTTCCTTCTTAATTTGAGAAGTATATCTTAGTATGTGTGCGTGCCGTTACAATATTTCAGTCAAAGTCGGAGCATTAAAACTGAAGACTAAAGATTTACGAGACTGGCTGTTAAAGAAATGCTATTATTGGGAACGTGCACGACAGTAGCGCCTCCTAGCATGCTCAACTTTGTGGGCTCTGTGGCTATGACGGTTTGAAATGTCGTCGGGAGATTGCTTAGAACCAGGAGAAGGGTATACGATACTTTCTATCCCGTTTGATGGGGCCGGGGCTGGGGCGGAACGGGGCCGGGGAAAAACAACGTTCGCTGGGACCGCTTTTAACTTTTAGAATCACGGGGATGGGCGGGACGGGGCCGGGGCGGGACGAGGCTGGAGGCGAAACAAAATTCGCTGTGTCCGTATAACTAACGCTATAAAGCCACGCTTCTATCATCGATAGTAAAATAAACTGTAAACATTAAATGAATCATCCAAAGCGCAGAGACATTCCGGACACATTCACACGGTGCGAGAATTTCGCTCGGCGTGTTTGTTTGCATTCGTGCTCTTTAAGGTTCGATAAATGCAAATTGCACTACATCTAACACCGAAAGCATTTAGGTCGTAAGCGTTTGTGACGTCAGCTCGTAGTGAAAGCCAAGAGACGCGAACAATACGTGTCTCTTGCGCAAGTCGATCGGGGAACAATGGCGGGATAATAGAGCCATTCGTTGGCTCATTGCTTATTCATCCACGCCCCCGACACCTCCACGGCGCGGTGACGCCACCGCGACTGTCGCGATTGATGTCCTGTGACTCAGGGAGACAGGGCTCACGCACGCGGCACCCCGCTATGCAGAATCCAACACTTCGCGAAAACCCTTTACATAAAAATATCGTGTCATAACTGAGTTATACGACTCCCGATTTATTTCGGCGACCATCCCGTAACTTTGATCAGAGATTATTTTGACCAAAATAAATATCTCGGACTGTGAAAGTATTCACGGTACCCTTTGACCTCGTGGTTATTTTCTTACAATATTTTCAACGGTATTCCATTTCTTGGAACGTAATATTTAAACTGAAAGGTCACGTTTGCCAATGATGAAATGCAATTTGAACAACCTTCCTGTTTTTTATATATTGTGGTATTTGTAGAGCATTTAACTACCTTTAAACTTAAACGGAGATTGACACAGAGATTCAAGTCTATGGTACAAAATTTATTGCGCTAGTTTTCTAAGTGGAATTTAGTAAAATGGTACGAGAAAATATCCAGCAGTATTGTCGCATACACAACGGAGGTGAATACCTGCCGAGAGCAGAACCATTACTGGGTTTTAAGATTGCGATCGGAACGGACCGCGAGGTTCCAGGCACGACCAGGCTATCCTAAAGGCAGCGCGGCGAGATATTTTATTCATAGTCCGCGTGATAAATGAGGAAGGCCGTAGTTGTATCACATTCATTATTGCTTCACGCCACGCATGGCGTTATCAAAAACTTGTTGCCGCCGCGAGCCCGCCTAGAGAACCGCCGGTCGGCCCGGACGCCACCTCGGGGACTTGTTTCAGATGCCATTTGTCGTTAGTAAACAGCAAAACAGCTTATAATTTATCTTGACCGTGGCTTTGTTACTTTTTATTTATGATATATGAATACCTCGTAAGAGATAAATTATGACTGTTGTAATTATTAACAGAATGTTATATCTGATAGCGATATTTCTGCCTATATTACTGAACTTTGTTCGCTTATTTCTAGTTATGATTATGATATATTTGTTGTTCGGTTCTCACATACGGCTAGGCTTTGTTAAGTAACCTCCAGTGGGTTTTAATAGCGCGCCTCGATTGAATACTCACTTGGCCCGTATACAATAAAGGGCCTTTACCAGATGAAGTCTTTTGTTTCAGAGCGTCTATATTTTGCTACGTTAAAAATACTCGAGAAATTTCACTCTCGACGTAAAGTACCGTATTTTAACAAAATACGTCCGTTCAGTAAATACAATAATTCCGTGACAAGTCACGACGAAAGCAGCATTTTCATGGAACGGTTAACAATCGTTCAATTTGTAGGGCCCCGGGCCGCGGCAACAATGGCGGTGCACGCGACGACTTCGGCCCGACATTCTCATGAGTAGAATAACGCACAACAATCAAGATGTCATTTTTCAACTACCCACGCCGCGAACACTGAGCGAACGAACAGCGAGAAATATGGCCGACAACGCACGCACTGCCCCGACGTACAAAAGAGGCGTCTCGGGGATGTCGCGATACATATCTCCTGACTGAATAACAGCGAACAGTTTCAACTCTTCACTTTTTATGCGTAACCGACGATATAAAGCAACAATAAATTCGACCCTGTTAAGAAATTGAAAGTTACATTGCGTCTGCCAACATTTGCTTGTAAGAGATGAATGAAATTATAAGCTACGATAAAAACCATAAAGAAACTTCCTTAACTCGATATAAGCCACTATTTAATGGTGAAGTATACTGTTCGTGCGGTTGTAATGGATACTGTCACCCAGATGGTTTACGACGCACCAAGTCTCAACTACATAATTGTGATATTTAAAAATGCGCTCAAGAATCAACCTCGTCGTCGGTGTTTGCTCTGATGCGCGTAAAGTAGCTAAATGCGGTGCTCGTATTCTGCCACGCTCATTATAACAATTCACAGAAGTCTGTGGGTAATTTATCGACTGTAGAAGTTGGGAATTTGTGGGAAGAAATGATAGTAATTATTGACACGAACCGCCGCTCGGGGCGGGAACGGCCATCCGCCGCGAAGATCACAACCGGCCACTAACTCGAAAATTCCACATACATAACGGGGCGAGCCCTAGGGCGCGAACAGAGGCTGCCCACAACCTCAATTCGCAAATCGCAAATCGCAATTGATGTACACCGGACCGCGGTCCGTATACCGAAATCGTAACTAGTACCGTTATGAAACGTTGAGTTTATGCTGAATTTAAAGCAGCTTCAGCTAATTCGTAACTCTTCTCTCGAGATACCTCATACATAATCCTTTCTTGAACAACATGGATAGCTAATTATAAGATTTTTAGGAAAAATGGGTTTTTTTGGCACACAAAGAAAAAAGTTGATAAATAAATGAGTCAATTATGAAACATGATATTGTACTTCCGTTTTTCATGGGTTTAAAACTTGTCATATGTCAAGTGAATAAGGTTCAAAATATTTAAAGACAATTTTTAGGGAATTTAGATACCCCATTACAAAATGTAATGCCCTAAGCCTGGAAAACGGTTAAAAAGCTTTTATCAAAACAGCACCTGTATTCAGGTACCAATGTGAGTAATTGGAAATGGTCACATGATTAGTGTCAGGAACCGATCTAATGGAGTGTGCCGATACAAACCGTTTTGTCATCGATCAAGTGTGTCGTCAACGCGATTGGTCAATGATTGATGACGCTCCATTTGCTCGCTTCGAAATGTCACAAATAATTATGGGTTACGCCAGCTTCCCACTTCACTGATATGATCACATGTGATACAGCTCACATTTTCAAATAAATAGAAGGTACTATGCAACTGTGTTGTATTTGTATGAAATAATTATTGTCATTGGTTTGAAGACATTTGGTGCAGTGGTTAGCGCTCCTGACTACTGAACCCGCTGGTTCGAATCCCGCAAGGATCAAATGTTTGTGTGATGAGCACGAACATTGTACCTAAGTCATGGATGTTATATGTATTTTAGAATTTATGGAAGACGCCCCCGTCATAATCGTTGTCTGGTACTTCGTAACACAAGGAAGAAAATTCTTTACTTCGAAACCAGACAATTTTTTATGGGTGCGCTTAAATTAGTCATTAATGTGTCAACTTTAAACATAATCTGCAACATAACAGTTACATAGATTAAGGTATGATTTCAGAAAAGATCTCTTTAGCTTGGTTATCGAATTACTTTCTAATACTCTCTTAGGTCGCCTTCTATAAAAACAAAAACATAAGCTTTGATGACAACTACATACAGTTCACTAGGTAGACTTAACGCCAAGTAACATTTAGTTCCAGACATATTCGTAAAGAAAGCCTAAGAAAAAACGGTGTTATAATAAATGGAGGAGACTTGGGGCTTTTGCCGAAATAAAAAAAAAATGCTTTTATTGCGCCATAAATAACAGGGTATTTTAAAAATGACGAAAATAGCGATCTCACACACCGTGGTCCCCGCGATTTGATTGTAATCCGTTCCTATAATAACTCAAAACATGCCTAATAAAACCTATAAAACAGATAAGAAGTTTGTGTCGACGCTGATTTTTTTTGCATGGATATTTAGGCGCTTTCTTTAATTCTGCAATCAGTGAATCACGGAAAAGATGTAAGTAAAAGTATAAAGGTGAATGTCAGAGCGACAGGTGCTAAGATATGATAAGAGGAATTCAATTCTGTGCTGCGCAAACTTATTGCCAATCACAACAAAACCATTTTGGCTCAATTGTGATTCGTATGTTAGTACGCTTAATTTATATTAGCATTTATAAACTTTTTCCTCTTTTTTTGTATTGAACATTAGTGTATTATAAGATATCACAAATCACCTGGTAAACGCATAGTTAATAATAGTTCTAAACAAGTTAGAATAAAGATCACTTTTAGTTCAACAAAATATTCATAGATGGCGCTGTATCCTGTTTAACCGCCGTGAACTAGTTTTCAATTGTTTATTTATAATAAAACTAATGTTTAATAATTATCCTATTGCAAAGACCGACTTTGTCGTGACGTTATAAATCAGTCGTTTATTTATAAGCTAGTAGGTACACCCTCGATTCCGACCTTAACTCATACGAAGTTATACACACCTGTCAAATGATTCCCAGTAAACTCGAAGTCGTCGTCCTGGTCCCAGTGTTTCAGCGAGAGAGTGTTCAGCGGCGTTGCATTCGCGAATTCCAGATTCGCGAAATGCCAATCAAGTATCTGTCTGTCGCGGACAGATAGATACACCGAACTGCAAAAAAATGGCTGTTTATTTCTGAACTTTTGATGCAGGATTTTTTTACAGAAGCTGCACGGAGCTGGTCAAAGACGTAAAAAAATACCCACGATATTGCTCAAAATCAAAACCGTAAAGAATGGAAAAGACTCCACTGACAAAAGCTAATCTCTTAATTTTGATGATGATGATTGCTCAAAATATGACAAGCAAAACATATTATCACGTTTTAAACCACTTTATAGTCTAAAGCTAAAGATAAGAAATCTTTATAATTCTATCAGAATTGAGACGCACGTAAGCATCAAGATGGCACTTGCCATTAGTTTTTAAAGAAGACCGTACACCCCGCCATAGTAAGCAGACCAATAAATTAAATGTTTTGACAAAAGCAACAAAAAAAAATTGATTTGCCCATCAAGCGCTTCCTAGGTAACATTCCAATACATACCTCGGTGGGTTAGTCTCAAGTTGCGCCAATTTCTCCTCAATCCCCGTATTCTGTGTGACCAACGTATCGTACTCATTGCACAGCAGGTTCATTTCTCTGTTCAGGCGCCGCAAATTGAACTCCTGCAAGACGCTTGCGTCTCCTGTTGCACCTTTCTCTCTTTCGGCAAGCAAAGATTCTTTTTCCGCCTTCATTGATTTAAGCAGTTCTTGGACGTCGGACATTCTGTAAGTAAATATTGTAATAACTAAGTTACTAGATGAAATATGGATGTACATTACATATTATAATATAATTAGTACCCAAAACAGCAAGATTAGGAGCGAGATCAAATGCGAGGTTTAAGACCGAACGCAATGGAGGATGGAGGACATGTAGTACTAGCATAGTAACAGTATAAACACAAGCTCTATAGTAGCCGCGTTTGCAACTAAGTCGTGAGGCTATAATGTCAATAGAGATAGGAATGTACAGCGCGCCGTTTTGTCGGTAAGTGCAAGCGAGATACACTGACACGACTCAGTTGATAACACGCCGGGTATAGTAACATTTATTTTAATATTATTTTACCGTTACTTACTTGTTTATGTTCGTTTTGAGTTTCTCTTGTAAAGTTATTACAGCTTTCAAATGTTGAATCTGAAAGAAATATGTATTAGCCCCCTCGAAAAATGTTGTTGTAGCTAAGCTACGAGAAAAATAAATCTTTTCTTATATACTTTTAAGCCATGGTATGATATATTCAAATAATAATGTAAATATGAATGTGCAGATTGTATAATACTATAAGTAGGGAGGTAGATCTTTTTTCTGATTCTCATTCAATTTATATAAAAGGATGTAAAAGTAATTTATAGATCACTGTATACCGTTTATTATTGATTTGTTTTTCTTGTATTTAACTACCAAATGAAAATGCTGTGTTCAGCTATAATCGAAATGCAAATTAAACGTGATATTGTATACCAGTGTAACTTAGATTAAGTCTTGATTTGTATTTTGTTGCTGTACCTCAATAAATAAATATATATTTGAAAGATTTCCAATTAATTGGAATGGTACAAATGAATTTGTATGTGACTGATGCCTTTACCTGTTTATGCTTAACGTTTTTCTGCTGGAGTTTGATCACCCACTCCAAAGCCTGTCCGAGAGAAACTGGTGTGTCATTGTAATAGTTGAAGTCTACCTGATGCGACAGATAAGACGTAGCATCCAGCAGACGGTTGAATTCGCGTTCGACCTGAAAATTTCGATAGAGGTACATATATATCATATTGTGGTAAAGAATAATATTATACCAAATGAAATAACGAAATTTAATGGTAGCTCCTGAAGAAGAGACTTAGAACAGTTAAAAACTAAGAGCAAGCAGACATGGGGACACTAAACGCAACCACAAGCTGCATATCACGCGCACACTGGATTTATTTGAAGTAAAGTTGTGGTGGTTACTAATTAATGGCCACTAAGGATAGTGGCAATCACTATAGGTAAACCGCGAAATTGAGACCTCGCCTGCGGGGTACAGGGGCGCGGGGGGAGACGAGAGTGGGGCTTGTGAGAGGTGCGGGCGGCAGGCACATTATTTTCAAAATTCAGTACGCTTGCTACACAGGTAGCGATAGCATCTGTTGTCAGTTGCGGACGCTTTGACAGAAGTACACAAGAGAATACTGTCTGACTGAAGTCTGAAGATGAGTCACAGTATATTCGGACACAAAATCTATATTATTGTATTTTTTGTCTTGTTTTTTTTTATTTCTATTTTACACCATTCCCCTGCACCTGTTACAATTTTTGTACATGACCTAAAGTTGTAGTACTTTTATATATTCTATGCTAAGGTAGGTATAACTGGGGAAGAGAATGCTCTTAGCATTAACGCCACCGTTTAACAATGTAAAATAGCAGTGTTTTAATAAAGGCTCTAAATATATACGAATATTTTAGAATAAAATATAGATCCAAATTCAGTGGAATATGAACTAGATATACACTGAAACAAAACAGTCGCAAAAGTAACCAGGGAATGTAATTTGAAGTTTCTAATTTTGCCTTAAAATTAATCTAATTATAAGATTTCATTTTATTTATTGATCAAAATCCACGGCTCTGGATAATAATATTTAGAATTAATTCACTCTCATTAGTGTAATTGTATCACATCGAATATTTTTTTCCAATATGTTATGTAATGTTATCAAGTGTCGACACTGACGACTACCATTGTGACCACTGACGTCACATATCTTAAGAACTGTCGCGGCAAATTTCGTCTCTTGTGTATCGCCGCCGCCCGCACCCCTTACAGTCCCCGCTCTCGTCTTTCCGCCCGCACCCCTGTACCCCGCAGGCGAAGTCTCAATGAAGCGGTTTACCTATAGTCACCGCGCTAGTGGCCGCGATTTGTGGCTCAATTTGCGATTGCTCTAAGCTGCCTTGTTTAAGTCAAGCCTAAAATTTCAAGATTTACAGTGCACAATTTCAATATTTACATAGTGGTACCTGTACCATTATGTATCATAATTTTTGAAATCATTGTCCAGTAACATTTATAAATGGGGAAAATACTAAACTTTTCTCACATACCATTTCATCTTTGTGCTTAGGAACTTGATTGCCAGTGGCCTCATAGAGAGGACATTTCTGTTTGATCTTATGTAGCTCCATATTCATCTGGACTGATAAAGTTGTTACTGGATTACCTCCAAGCCCTGTGACAACCATGGCTCCTGAAACAAGAGCCAAAAAATATGACCTTACTATCAAACATTGCTTTTAAAAAAATTCTTAACACTTTGATTTAAGGTCTAATACAATAAAAAAAAAAAAAAAAATATCAATGTTCTATGCATACCTAGATCAGCAACATAAGGGCCTTTTCTATATGTGCAAATCCTTCCTCCCACTCTGTCTCGACCTTCTAGAATCACCACTTCACAGCCAAATGATTGCAGTTGGCGAGCTGCAGCCAAACCAGATACACCTGTAAGGATAATAGAAGAATATAATGAGAAAATTGTATAAATTAATTTAAATTTTGTCACTTTAATAACAAGTTTTAAAATCTAGGTTCTGCATAATTAATTATTTACATAGGTAACACATTTTTAGGCACACCAAGTTATGCAACATTTTGTGGATTTTTATTGTTAAATAAATGTTAAAATTCTTGTAGAAAAAGTGGAAAAGGATAGAGTGGCTTTTGCCCTGTCATAGGACACCACTGGCAGACTTAAGGCTGCTGTCACCTACCTTCTAACAAAGTTCAAGTGCAGTTTTCTCCCCAAAAATGACTTAACTGACAACTTTTTTTGACTGATTTGTGTAGAAATAAGCTATCTACATAAGATGTAAGCTCTGAATTTTTGATTCAATCTTTAAAATGCCTGTAATTTGCAATCATAGAAGCCAAATTGACGGTTTTTCTGGTGCACTTTTCTAGATCAGTTGTTGACATCAGCTATCGAAATAACATAAACTTAAGGGAATTACGTTCGTCTACAAGGTGTAGACTCTGTTTTTTTTTATTTATTGCTCTGGTTATTCCAAATGAAGACAAAATTGAAACCATGTTTTAGCATAAAATACGCACCTAAAGACAGGCGATTATCTCTGAGATACATTGCACTTATTCTGTGTTATTTGATAGAACAATGTTATAGAGGTTCCTATCTTTGTCTTAGCATCTAAATTCTTGATTTTATCGTGTACAATATATTCAAAATATCTTACATAAGTAACCTATAAATTTGAGATTTGGAGCTGTCACGGACGTTCATCTTCGATCGAATTTGACAGACAGCGCCGAGCGCTCGGAGGGGAAGGGTGTGTCGCTCGTTGTCTTCGCTGCTAGTCTTTTATTTCGTGTATGATACTCATTCCAAATTTGAAAATATCACGCTTTGCACAAATTTTATACGGCGACCAATTCGCTTAGAGGCTTTATGCAACAGGCATAAAGCCACATAGTGCATTTGGATCGTCGATGGTCTCTAATTATAACAAAAAAGTATTCGTTCTTTTGTATCGATTTGTAGTTGTATTTAAATGATTAATCAATGTTAAGTAAAC
Organism: Pyrausta aurata; assembly: GCA_963584085.1. NCBI lineage: Eukaryota > Metazoa > Arthropoda > Insecta > Lepidoptera > Crambidae > Pyrausta > Pyrausta aurata. The sequence continues at coordinate 9,481,626 of OY757260.1, forward strand.
TTGCATAGAAAGGAATCCTTATTAATACTATAAACAAGAAATATTTGCATATATGGCGACTATTTCAAGAGGTTCATGAGTTAAAACAAAGATATTTTATCATATACATTGCGTATTTTCGAAACTTGATCAAACGAAATGTGCACATACTAGGACCAAAATTATCGACAAAAATAATAATAATAATAAATTCTCCACAAAATAAAATTGTGGTACATGATGAGCAAACTGTTTCTATCACCAAACAGTTAAATGTCAATTTTAGACAAATACTAAATAGAAATAAATCTTTATTAATAACAAACAAGAAAAAATTAAAACTAAGACATGCAACAATAAAAAATAAGACTACCTATTCAAAAACGAAACCATTTCCTTGTGGCAAGGAGGCTATAATGCTGGCTGCGTTGCCGCGTTGGATAGCTATGCTAATCCTTTGAGCTAGGAACCAGCCAGCTTTACTATCGGCCGTAACAGAATTTAGTTTTGGCTAAATTTTTCTAAACAGCAATTTAGCCGAAGGCCCCCACGGCCCAAACGTTTCAACGCCAAACGGCGCAAATACATAAATTAGAATTAATTAGGCAAATACTAAATTAATTAGGCCAAGAATAGGCAGTAGTACCAAGATAGTATAAGATCAAATTTGATTAAAAAAAACAACAATTTACACACAAAAATAAAGAAAGTATTGATTTATTTCTTAACTAAAATAATTACAGGTATTTAACGTGAAAATAGAAAAACAATATACACGGTCCTAGTCCAATGTTAACAGAGCGCACGCCAACGGCCAAAAGAGGGCGCTCGCTGGTCTGCTTCGGTTTATATAGGCCCGTAGTGTTGCCGTTACTCCGGGGTTGCTAACACTACTTTATAGTTTAACAACGGTAGACCGATTTTCATGATATTTACTTTGTTGAATTGGTATTTACCTCTTACCCCTTAAGTTATTATGAAACGGAGCTGGGGCGCGCTGAGGCTCGATACGAAACACAGTTTACGGGGCCACTAGTACATCCATAAAAACTGGCAACGTGTAAAATGGACTCACGTTCCTTACGGGATAACTGAGTAATGAATGTACATTTTATGATATTGTGTGTCTGCTGGCGAATAGTTATTATTTAACCGATTTCAAAAGGAGGAGGTTCAATTAGATTGTATGTTATTTTTTGTATGTATATCATCCTCATATCTCAGTAATTTGTTGACAGATTAGATATTTTTTTTATTTTCTTATAGGGTTTAACTTTTAATTGGTCCCATTGTGGCCAAATCTGGAACTGATGATGAGGTCTTGGTGTAATCGAGGGAAACTCTTAAATCTAAAAGACGTGTATAGTGTTTTTGTACTAGTATTTCAATGTTGACGTGTTTTTACGTCTGATAGTCACTATTTTGTAGAACTGAGCTGATAGTGGAACTCCTTAATGATTAGGAGTTCAGTGATTATGACGCCGGAACTTATGTAAGGTAGGTGTAGCTTATTAACACGTTCCGGGACACTACTCCAGACACAATAGATGTTTTATTGTTTTCACGCCTGTAGGCGGGCACTGTCCCGGAACGTGTTAAAGAGCAGACTCAAAAGGTGAAACCCCCTCCCCTCGATTTTAATCACTAACAATTTGCAAATAAAAAAACTTAAAACGACTTCAAAAATAAAATACCCTAAAAAGTCTTAAATAATCTCTTAAAAGGATTCCACCCAAGGACAAGGTTTGCCTGAAATAGAGTCCTTTCAAGAGTTTATTTAAGAAATTTTGGTGACTTTTGTTTTTGAAGTCGGTTTTGTTGAAATAGTATGGCGGTGAAGTGATCATTAACCCAACAAAATTAAAGACGAATAAGGGCTTTTGTTTTTAGTATTTAGTTTCATGGGATGTGTATGTAGTTAATATGAACCTGTATTCAAATTGTACGCAAATGCCATGAAGTTCTATGGTTCTATTCAAGTCCACATTCATATAATATTTCATTATTGAAAAATTTATTAAAACAAAAAAAACTGATGTTATTTATCATCTGTTATACATTAAATACATGAAATCTTGATCGAAAGCTTCTTAACTACATTTTCTGAATGACAGCTATAGTAACTTGTCACATATTTCATACTAGCTTTTGCCCGCGACTTCGTCCGCGTGGAATAGTGACTTCTTTCTCCCGTTTTTTACACATTTACCACTATATCTTTGCTCCTATTGGTCGTAGCGTGATGTAATATAGTCTATAGCCTTCCTCGATAACTGGACTATCCAACACAAAAAGAATTATTCAATTCGAATCAGTAGTTTCGGAGATTAGCGCGTTCAAACAAACAAACAAACTCTTCAGCTTTATAATATTAGTATAGATATCAAAATACAAATCATATCAAAGAACAGCGTCACACTAAAAGGTATATATGTGTTGATAAATCCTCATAGCACCCAGTTGGTATGACACGTGGTTGATCAAGCGCAGAACCAACGGCAGCATTCACCAATAAACCTTAGTCTCCGTTTCTCATGGAGTTCACATTCGTAAAAAAATACCTATTCTCAGAGTCACAATTTGGGTGAAGACATAAAGAGGCAGATAACTGGTACCGACCTGAACCGACTGACTAGTGATGTGCCAAGTCATCTTTTTTTGATCTCGAAATATTTTAGAAATTCGTTACAAAAATCCAAATAAGGACCGACTGACATTAGAATGTTTTTCAAAACAAGATTCAAATCAAGACTTGAGTCGGAAAAGTCTCTATAAAGCATTTCAATTCCATGAATAGCCAACACGGCACAACACTGGTTAGTCGTTGCAGGTCAGTGCGTGTTACCCGCCTCTATATGTCTTCACCCTTTGGATGCATTTCGTTTTTTCTATGCTTTAAGTTTTTTACGTTATTATAACTGTGTAACTGTAATTTGTGTTTAAATGTGTGAATTTAGTTATATAATTATCAAAAGGAAAATGTTCGCGAACGGAATTGACGCGAGCCCTGATTCCGAACTGTATTCACTGTATTCGTAATAGGTATTTTAAATACAAAAAAACTGGTATAACATTAATTTATCACATCGACTTTTATAAGACCATCATTTTCTGTGTTCATCATACGCATAGCCTACTACCTAGAGATAAAGTATCAAAATTGTTTAATTACAGTTAAAAAAAATTTGTGTCCCGGACATATAAAATCGCACACACACATTGATAAATTCGGTAAAATCTGAGAATCTCCAGACTGTCATATGGCTCTTAATACTATATTATAAGTAAACTAATGTAATTCAGAAATAAAGGCTTTCTTATCTCATCTTAACTAACATTTTTTGGATTTTGTCTTAGCTGTTAGTGTACTTAGAAAGTAACAGATGGTAATTCCGTTTAGGTATAGAATGAAATAAACAAATAAAAATACCTGCTCCAATAATAATGACTTTGGGTCTCTGTTTCCCTTTTGGGGGTGCTGGTATTGGAGTGATTCTTTCATAAATGCCATAGTTTATAAAACCGTGTCTTTCAAGGAATGCATGGGTCCTCATTACCATGGCTGGATCACCGTTATAAGGAGGCTGCAATAAAAAACAAACAATAGGTATTAAAGCAAGATCAAAAGTTGTACAGACCAAGTTTATTAAAACAAGAAGCATAACAGACTTCAATGATCATTAAAAATATACACACACATATAAGACACAAAATATTAGAATTAATTTTGGGTATTATTAACAATCAAGCAAGACCTTTTGATAATGTTAACTAACACATTCAGCCTAGGAGTACTATATTATGTTAAGGCAAAAAATAAACATACTTCCATTTTCTGCACAGCAAACTCTTGGGTAAGTTGCTTCTTTGGATCTTCAAACCATAACTTGAGGACTCTGTTCCGGACTTGAACAAAAGCTTGACTGGAAGCCCCCTGGAGGTCTGAGAAACACTCCGCTTCCAATGAAGACATTTTGTCAAATGGCAGACGTGATTGAAATGCTGCACCCTCCAAACTAAAATATAGGAATGTAACATGTGAAGTTGTTTATAAGACGAGAATATTCAGGTAATGGAAAGCTTTAGTCTGGCAGCAAGCTGTCAGAGACTTAATAATAAAAATATCAGATACGAAACTCTACGAAACACACTTTTACTATGATAAATTCTGTGCATATCAACAAAGTGAGTACAGTTGTTTACCTATTAAGCATTTCTTTATAGTTGATTTCTTCAATATCATCGTTTTTAGACTCCTCAACAGTCACCTTTTCCTCCTTTCTTGAATCTTTGACGTCAGTTGTTCGACTCGACGACGACTCTCGCCGACCCCCAACCGACGTCGGACTGGATGATGTGACTTTGCTCCTCTCAGACTGATCAGATTCGGAGTCATCCTGCTTCAGTTTTTCATCCAATTCGCGGTTTTCAACCTATACAAATCAAACATAACCTCACGACCAAAACAAACTGGATTTGTAACAAGAGCTGTGAACTCGAAGAGCAATTTACCTTTGTACGCTTTCTGCGACTCATTTTTAAAGAAATCTAGCACAGTTTAATATGTAATGCGCGAATAGTGTTATAATTGATAGTATATAATAGACCGGAGGAAAAAGACACAACAAACAAAACAAATTATTTACTGAAATGACACTAATGACAGACAATTTATGACAGTGACAGTTGACTTTTTTTTAGTGTGTCGCGTGCGACAGCAGGATGTTGATTATATACAGCCTTATTTTGATATTAACGAAATAGAAACGAATAGAAAAGATAACATTAATTTAACGGTAACTTGAAATAACGTTATTTAAATAATCAATGGTAAAAAAAACTGTAAGGTTGGGTTGATCGCTCAAAGGTTGATCGTTGAATCACTGCATCGACACTTGCCACTTTCAAACAAAAAACACTTGCACACACACACTACAGTCTATTCAAAAACGGACGTTAAGACAGAAAACGATAATGTGAATGGCAAGCAGTTTTTTCTTATGGTGGTTAAGCGGTAACACCGAAAATGAATTACTTACCTATAACTATGGAGCTACCCAAAATCTAGCGAACCCAGACAAGCAAAGCTGATGGTTTCAATCCTCCCAACGGGCAATGTTAATGTGATGAGCAAAAACATTCGTACGTAATTGCAAATTCGTACTTACGTCTTTACGTGTACAATCCAAAGTGAGGCTACACCAAATTTTTGCCTGTTTAAACTACGAATAGCTTCCTTACTCTCGGTTAAATCTAGTATGTATGAGCCGATTGCTGCTAGAGAAAACGATCGAGCTAGATCTATCGATCTAGCTTGATTGTTAAAACTAAAACTAGGTACAACAACCAAACCCTAGTAAAGTAAACTTGCGTCTTCTCACAAGTAAGATAAGTATTATCCTTTCGTTCATCAAAGGTATTATCACAGTATCATATCCATATTTTGTGGAGTTATCTTGTATGGGTAACATAAGTCAATCAGTATTATACATGTTATTATGTCAAGGCCTTTTATTCAATAAAATCTTAAGTTATAATAACAATCCAAGTTAGCAACAGCAATCGATACATAACAAACTCATATTAGTTATAAAGCGATTTTCTAAAATGATTGTGAAGAGGACCTTCTTCAGAATAGCCAGCTATCTCTTGTGGTACGATAGAGTTTTCATCGATGCTGCCACATGGACGGCACATGCATTCTAAAGGAGCTTTAGTAGATACCTGAAAAGGGTTAAAACATTGAATGAACCAGCCAGAATAAATTTTACTCTGTTTTAGATAATGTAATTATATTCTACATCTTTTAGATTTGTTACTCTTCATTATTATTCAATTCATGATTGAATTATAAAACTTGTTTTTTTTTATGTACATACTTTTACACGTAGACACTTTTACATGATTTTATGCATTTACGAGAGACACCAACCTTCATAAATCGTTTTTCTTCGTTTTTAGCTTTGGGACAAAATAGGACAACTGTAGCTTCTCTTTCACCAGACTCTTGACAGCAGTTGCAAGTACGTTCCATCTGCCATATCTTACTGCCGGAAACCTTCAATGACCATTATTAATGTTAAGTTAATTTTTGATTCGTAAATGAAATTGGAATAAAAATAAAACCGAAAAAAAAACATACCTGAACGTAGCTTGTGCATTTTCCAACGCAGGCAAACGAAGGTATTGCTTTTGGTTTGCAACCCGGGTGGCGAAGAACGTGAATGACTGGGGTCATTTGGCATTCTTGTCCTGGAATAAGAACAATGTATTCATCCAATTTTATTATGAGAAGTAACTATATATAAGTAACATCCCCCGAGCGAGAGTACTTCTATTATTTATTAGAATAGAATTGCTAGTTTTTAGTTACCTGTGGACAGTGTTACTTCTTGCCCATTCACTGGCTTTTCTTGAATACGACATATCGTGAACAAAAGAATACATAAAAGTTGTCTTGAGAAAATCATTTTACTTTCTTTAATAAAATCTATTTTCTGCCTCGATCACTTTGACCGTTAGAAGTTGAATAATCAAGATATAATTATTATGTTCCTTTTATAGGACTACGAAATCAAAGTCACCGCATGGCTTCTAGTTTCAACAGCAAAAATCATTTAACGAACATGTTCACAAGGGGTCGAAGCAAGCACTCCAACGGAGCTAAGTAATGGATTGAATGGTCACTATACACACAATTTAAGTTGGTATACTACATAAGTATATGTACTTACTAGGTATATGTATTTCCTTTGTGTGTATGCTTGCTTTTTCATGAGCTTTAATGAAATACAGCTTAAAGCCCATGGCGATATGGCCGAATGGCGAAAAACGGAACCCTTAAAGTTTCGTCAGGTTTGTCTGTCTATCCGTCCGTATGTCTATCTTATTTACCGCTTCCAAAGTGGTAAAGTGGGCGTCCCCCTCCCCACATTTAACTTTTAAACTAAGAAAGTGAAAATATTGAAAAAAAAATGCGATGTAGATCTCAACAAAAACTTTCAACGAAAATTAGTATGAATGGTAATTTTTGAGATATTGCATATAAACACTATGAAAAACAAAGTAATTTTTGCTGTCACAAAATATTGTGATATTTTCGCTAGGTGGAAGTAAGTGGACCCCGAATTCTGTTTAACACGTTCCGGGACAGTAAACGCCTACAGGCGTGAAAACAATAAAACATCTATTGTGTCTGGAATAGTGTCCTGGAACGAGTTGAGGGTGGTACGGAACCCTCAGTGCGCGGGTCTGACTCGCGCTTGGCCGGTTTTTTTGGTTATCTCACTTCCTAATCCATGTCTGAGTGTCTTAATATTAGGTAGTAAGTGTAGTGTGTTTTTAGGGTTCCGTAGCCGAATGGCAAAAAACGGAACCCTTATAGTTTCGTCAAGTCTGTCTGTCTATCTGTCTGTCTGTCTGTCTGTCTGTCTGTCTGTCTGTCTGTCTGTCTGTCTGTCTGTCTGTCTGTCCGTCCGTATGTCACAGCCACTTTATTCTGAAACTATAAGCATCACATAGCTGAAACTTGGTAGGTAGGTGTATTTTGTTCACCGCTTTCCGATTCAGATACAAAAAGTTGGAAAAAATAGTATTTAAGGGGGGGCTCCCATACATGAAACTAAAACCAAAAATATTTTTTTTACTCAAACCTATGCGTGTGGGATGTCTATGGATAGGTCTTTTAAAATGATGTTGAGGTTACTAAAACCATTTTTTCTAAAAGTCTAAGGTTTGAGATATAGACGCTTCCAAAGTGGTAAAATGGGCGTCCCCCCCCCCATCTAACTTTTGAACTAAGAAAGTGAAAATTTTGAAAAAAATATATAATATAGATCTCAACAAAAACTTGCAACGAAAATTGGTTTGAAGGAGATCGAACCAGTAGTTTTTGAGATATTGCACATTTTTATCAACCGCAAATATAACTTTGTCTTTCATACAAACACTATGAAAAACAAAGTTATTTTTGCTGTCGCAATATATTGTGATGTTTTCGTTAAGTGAAAGTAAGTGGACCCTGAATTTAGTTAAGGGTGGCACGGAACCCTCAGTGCGCGGGTCCGACACGCACTTAACCGGTTTTTCTATACTGTTAAAAAAAACAACATTACTCGTACTACGTATTCATAAAATGTACTATTTATTAGTGACCCATCTAATAGTAAGAAATTTAACTCGTCGTCGTGACGAGATATTTCGATTAGATTGTCGGCCGCCTGCTGATAACAATGCAGGGGTTTCTCCCCCATCCCCTTCAAGTTGACCGATATTGACTCTTATAAAAGGTCGCCGAGATGAAAACATACACACTTTCCTTTTTGCCATTAACAATCACTGAACGACAATGGCTTACAATATTTTAATTCGCCATAGTATTTTTGCCATCGCTGCTTTGTTCATAGTTATGACCTGCTCAGCCGAAGAAACTTGTGAGACGATGCCAACCGAAATTCATGTCACTAAAGGTGTTTTATGAAGTTATAGCTATACTTAGCTAAAATGTATCAGAGCCTTTTGCTTAATATTTTCAATATTTTGGAGCATTTATATATTTATCATCTTATTTAACAGAGGAATATGATGACATGGGAAGACTCATTCGATCATGCAGTGGAGAAGTAAGCGTCAACAAATGTGAAGGAATGTGTAGCAGTCAAGTTCAGCCATCAGTATCAACAGCAACTGGATTTTCAAAGGTAGCTACTAAATACATACTATTTTATTACATCATTCATCATTACTAGTGTGAGTGTTAAGTTTAGCCTGAAAGCATCCCACTGCTGAGAGTGAGTGTGAGTGTGGTGAAGTTAAATTCAATATTTTTGGTCTTTATCGCAATAAATCTGACAAGGGGTTGATTGGATCAGTAAGCAAAATCGCTGTACCTATTATACTTACTTTTTTATTTTGTAGGAATGTTTCTGCTGCAGAGAAAACTTTTTGCGTGAGCGCTTAGTAACTCTCACACACTGTTATGATCCTGATGGTATAAGACTTGAAGATGAAGATCGTGCGATTATGGAAGTGCGACTTCGTGAGCCAGACGATTGCAAGTGCTACAAATGTGGTGATTTTAGTCGATAGCAATTTAACTATACAAATGTTTTAAAATTACCTTGACTGAATAAAATTGCTGACTAGCGCTTACATTATATGTAATTTTAAGTCATACAAATGTACTTGTTTTTAAAATAAATTATGTCAAGGCCTTTCTTAAACGAATAAAATAGTGAAAGACAAACAATAATCATTTGGTGGTTTTATTACTGGAGCACAAATTAAATTAGGAAATTATTATACCACTACATACCATAAAAATGAACATAACTCTCTCAAGTTCTCATTAGGAAAGGCAAGAGCCCATTCAATAAATAGAAAGAGAAAATATATTTTTCAACATATTCTGCTTTTTACATATTATGCTTTTATTATTTTACGTTATTATTACAAAGTAACGTGCTACGTTACGCGACGATTTACCGATCGTTATTGACTTGAGTGACTGAAAAGAAATTCCATTGCTTACCCTGTTTGAAAAAAAACAACTGACAGCTTCTGTCAGTGTCAACTAATTGTCATTGTCACTGGCTGTCACAGTATTTTTTTGAGGTTTGCGTTTTGCGTACGTACAATTTTGTTGCAATCACGAACTGAATTTCTATTTTATTAACGTTTGGAGAGAATTTATCTCTAGTATCGGAGTGGTAATCAATTGCCATTACGATGGACGAAGACTCTATTTTGTATTTGATACTGTTTTTCTCCTGGGGAGAATACTTATGGGAGCTTTATCTCTCGTTGCGGCAGGTATGTTAAAAATCACGTTATCATCTTTTATCGTTGCTATTATAGGTTATATACATACAATTTAACTCATTTTGGTCGTCTCAGTTCGTAATTTAGTCCATACATATACTTAAATATCGTTAAAGTAGCATAATCAATAACCGGATAGCATGACGGTCCTCTACCAATAACCTCTTCCAACTGAGGCCTTCCTGGATTTCTTCCTGGAAGCAGGTGGCCAGGCAACCTTAATCTGAGTAGCGCCATTTACACTTGAAACTTGGGAGTATCATTGGCATGTAGAACTCATTCAATCTATATTTTAATTGTTTCAGCTGAAAATTTACAAAACCAACAACCATATACCTGAAGATTTAAATGAAATGCTCAATAAGGAGTCATTTGAGAAAGCTAGGCTTTATGGCATTGATAAAACACAATTTAAAATTGTCAAGGAGCTTTACAGTATTACATTGACCACAATTATTATTTACAATCGATGGATTTACTCAGCTTGGCAGAAATCAGAGGAAATAGCATCCTTTTTTGGTATATCTCAAGATAGAGAAATTTCCATCAGCTGTATTTTCATGACTTTTGTGACTGTGTTTAACTTTATTGTTAACAAGCCCTTCACAATCTATGGGATCTTTGTTCTTGAAGAAAAGCATGGTTTTAACAAACAAACTGTTGGATTCTTTATAAAAGACCAAATCAAGTCTTTGACATTGAGTCTTGTCATTACTTTGCCTATTATATCCATGGCAATATACATTATAATGCTTGGTGGAAATATGTTTGTAGTGTGGCTTTGGTCATTCACAACTGTTGCAACTTTAGTCTTGTTAACTATTTACCCGTCAGTGATTGCCCCACTATTTGACAAATTTGTACCACTGCCTGATGGACCTCTAAGAAAGGGCATTGAGGATTTAGCATCAAAGTTAAACTTTCCACTTTCTCAAGTCTACATTGTGGAGGGTTCAAAACGATCTGCACATAGTAATGCATACTTTAGTGGCCTGTTTGGTGCCAAGAGGATTGTTTTATTCGATACTTTATTGGAAAAATATGATGAGGAAAAAAAGAAAACCACTGGATGCACAGATGGAGAAATTTTGGGTGTGTTAGCCCACGAACTTGGCCATTGGAGCTGCAAACACATTATAAAGTCTGTTATCCTGACTGAAGTAAACTTACTGCTCCTTTTTACAGCTTTTGGATTACTATTTAGATATTCTTTATTGTATACATCACTTGGCTTCCCATTAGGCCAAGAGCCAATTATTATTGGTCTCATTGTGGTTTTGCAGATGATACTAGCCCCATACAATTCAGTGCTTTCCTTCTTTGTCACAGCCTTAGGAAGGAAGTTTGAATTTGAAGCTGACAATTTTGCTGTCTCTCTAAACTACCCTAATGAGTTGAGATCAGCTCTTATTAAATTAGGTAAAGATAACTTAGATTATCCTATTTATGATAAACTTTATTCAGCATGGTATCACTCACATCCTACTTTGTTGCATAGGATTGAAAACATAAAAAACCAAACAAAAGATAAAAAGATGAACTAGGACTGATTTATATTATTTTGGAACTATGTCAAGTTATAGTATAAAGTACAATTAAATTAATACACACTTCTGGTGGTCCAGTCTGCATTTTTGTCTTGAAATATTTTGTTGATAACTGGTTGCATTTAGTCATAGACTTTGTAAACTACAATTTTCTATCTAGCCTCAACTCAGATAAGATTTTTTGAACAACCTGTATATATATAGCTTGTGTAACAAGAGGGTTTTGCATTCTGTAATGTTTTTATTATAAATTGTAATGTCTAGTAAATATAAAAGTTTTTACATGTCACAAAGATTTAAAGCTTATGCAATTCTTAGTTGTGTTGTGTACCTATTGATTTTTTTAAATTATTTATTTCAATGTAGGTTCATTTTTGTTCTTTCGTCATTGATTTCTTCTGTCTAGTAGGGCAATATAATAGTGGCACATTTTATATTCTTAAATGTTTTTATCTACCATTAAAACAGCAAAACATTGCACAATGTATTTATATAATGTTTAAAAGTAAATTTTTGTGATTTTTCTCTACTGTAAAATGTGTAAATGTTCTTAAATTTCCCATACAGACCATACAGGCGTAGCTTGTAATCTTCAAGTAGCACTACATTGCATAACTAATTTCAATTTAAACGGATTGTACTTTTTTCGTCATTTATGTAAGTAACTTAGTTGTAACAATTTATACGCAAATTATAATCACAAGATCTCGTGCTACGAATTCATATGTTATAAAGTCAAAATTTTACTTTAGTGTTCGGTTTTGGTTACACGGTACACCAAAACTGAATTATACTCTCGTTTATTGTGAGATTTACATTTGCGGCTCTAATATAATAGTAATATAAGCTAAGACAGAAATTGTATCATCTATATATTTTCGATAGACATACCTATACCTAAAAAGAAGGCAATGATATTTAGTAGAAGGCATAAATAAGGGGTTCCTTCGTTTTACCAAACGATTCTTCTGGTTTTTTATTTCGTAAAATGATGTGTAGAGTCGACAGTAGAAAAGAGGCACAGACAGAATCACTAAAGACAGAATGCACCATTTGATTCGATGAATACCTCTCGGAAAAATTAAAAGTTTTTTGATAAAATGTAGGGAAAACCGTATAATTTGAACGTTTATTGGTAACGGTTCTATCTATAATTGGTCGTTCGGTGTGTGTGACTGACACAAAGACTACCACCGCCATTCAATTATAAAAGAATGGGTGAAGTAAAAACCAATGAAGTTTCAAGAGAAAATGTAATCGAAGACTTATGTAGGTACTTTGTTGTAAGTTAGCATAGCTAAATAAAGTTAACCAAATAATCATGAATGTCAGTGTCCTAATTTAATTAATTTGTAATAAACTTTTTTTTTCACTTAAAACCAAATTTTCATATTTTATAATATTATCATCGTCGCCACGCTGATTCCGTTGGCTCTTTCTGCAAAGAATGTTCGTTTTAAAACTTAAACTTTAAGATGTAAGTATGTAATAATAATAGACAATATGCACGAATAACTAGTCCGGAAGTCTAGATAGACTTCCGGACTATACTTAGATAAGTATAACTTCTTTAAATATTGTTGAACCAACCCGAGACTTAAATTACTTAATTTTGATAAAATTCGAAAAAGTGTATAGGACAAAAATTATAGGAAATTTTATAAGCTTTCATTGCGTAGAAGACTTCTTATCTCCATGACGCACCGTTTAAAAGATATTAGCGAAAAACTGAAAAATGGGAATTTTGACCTCCTCCCCTCACCCCAACTCACTCTCTAGATGTCAGGACTTTTAGTATGTTAGCTCTCTAAGCACCCTGAAAAATTTTTTGAAGTAATTGCTTAGGGCCTTGCTCACGCACTCTACAACTCCTTATAGGTGATTTATTGAGTGAACTACTACTACAAGTATGTAAGCAGAGCAGGCATGTTTTATCTCTCACTTCGTAAAGTTTTCCGCTTGTTCCAATGTGTCTGGCAGCGGGTAGCCTTTAGTTTCAGGCAGTGGAATGATCAGAAGCATTTGTGCGAACGATATGATGGCCAGTAATATCAGAGGCAAATCAGGAAGTATGTCCTCCAAGGCGACCATACCAGGGGCTACCATTGCAGCGATACGAGCAAAAGTCGTGACACCACCAACACCAGCGTTGCGGCCTAGAGTTGGATACATCTCCCCGGAGTATAGATATAACGCCGGAACTGATCCCTAAAAATAATACTTCGTAAAAAACGTTTCATTTTTGACGTTGTGAATGCTAGTTTACAATCTATAAAAGTTTAACAAGTTGTTTTTCTAGGGTCGTTTTGTAAGTTGTTTTAGTAATAAATTGCACTTGAGAAAATCTACTTTAGTCAGACGAGCTTATATTGTGAGGGAAATCTATAGTCAATAATAATTAAGACAATTATTGTCTTAGGTTCCAATCGTGATCATAATCAAATTAACGTACCGCTAGACCCCCAAATCCTATAGCAGCAAACAACAATCTTGGCCAGTCATTCTGGAAACAATCCTTTGGTGTTATCAGAATTAAAACAAAACATAGTGCCGTTAGAAACTGAAATATCCACACTGTTGTTTTTCTCCCGACTTTGGTTACGATAAACAAACATACAATAACACCAGGTACGTAAATTATACCACTGATAGCCACCGTTAAAAAAATATTTGAGCCAATCAATCCCAAGTATTGAGAAAAGGTGTAAAACGCTAACCCTGTAAAGAACCTGAAAAAGAGGCAAAACTTTTGTTAACTTGATGTAAATTATTTGCAAAAGACGTAGGTAGACACACACCAAACCATGGCCTCCTTATTACGAAAAATTTAGGACCAGGCTTAAACTAAGACTAACATGCGTGTTATAAAAACATGGCTTTTAGCCGTACTATTTCCAGCTTTTTTGTGTCTCCGTAGTAATATACTGTTATACTGTAAGCTACCACTAACGCTCTATCCTAGGCTTTCAAGTTAATCTACGCACTGTTATTAGTAAACATGGAAAAATCTATCATATTTACCAGTCAGCCGATAGTAATAAGGTTTTCAGTCTCATGTTCTTTGACTTGACAAACGCCATGAACCCTGGACCGGTATGCTTCTGCCCTTTACATGTTGGTAGTAAATGTTTCATATTGTGAAAGTCTTTTTCCCTTCCGTTTTGAATGGCAGCTTTTCTTAGAACGTCTGAACATAAGGGTGAGTATTATTACTTACTAGTCAAACATTTGCAGTTGTTCTTAGACACCAAATCAAATACCTACCAAGAGCCTTTTCAGTCTCTCCTGTAGCAAGTAGCCACCTTGGCGATTCTGGTACCCAGAACCAATACAAAATGTACAAACCAGACAGAGTTGCCAAAGCAAATTCTAATTTCCGCCAATCCCTGAGGTAATATGCCAACCCGGCCATCACGGCACTACCGAATCCAAACGGCAGTTGATATAGTATGGGGGCTGTAGTTCGCCATTTTCCACTTACTACCTTCAACATAAATGCATATTGAGTAAGTAAATTGTAGGATGTAAGTAGTACTTATGTTAATAGATTACGCAACATGTATCAAATATACTCACTTCCATACAAACAACAAAAGAAATAACCCCTAGACCTCCTGAACCTAATGCTAGCAGAAACCATGCTCCTAGCCACCACCAATACCATGGTAGGAAACTGGCAATGTAACTGCACGCACTCTGCATCACTATGGCAACCATCAGCGGTATTCGGCGGCCGAACTTATCTGATAGCACTCCAAATATTATACCTCCTAGAACGATCCCCCACATCATTATGAATTGGGTCAGCTGGAACCAAACAAAGTACGAGTATATCACATGCAATGTACCTAATTCCTACTAAAAATCCTTAATAATGGAAACAACGTACGTGAACCATCCAATGTTGGGAGCACACGAGATTCCATTCCGATGTGATCGTGCGCTTGAATATCGTATCGTTGTACACAAACCTTTTACATTCTACTAAAGGTATCAAAGCTCGGTCCATGGTTGGTGTTTGTGCTAATATTTGCGGATCGAATATTAGGCATGGATATTCTTCAATATGCTACAAAAAAGATAACTATGAACACATTGCCGTCACGCACGCCTAGTGTAGTGTTTGCGCTCCAGGCTACAACCCTGCGGTCGCGGGTTCGAATCCCGCAAGGGGCTTTATAATGTATTTATAGGAGGGCGTCTCCTGCCACTTCGAAGTTCGAAACCAAGGTCAATAATATTGGGTGTGTTGTCTGGCGCATATTTTTATTTAATAATAAAAACCATCTTATTTTAATAAAATAGCTACTTTACTGGGGTGCTCATTTTACGCCATTGTTTGTCCGTGTACTTTGATAGGATGGCGGGCTTTTTACACCAAAAGTCTTGCGGTGGGGCCATAAATATGATGTTCAGCTGGTACCAAGCCATCGGTAGCTTGAGTAATGACATCAGCACACATATTCGTAGTTGCCAAGGACCGAAGTCTCCGATAGCTTTTGAAGTTATTTCATCCACGTTACAACCGTTCGCCATCAGTGATCTGCAGATACTTGTGTATAAGCAGAGTGCAATACAACACAAAACAATTAATAAGTATGAGCTACCCAATGTTCATCACCATCGTCTACGATACGAGTGAAGTAAGATAATTTTATGATACCTTACCTCTATGAACACGGACTTACTGCAGATATTTGTTTTATATTCAGATTCCAATACAATAACTTCCTATGCTTATATATTTTAGTATCAATAATATGCGGGAAATTAAACACCGTGCAGTAGTTTTCAATTTCCAATAAAGTTTTCAAAACTTTTGTCAAAGACTTGACTTTGGCAGCAAAGTCAAAGATGAGCTAATCAAGACTACAGATTAAATAAATAAAAAAAGGATGCAAGCAATGTTACTTATTTATTACATGTTCGTAAAAAGAACCATCGCTCAACCGCTCAAGTATTATGAGATGTATGAGTTTTGTTGGTCAGAGGAATATATTTTTCCTGACACGTTCCTAGCATGGTCATGGTATGCTACGGTGTAGTGGGAAAAAGCCGTTAAGGTAACCCCCTCCCCCCTTCCCTTTGCCTAAAGTTTCCCATACAAACTTGACCTTGCCGAAGAGTGTGGGTACTTCGGTCATCACCACCGCTCGTAGGTTACCTCAGACTTAGGTTGTACTGGGTATATGTTGTGCAGTTAACACGTTGGTGTTAGGAACTAGCGACTGAGCGGCGTACCTACATAGGCTTAGCAACTTTCTTAAGCTTTCTTCCATGAGCATATCCGTAAAGGATAGTAGTTTGCTTAGTACACTAGTTTTAAACATGCTACTTTAAACTTTAGGACAAAAACAACAAGTATACTTACCATACCATAGGTATGGGTGGAAAATTAATTTCAATCAATTATGCCTAATCTGATATTTTGGATTTAAACTAGGTGTAACTTTATTAGGTAGGTACCACATTTTTTTGCAAAATAATAATTATCTCTTTTAATCTAAGAAAGTTCAGAACTTTTTAGTTTCCTGGACTTTTCTTATAAAGGTTCTACGGCTTTGGACAGCGTCCATACAGCCTAATTATTTCAAAGAAAAAGTAAAATGTCACTCCCATCGGCAGTCACCCAGCAGTCACTTTTTTTTTTTTTTTTTCTTGACAGCGATACTGCTGTCTTATGGCAACGAGTTATGATCTCTGCCAGTGTCGAGTAAAAACGGGGAAACGAGAATATTTTAAAACACCCTACATACGGAATTTGGAAAAAAAGGAATTACAAGGATCAGGAGATTAGGAAATGGTTGAAGATGGATAAAATGACAGGATGATTATATACTTATATTACATTTTTATGTTATTCGATTGAATGAATGAAGCTAAACAACTATATACAGAGAGGTTGGTTGAAGATAATAAGGATATGATAGAAGTAGGAAAAGGAATTTTAAGAGATACAAGTTCAGCGTAGAATAAAGAACGATCATACTTCGGACAGGAAAAGATCACATGGTTAATATCACCAATTCCACCACCACACTCACAGTTGTCGTCTTCAACAAGACCAAGCCTGGCAAGGTGGGATGGAGCACATACGTGGCCCAGTCTTAAACGAGAAATAACAGAAGATGCAAGCTTGCCAAACTTCGTCCTGAAAAACCAGGGTTTTACTGAGATTAGGGGTTGAATTTTAGCAAAATGTTTACCTTTGATTTGACTACTACTTTCCCACTCCGATTGCCAAGAGTCAAGCAAATAGATCTTAGGTAATGAAGAAAGGTCATGGGCATAAATTTTATACGGAAAAATGTCTCCAGATGATATTGCCTCGTTTGCCAATCGGTCAGCCACTTCATTTCCTATGATTCCAGAATGTCCTGGTATCCAGGATAGACTTACATTTAAACCTAACATAATGCAATCATGATAGGCTTGTCTAATTTGGTAAATTATTGGAAATTGAGTTTTAAATTTAAAAGGGAATTTCCTCAAAGCTTGAAGAGCACTCATGGAGTCAGTGAAAATTACTGAATTTTTGAGACGCGCAATTTTAATATACTCTATAGCTTTAAATATACCATAGCATTCACCGGTGAACACAGAACTTTCCGGAGGTAACTTAATTTTTTGCACAATATTATATTGGGAGTGGTATACACCAACTCCAGTGGGTTCATCAGGAGAATGCTTGGAAGCGTCAGTATAGATGTTATGAAACCCAATAAACTTAGAATTTAGAATCTCATTAAAAACACAACGGATATTAGGGTCTTGTTTGTTAATAGAGAAAAATTGGATATCAATGGACGTCTTAATGGAATCAAGACTACAATGAAATAACGGCAAAAAACTCGATCGGTGAATAGGAGAGGATAAACATAACAACTTCCTGTAACTAAGTAAAAGGTTCGGCTCAGATTTATGTCTCCAATAGGGCGAATTGAAAAATTGTTCTGATAGGGTCCGGAGCTTGGAAAGTAAAGGATGATTTAAAAAGTGATATATGCGGAAAAGATATTTATCACAAAGAAACTGGCGTCTAAATCGTAAGGGAGGATCACAGCATTCCACCTGAAGAGCATTAACGGGGCTAGATCTCATGGCACCTGTAACAATTCGGAGTGCTTTGGATTGGATAAGATCTAGTTTTCTAAATGCGGTTACGTTACCCGGCTCGAGGAGAAAGGTTCCATAATCTAACGTACTTCTGATGAGGGCATTGTAAACAAGTTTCATTGAAAATGGGTGGGCACCCCACCACACCCCTGATAAGCATCTAAGTAAATTTAGAAGTTTTTCACATTTATCCACAAGGTAGTCACAATGAGGACGGGCAGTAAGTTTTGAGTCAAGAACAACTCCTAAAAATTTATGGTGAGGTTTTACTGGGATTGGTTCATTATTGTATATTACTTGGACTGGGGGAGGATTTCTTAATCTAGAAAAAACTACGATTGCGCTTTTGGAAGCAGATAATTCAAGGCCATGGGAATCCATCCAGGTTTTTATATTTGATAAAGAAAAAGTTAATGCCAAAGAGGCTTCCTCTACAGATTTACTAACATTATACAATACCAGGTCGTCAGCATACTGCAATATTTTTGTATGACTATCACGCAGAGATGTTTCTAAATCGTATGTATAAACATTATATAGCAAGGGACTAAGAACAGATCCTTGAGGTAGGCCTCTCCATGAAGTTCGTTTTAAGGAAACATCGCCTTGCCATAATTCAATACATCTATTAGAGAAAATATTAATAATAAAGTTAGAGATTTTAACAGGAACGTTTAAGGAACGCAGTTTCCTTAATAAAATAGGTAGTGACACCGCGTCGTACGCGGAATTTATATCGAGGAAAGCTGCAATAACTGATTCATTATCAGAAAGAGCAATCCGGATATCAGAGACAAGTAAACCAATATTATCAACCGTACTTTTGCCTTTTCGAAATCCAAACTGACTTTCCGATAGCAGGCCATTACTTTCAAGGAACCATTCAAGTCGATTTTTGATTAAATGTTCAGCTAATTTGACTAACACAGATGACAACACTATTGGTCGATAAGAAGTGGGATCGGATGGGGATTTATTGGATTTAAGGACTGGCAACACTATTTGCAACTTCCATGTGGGAGGAATAATACCCGAAATCATAACAGAGTTTATTATGTTTAATAGATATGAAAGAACCTGTTCATTGATGTCAAAGAAAAATGAGTACGGGATTCCATCGTGACCTGGAGAAGAGTCGGAAAGATTTTGAATTATGCCCTTGAGTTCAGAAATTGTGAAAGGACAATCTAGGTTAGAAACGGGATCGTCAGGAACTGAAAGTTCCATCATTTGTGGGACCCATGGCGGGGCAAGCTTGTCTAAAAATTCATCAGCAATATCAATGGGAATAGATGGCCTAGAGGAATCAGACATGGCTGACTTAAACCGACGAATATTCTGCCATACAATAGTGGATGGAGTAGAAGGTGAGATTGAAGAGCAAAATCCTCTCCAGCTTTCAAACTTTTTCTTTTTAAAGAGCTTACGAGTTGCAGCACTAATATTGTTAAGTTCGATAAAGTTTGCGTCAGACATACAGTTTTTATATTTACGTTCAGCTGCTTTACGTTTTTTAATAGCCTTGGAGCAATCTTTATCCCACCAAGGAGGAGAAGGAATTTTAGAAGAGAGGTTTTTTAATGGAAAAACTTTATTTGCAGAATCTATCAGCAAGCTAGCCAAGGCATCAGCACAAAGTGGCTCATTCCCTGGCGATAAATTAGGAAGAGAGGAGAGATTTTGCTCAACACTTTCTCTGAACAAGGACCAAGAACAATTGTTTTTATCTGGAAGCCTATGTTTAAGCCGTGGTACATACTTAGGTATGGGAGGACTTTTAAATGGGAAAGAAATCAAGATGGGAAAATGATCACTGCCAAAAGATGAAGAAAGAGTTTGCCATGATAAAGATGATGCCAGAGATGGAGAACAAATTGACAGATCTACAGCACTTTCATTTTGACCAGGAGCTGTGCGTCGGGTGATAGACCCAGTGTTTAAAGTACACAAATTTAGACTATCGATAATATCCATCAACAATTCTCCAGATGGTTTTGTCAAAGAGCTACCCCATGCACGATGATGGCAATTAAAGTCTCCAAGAATCAAACAAGGTTTAGGAAGAGAGCTAAGTATTTGCTTGATTTCATTTAAAATATCAGATGAGGGATAAGGAATGTAAACAGAAACTATGCAAGTATTATGAACACTGACAGCAACTATGTTGAAATCAGTACTGTGATTGGGTATTGTAATAGGGGACAAAGGGATAGATTTGTTGACAAATATGGCGACCCCGCAATATCCGTCAACTCTATCTTCCCTAATTGAGTTGTAATTACTTACTTTAAACCTAATATCTGGTTTGAGCCACGTTTCTGACACAGCAAAAACAAATGGCTCAAACCTATTTAACAAATAGAAAAAGTCACTCTTCTTGCTCAAAAGACTGCGGCAATTCCATTGAATTACCTTGGCACTTAAATCCATTTTGGAGGAATCGAATGCAACTTTCAATTAAGGGGGCAACGTTGGTCGGTGAATTAGAATTAAACTGTGAAATTAAATTTATTAAGAATGCAATGAGATCTGTGAGGTTGTATTTTGATTGATTTTCATCTTGGGGAGGGCTCCTGGAGGCAGGTCCTGGCAGAGCACAGCCATCCTTTGGGGAGGGAAAAGAATAATCTTTGATTAAATTCCTATGGGCTTCCTTATCATAGCCCTTAGACACCACTGGTGGGGGGCGAGGGTTTAAAAAGACTGTCTTTTTATATGATTTGGGTTGCATTGGAGTCTTAGATGTTGAATTTGATGATGGAGAATAATTATTTGTTACCTTTACAGGACTCGAAGACACAGTATCGGCATAAGATTTGGATGAAGTACGGAATAGTTTGGAAGCTTCTGCATAGGAAATGGAATCTTCAGCCATAGATGTCTTAATTTTCTTTTGGCGATCCTGCTCTGGACAAGACTTACTAGTTGCATAATGGAAACCTGAACACAGACAGCAAATTGCATGTTGTTCATCGATGGAACAAGAATCTCCCATATGCTCCTGACCACACTTAAAGCAGCGAGGCTTGGAACGACATTGTGACTTGGTGTGGCCGAACCTACAACAGCTGTAGCACTGGATTGTGGGGAAGATATAAAGATCAACTGGCAGAGCATTATAGCACATGAACACGCGTTTTGGTAAAGTTTGTCCATCAAAAGTTATGACTACCGATTGGGATGGTTTCCATGTGACAACACTGTTAATAAATGTTTTGTAATTTAATCGTCTTACCTTTATTATCTCTCCACAACCCAATGGAACAGACATGTTAGCAATTACCTCTTCTGGAGACCAGTCTGCAGGGACACCACGAACAAGCCCCATTCGCGTCACATTGTATGTAGGAACAAACGCGTTCAGTTTATTTAATTCCAAACTATGGTGGCTCATAAAATAGTTGGCATCATTGTAATTTGAAAAAGAGATTGCTACTCTATTACGGCCTATACTTTTAACACTTCCATCAATGATGCTCTTGAATGAGTACTTTTTGAGGAATTTACCTATTTCAACTGGATGCAAAGTGGCACCATCATTTGGAGAGGACCGGGTTTTGGATACGTGCACAGTGTATGGTGCAGTATCTTTGTCGTTATAAGTTTTTCGTCCAATAGGGATCTTGCTACTAGAGGAAGCGTCTTGACCATTGGGAATCGGTTGAGAGTCGTTGGCAGGCAAATCAGATTGGCTGAGAACGGGTTCTAAAATCGGTGATTCGAGATGTTTCCTTTTCCTTTTATGACTGCGTTCTAGATCTGAAGCTGAAGTTGAGGCATCTGTGTCTGAGTCGTTTGTTATTGTAACACAATATCCTACAGATGGTGAGCATATGTTGACTTCAGGCAGATCGCAAAGTTCGTCTGCAGATTGTTGTGAATGTTGAGGTGACCCTCCCTTGTCGGGAGGATCACACATCTTGAATAAAAAACTGTTCAACTTACCGAATCAGCCAGCAAACACTATAAAACAATAAATATATACACAAAGATGAAAGATATCTACACTAAAACTACTCTCCTGACCACAAACCCTTAAAATTTTAATTAAATTTCGGAGGTGAAAAAAAGACGCCCGCCAAGTCTCAGGTTTCCCGCGCTTTTCTATTTTTTAGTTCCTCCTTTTTTGAGTGAGATGTCAATGTTGCCCGCTAAATTAAGTAAAAATTGTAAAACTTAGTAGTTTTTTTAAATAATCTTACTCTAATTTAGCCGCTTTAATGCTGTTTAGAATGTTTAAATTTTTACAGTAAATGTCACTGATCATTTTATCTTTCTTGGAAGTTTGAAATTCATTCAATACATTTTGTGTCAAAAATAGATTCCTTGGATTATTTTACTAACTTTAACCATGTAAAACCAAAATTCGAGTGTCCTACTACTATTTTTAACCACGCGACCATATGAGTTAATGAGGGATCCAAAATTAAACTCATATTGCACTCAAATTTTGTGCTATATTAACAACAAATAAACAAGAAACAATTAAAACTAAGACATACATCATTAAAAAAAACCTAGAACCCACCTATTCAAAATGGAAATAATTTCCTCGTGGTGTTGGATAGCTATACTAATCCTTTAGGCGAGGAACTAGCGAGTACTAATAATTATTGGCAGTAGCAGAATTTTAGTTTGGCGCAATCACATAATCACTAACTGCTCCAGCTTTGAGAGCTGAGCCCGTCGGCGAGGGCAAAAAGCTAAAGCTGGCTAGTTCCTGGCATTAGTATAGCTATCCCAAGCCTCAAGGAAATGATTTCGTTATTGAATAGGTGGGTTCTAGGTTTTGCTTAGGATGTATCTCTTAGTTTTCATTGTTTCTTGTTATCAAGTTATGAAAATCAAGAGATTTCCGATTTGCCACATTCAACGGCCGATTTCAGCTAAAAATTACCCATTTAATACGTTTTTCGTATTGTAATGAAAGTTTATGAAGTCGAGCAGTTTTTAAAATTAGTCAAAAACTATGGAAAACCTTTTTTATATTTTTAAATTTATGTTGAAAATTCTATTCGGTTCTGCTTAGTCCAATATTTTTTAGTATCGATTAATAATTTTGTATCTTGTGTAAAAGTTAGGATGGCGATTATTTTACTCATAATATTGCAAATAATGGGCATTCTATTGTAATGAAAATATCTGAGAAAAGTAGACCAAAAAAAAGATATAATTTTTTAAAGCTATTGTCTAGGTGCATCATGAAAAATATCGAAAAAAAAAAGATAACTCCTAAATATAGATGGGCGAGTGGGTAAATATCCGGTGGATATTTATCCAATTTATTCCCACCCGGTAGGTAAAAATTGATTTTTACCTAATTTACCTGGGTGTTTATTAAGAATGCTGGGTATTTATTAAATTTACGTTGAATACTCATTGTTTTGAGTATCAGTTGGCTGTGTATGAATACCTAGACCTACAATATGATTAGAAATATCGTTTATGCTTTACAGTCAGTCATCATATTAACTTAAAATCATAAATTAAGTGTATTATTCGTTTCAACAAAATTGGATAATGTTGAGTAGTATGAACAACTGCTTTTTTTTAAATGAGTATAACTTACAAAAGGACAGAACAGAGACAAAAGGAGTTATCTCAACTTTACAATATTTCACTTGATGACGGGGTACATGGTAGCGGTGACAGCACTCAATGTAAATCTGCATCTCGTCGTATTTTTTTTGTTTTGCATCTGTATTTGAGTTTAATATATTTTGAGCACGTTTAACACGTTCCGGGACACTATTCCAGACACAATAGATGTTTTATTGTTTTCACGTGTTACGTGTTAACATTTTGACATATCATTCCTTAATTGCTAAAGCATTCTTATATTATAAGTATTACATAACAATAAATGCGCTCTACGCGATTTTTGTTAGATTTGTAACTCAATGTTTGACAGTACTACCTTAAATCCGTCGTTGGTCGAGAGTTGTAAAAATAGTTGTTACAAAGACACTACGCGCAGTGACATTTCATTAAAAACTGGCAAGTTATAGCCAACGGCGATAGAACTGCGCACGTGGCAATCCCAGGTAGATAAAAAGATAAAGGGACGGGTTGGAAAGGTATTGTTTTGTATGCATACTTATCGCTTGTGTGACTATGGCCATTGTGTGATCGTAGAGCTGACAAGTTATGAATTTACGAAGCACTTCATTTTCTTTTTAATGTGTTAAATACTCTCGTAGTATTTTCAGAATAACTAGTTGACGTGACCTTTCGTAAAACGCTGCTAGCTTAGGCTGCATTATTGCAGTAAATGTTGTCGATAAGCTTTCTTAAATTTCAACCACATATGTGTATATATTTATAAAATTAGTTCGTACTTAATGCATAAATCAACAAATACACATAATGTACTGCACTGAATAGAATTTTGTCCTGTAAAACTGTTTAACCTTACACAGTCTCCCTCTTCCTCTTTGGGATTACCAAAATGCAGGTACGCACTGTATTTGCAACTAAATGTCAGTTTTTATTGAATTTAAATAAAAATATACCATTTTTATAGTTCAGTATTTTATACTACTTGAAAAGAAATTGAATCGCACCATAAAAGTGACAAACTTCAATAAAAACATTTCATTTAATTTTTAAAAACAGGCTTTAATTTATACCCGGTATCAATTGGAATCGGGTGGGTTAAAATAGCGTGGATTGGATATTTATCCAGTGGCTGGGTTTATATCCGGGTAGGCGCCCATCTATACTCCTAAACTATAAATATTTGTAAAACATACATGGGTGTGAAATGGATAGGTGAAAGGTATGATGGTACTCACCTATCACCACCGCCACGCATCGGCTTGACACGTTACATGAAACATCCTGTATATTTCCAAGTGAATAGGCAGCTTGACTTGATGTTAAATTTTTTTTTAATTTACCATTCACTCACTGTCACGTCTCATGTCACTCCAAGATTTTTTTCTTTCTCTATGCTCCCACCACCCACCCACTTTTTGTGACGAGTTTAGCGCGGGAAACGAAAAGAGGAAGATTAATTTTGTTCCATCATTTTTAGTAATTGTTTTTTTTTTGAGTTTATTATTGTGGTTTTGTGTTGGAATCATCATTATAATTTGTGCTATTGAAGAAAACAATGAAAACAAAGTGGATAATAAAGTCTTATGATTCGGATCGCCATTATCGTGCTAAACTCCCTTGTTGAGCATTGAAATGCGAACCAGCATCGCATTTCAATGCATTAGGCTAGGTTAGACTAGTTTAGTGTAAGTTTTAGTGTTAAGTGTAAATATTAAACTTTGATGATTGTCTGTATGGCATTGTGACCAAGGACGTTAAACTTGTATATAAATAAAATAAAAACACTTGTCAGTCAGTGTCTGCCTGCCTGCCAGTGCCAGTGTCACTGCACTGCCACCAGTGCCACCGTCTGTCATTATTCGACCCACAGATTAGTAAATTCGACCGCTGCCCAAGTAGTGGAAAAGAGCACGCACAATAATGGCTGATGATATTCTATTTGAATTATTGCATTCAGAAATAATAAACTATGCCTTAGAGCAAACGAAGGATTCTAGTGACAAAAAGGTACTTATTATATATGTTATGTTATATATGTATATTATGTTTCATAACTTATATCGGGTAGATATAGAAATCACAGTGAATAATCAACAAAAATATCTAAATTTCAGGAGGTGGATTTGTCAGTGGTCGAGTACATTGGTTTTGCTGCAGGTTACAAAATAATGGAAAGACTGACTAGAGAATGGCCCAGATTTAAAGATGAACTTGACACAATGAAATTCATTTGTACTGATTTCTGGACATGCATTTATAAGAAGCAAATAGATAATTTACGGACTAACCACCAGGGTGTTTATGTTTTGCAGGATAATGCTTTTCGGTTTCTTACAAATTTCTCCAATGGGCATCAGTATCTAGAGTTTGCTCCTAGGGTAAGAATTTTATTTTCATTACCATATTTTATCAATTTACTTACTGCAATAATAGCTTCATAACACATTTTATTCTGTTTGCAGTATGTTGCCTACACATGTGGATTAATAAGAGGAGGACTGGCAAATCTCTGCATTAACAGCGTTGTCACAGCTGAAGTGCAATCTATGCCATCTTGTAAATTTCATATTCATGTCCAGAGATCATAGAATAACAATGTTAACCTATAGCTTTGTTAAATTTTCAAATCTGTACCTAGTTATATGTATATAATAGATATCAGCGACAGTTTTTAATACTAATAAATAATAGTTAATAAGTGTTGTGATTGCGAAAGATATAAGTTATATTAAATTGTATCTCTTTCTTCTGCATCTGCTTATCAATGCTTGTAAATGATTAATACTTAATTTTATCCTGTGATTCATTTGTCATGTTAATTGTATCTATAGGTACCAGTTGCAATAGAAAATTAAGTTCTAAACTGTCTACCCTATGATTCTTCTAAGCCTATGATGTCATAATTACAGTGTGCTATGTGATGTTGTGTCCCTGCTGGATACAGTGGAATCCCGATTAGAGGTGAAAAATAGACCTAAACTCATAAAAGGTTATTATTTTTTCAACAATATTTTGGCGTCTGTTCACAAATAAAATTTATGACGCTTCATGCAAAAATCCAAGATGATGTAATTTTTTTAATGTTTATTTCCCACGTCACGAAATTTGTGGTCTTTCTGTGAAATAGAAACCGGCTAAGTGCGAGTCGGACCCGCGCACTGAGGGTTCCGTGCCACCCTAAACTGGATTAAGGGTCCACTTACTTCCACCTAAAATGGGGGGGACGCCCATTTTACCACTTTGGAAGCGACTTGGCGTCGGCATCACAGACTTTTAGAAAAAAAAAATGTAGCAACTTCAATATTTTGAAAGACCTATCCACCCCACACGCATAGGTTTGAGTAAACTCATGTACATATGGGAGCCCCCACTTAAATGTAAGTTTTTGTACTTTTTATAGCTGAATCGGAAAGCGGTAAATAAGATACACGTAACTACCAAGTTGCAGCTGTGTGATGCTAATAGTTTTAGAATAAAGTGGCTGTGACATACGAAAGGACAGACAGACGGACTTGACGAAACGATAAGGGTTCCGTTTTTTGCCATTCGGCTACAGAACCCTAAAAAATACTATAAGAGACAGGGCGGTCTGTGTAACGCGCCGGTAGGCGCCGCCGATTGTAAATTAAAAGTATATTGTCATACTCTATGGCTTTTTTCATGCAACTACTCATTCATTCGTCTGCCATATCTATGATTCATTCGTCATTCACACTAGCGATGGGTCGTTATCGGTTTTTGAGATAACGTAACGTAACCGTTACGTGATTTCCAGTAACCGGTTTCATAACTAGTGATTTTTAAAACTAGTTATTTTTTACAATGATCTGAAGCAAACGTGTTAATATACCTGTTTCGTTCACACTTACGTTCGCGTTCTATAGTTGTTTCATTCATTCACGCAACCAAGATATCACGCGTTTTGTTACGACCCTTTTCTATGACGCTTTATACATTACTCGTTTTACTCCTTCATATTATGAAAACGATGTGTAGGATGGTCAATGTAAAACGTCATTTTCAACTTGTCATAACGAGTAACGTAAAACCAGTGATTTTGCGTAAGGAGTGATGGCAACCAAACATCTACGCTATGCCGTTTACTTAAGAGTGAATTCAATTTAACTTCAGAGCGTTGTGATAATCGTTTGAATGGCGTTATAAATGTAACTAGTTATTGTTGTGAAGGATAACGAGTGATCACTGTACGGGCTCGTAACTGCTTAAATAACTAGTTACGGTTATTAACGTCCATCGCTAATTCACACAGCACATTCATCTTCCTTCACCCAAAAAAAAATTAAATTTAACAGAGAAAATGGCTACCGCGGAGTTGGTGACTGAGCAGTTTCAATTTCTTGGTATAGATGTTTCTAATGAAATTGTAGTAAAATGTGAGTAATCAACTGGATTTTAAGCTCATTCTGTAAAGTACTTTGTGCAATTTTCAATGAGTTTTACTTATTCTATCCAATCGTTTTATCTACCACAAGAATTTGTATGTTCAACTTCAAGGTTGGTAAATTTAATTGTTTCTTCTTTAGGTGTTAGTTTGTGCGAGGAATACGAGGTAGACGCAGAAACTTTCATTGAACAATGGATGGCATTTAGCCTGAACCAATTGAACGGTGCACCGCCTTCTCTGGAGAATCTGGAAACGCTTGCGAGAAAGGAATTTTCCAAACGAGCCGCCAACCGAACTAACGCGCTTGTCAAAGAAGCTTCACAAAGTGCCGGTACGGGTTTGACAGTTTACGGTGCACCCGGTAATATTCAGTATCCTTTTTAGTAAAATAACCACGTGTTTTAGTAAAACGGTATTGCTTTCATTGTTACAATAAGAAAAAATTGGAGTAACCTAGAACCATGGCCTACATACTTAGGCTACTTTGTCGCATTATGTATGAACATGTAAGAACCACTTGAAGTGCTCATCAAATTTATGTTTTACAATTTTATTTGTGCTATATGAACATATTTATGATACTACCATCATTATCTAAGTAGTTTACCTTAATATCTAGGCCAGATAATGCAGTCCTGTCTAATTACATATCAGCAGCTCCAAAGGTAAGTACAATATTCATAATTGAAATTGTCTATCTACCAAATTTTGGGTAGGATATTTATTTTATGAGTTATGCAGAATTAGTCTTCATTAATGTTAACATAATGTTTTTAAATTATTGTAAATAACCATAGATATATAAACACACAATGTTATACCTATTTACTGGAATAAATAAAAATATTCACAAATTTTAGCTCACTGGAAGAAATACCAAGACAATTACAGTGATGTCTATGACAGTGAATGAGTATATGTCTAGAGGCACAGTGCCTTATTCTGTGACTAGATCTACACTCATTGATTGTTGCTAGACTGATCCATCAAAGGAACTCTAATTACGATGAACCCAGAGGTTCTGAAGGACATTAAAAAAAATACTAAACAATGGACTGACAATCTATTTATATTCCATGGGATCAAATATGATTTGGTAATAATAATAGGTAATTTGATGGAAAATTTTCTGACATCTTTTTTTTCAGTGTTTTTTATTTATTTTGCTATGTAACATGATGTTTTTTTATTGTAATCATTGTAACTAAACTAGTTAATTATTTTGTTTATTAACAGCTTGCCACTTTACTTGACTTGATGATATTTGTGGGCGAGTTTGCTTCTGGTTCATGTATTATTTGCACATCATGACTAGATCCATACTCGTCTGCAGCCATCAACTCAATCTACATCACTTGATCAGAAACAATATTCTTATTATTTGCTTTATTTTTTATGTTGTGTTTTTTTATTCCATTATTTATTATGTATTTCACCTACAACTTAACCTAGTGTGTGTTTTAAAACCCTTCTATAATTTCAGAGAATAAAGGTAGAATCAGACACCAATCAGTCACATCAAATTGAATTAAGACCTGCCACATACTCACCAACAGTGTAAGTATTCTAAGCTGTGGGCTATCTTATTACTTTTCCTTACCTGAAGGTTGTCTGGAAGAAATTGCTTCAAGCAATAAGACTGCCTGAGTACAAATACCTAATACTAAAGATTTGGTCCTATATTATTAATTGTTATAAAATATATAATTCCGTAAAATACTTTTTTGCACACCATAAAGTGCAATAAAGTATTTTACGGAAGAGAGAAAGGTTGTTTGGGGTGAGAGGATGTTTGTTTGTGGGTTTTTATTATTTATTACTTTTCTTACAACAAAGATAAACTGCACCACTAATGAACACTGTGTCTTCCACTTATACTAAGTGGTACTAAATATGCCACACAGTCCACATATTTTTTAAGCAACCAATTGATGATCATAATAAATAATATATTTTATGATTTTTACTAAACCATTAACTGTAGCTAAGAAAAGCTTAATTGATAAAGTACCTAGTTAAATGTTACAATATTTCCATCTTCCAGTGACCGTTCAGCTAAATATGCGTCACGAACGAATCCTGGTACAGTTGTGCATTCCTATGGTGATGACGATCTATTACAAATCATTGCACAGCCAAATAGCCATGTTGACATCTTGAATCTAAATATAACCCAGATAGCTAATGATGAAGGGGAATTTTACACAAAGGCCATGTAAGTAACTTTAGTTAGTGACTTTGCAAATTTAAAAACAATATACCAATTTGTTTTTCAATGTATGGTATAAGCAGGATACCACTGTTTCGAAAGCGTGTTAAAGATATTCTTACAAAAGCTTTACTGGACTAAAATTACTTTATTATTATATCAAGTCACATTTAACTTAACATTTAATCTAAAAAAACTTTAAAAAGCTGTCTTATATTTAAGGTGTAATTGCTACTTACATTTAATTACTAAAACTACAACTGCATGCAAATCATGTTGTGAAAACTATTTTAGGGTATCATTCTAGTTAGATTAGTTACTCGCTTTTTTTTTTGTTATTGTTTTGAATGTTACCTGTATTGTTTTCCTAATAAAATAAAATTAAAATAAGCAATGCGTGTATCTGCAGGTTTGGCTTTGAATTGCTACATGAGAAGGCGAGCACATTTGATAATCATATAAGTTATACATCTAAATGTATAATGAAAAAAGCTGGATTAACAGGCGCGTCTTCTGTGAGACACAAAACCCAGGTAATTTAAGGATAACATATTTTTATAATTTATTTCAATTATTTGTAATATCAGTTGATAGTAGTCGTTAAGCCGAGCCAGAGGCTCTATGGGCGGCTTGGTAACATCTGAGAGCAATGTTGGTTGTTTTTCTTGCAAACACCTCCACCAAACCACACCGACCCTGTGTGTTGGAGTATGGCTCATACCATTTCGGGTCTTTGCCTAGCAGTGGGATCTTTACAGGCTAACTTTTTTTTTCTACATGTACTTAATGCATGTGTGTTGATTGACAGACAGAAGTGGTGGTGGCGGGAAGAATAGAGTGCGACGCCGACGCTCGTCTGAACCCTAAGTGCGTGATGCTGCAGGGCACATGGGAAGACTCCTTGAGCCAGGCAGTAGCCGTGGATATCGACAAGTAAGCAGGCAATTAGTCATTTATCTTGCGTCAAACTATTCATGTTGTTATTTATACGACTACAAAAATCATTAATTAAATCATCTTTGTGCAGGGTAAGCATGTTAACTATTAGTAATTTATTTCTAAAAACTTTTAGCTTAAAGCAATATTCACTATTCCCGGGCCAAGTGGTAGTGATGAAAGGTATCAACCCTAGAGGAGACAAATTCATCGCGAATGAAGTGTTTTGCGACGCGTCACAACCGATACCTGACCACAAAGCTGATATTTTGAATTCTTTTGAAGGTATTGTAATTTAAATTATATGTTTCTCTCCAGTTGCATATATAAATATGTACAGCAGACTCCAGAATATGAAACACAATCTTACACTTATGTTTCTTCGACTAATTTGACTAATAAACCGCTTTTCTTTATTACCTAGGTACAATGTCAATGTTGCTAGTGGCTGGCCCATACACAACATCGGATAATCTTAACTATGATCCCCTGAAAGACTTGGTGACATACATCGGGACGCACCGGCCGCATGTGGTGATCATGACAGGCCCTTTCATAGACAGCAACCATGCCAAAGTCAAGGACAACTCTATGGCTGAAACATATAAATCCTTTTTCGACAAGTTGGTCGACAGCTTGGGAGAACTGAACTCTATCAGGTACATTAAATATTTGTTCTTTAATTATTGCTGCAAGTTGTCTACAAACTCCACATTGCAAACTCTAGGTAGTAATTTAAAAGCTATTTAAAAGCTGTTAAGAACTCCGCTACAAAAGATATTATAATAGTACTACAACTGTGTAAGGGATAGGAATTGCTACCATGTACATTTGGGATCCTCTGATATTTTAGTAACTAAAGATCTGGTATGTAATTAGATGTTATGGGTAGACATCCGTATATTATTTGACGACCGATTTGGCGCAGTGGTTAAGAAATTGGCTACTGCGCCAGAGGTCGCAGGTTCGATCCCCGCACATTACAAACATTTGTGTGAATGAACATGTCTGTTTGTAGTGGTCTGGGTGTTTTCTATGTATAATATGTATGTATTTACAAAAAAAAAGTATTTAAGTATGTTTATAACCGTTGTCTGGTTACCATAGTACAAGCTTTGCTTAGTTTGGAACCAGATGGCGCTGTGTGAAATGTCCAAGGATATTATGCTCTTGCAT
This sequence comes from Pyrausta aurata, assembly GCA_963584085.1. Lineage (NCBI taxonomy): Eukaryota > Metazoa > Arthropoda > Insecta > Lepidoptera > Crambidae > Pyrausta > Pyrausta aurata. Next base: position 9,514,372 of record OY757260.1, read on the forward strand.
TTTATAAATAATTTCGAAATTTTATTAAAGACACCGTAAGGGCCGTACGTCACCGAGTCGCCTTTGCGACGTCGCCGGGTGCATATCCAAGCAATATAGAAAGAAATGTAGGTAACGTACTCACTTAGCGACGGTTTGGCTACCATACATTTAAATAAATATTATCTGTTTGGCTAAGTAGCCGTCGACGTCCCCATGGACGTCTCGGTGAGGTACGGCCCGTGTAGTTTTGCCTGCGTTTGCGCTTGCAGCTCTCTCGAACCTGCATCTTGATAACTATAGTAGTATTAAACACTCGCTTCCTCTGCGACCATAAGTCGTTCATGACCTTATCGATAACTGTGCAGTGTGCAGTGCAGCACCAGGCCTCCCCATAAGGGTGAAATATTAACCAATAGGATTGCACAAAATCTCCGCTTCGGAAATTTTGTGCAATCCTATTATTTAATATTTTTCGTTTCTCCGCTCCGGTGGACAGGCAGCCTAAGGCCTGTGAGTGTAAAAAAAGATAAGAATGAGCTGTTGCAGTCCCACATTTTATTGCAGAGGAAGCGAGTGTTTAATCCTACATAGCCTCCTTTAATAAAAGCAGCTGTTATTTCCAGCCCGTACACAAAGATCTACATCGTGTCGAGTCTCAAGGACGCGTTCCACGTGAACATCTACCCGACGCCGCCGTACTCCAGCCGCCGGAAGCACGCAAACTTGTACTTCGTGCCGGACCCGTGCACGCTCAATATCGGCGGGATTGTCGTCGGCGTAACCAGTACTGATGTCCTTATGCATATAAGCCAGGAGGAGATCTCTGCGTAAGTTGTGGAATATGTTTCTTATTTCCTACATGGACATACATTTATGTGGTCTTTTGGTCATGTATGGTCAGTAGATATACTGTTGATGCATTTTATTTAGCTTATTTCGATTTCTCCACCTTGGCATTACTCTTAATCACTATTTGGACCGCAGTGGAATTGAAATAGTTCATTTGTCAAGATCTTGAATGTAATATTTTTTTAAACCTGAGCCAATCCATCACCAATCCGCACTGAGCCCGAGTGGTGGAGTATGGCTCAAACTACCTCATAGTTGAGGTAGGCCTTTGCCCAGCAGGCGAACTTTACTTAACTTTTACTTTTGAAACCTACAGTGGCGTGACCGGCGACCGCCTGTCGCGGCTGGCGGGGCACGTGGCGATGCAGCAGGCGTACTACCCGCTGGCGGGCGGCGCGCTGGCGCTCGACGCGGCGCTGTGGGCGGCGCACGCGCAGCTGCCCGCCACGCCGCACCTGCTGCTGCTGCCCTCCTCCTTCCGCTACTTCGTCAAGGTATAGATAGTGCCATCCGCGAAGGCGCGCGCCGTTCATTTTTGATTGACGCAAGCGCGGGATGCGGGGTGTGTGGCAAATATTAAAATATGAAATAATATACATTTAATCATTATAATAAATGTTATGTCATCAAATGTTGGCAAAAGCTTGTACAAATGTACTATAAACGATTAGGACGAAAGGTGGCGCGCGCCTTCGTGGATGGCACTATATATAACGTATATTGTTTTGTTGCCTGGCGTACTTCATTCCCCCCGGTGGTGTAACTAACACATCTTTTATGAATACGTATACGTACGATTTTCTTTTGATGGTATATCATCAACCAACATATTTCTCAGCGATACGTCTTCGCTGGTGATTATGATGACGTGTTGATGTGAAAACGCTAACGGCACTGGAGACTAAATATCGCTGCGTGTGTAGCTCATCACTCATAAAAATTTAAAAACCGTCAACAGCATGGGCCAAATTATACTTTTCCTTAGTTCAAGAAGTAACTTCTTATGAACTGTTCGCCCTCATCCCCAAGAATAGTTAAATTTAGAGTCACTTTAAAAATACTTCTAAGACCAGAAAACCACATCTCCTCAAATACGTTTATAAAAGCCATACAATATGTATTTTTCAGCTAACTTCAAAATTCCTCATGAAATAAATTATCTTTTCAGGAGGTGAACGGCTGCGTCGTAGTGAACCCTGAACACCTGACGAAGGGCGCGGGCGGCGGCACCTTCGCGCGCGTGCTGCTCAGCGTGCACAAGGACGAGAGGAAGGTCGCCGCGCAGATCTTACGCATTTAAGTTAACAGTACAAAATAAACTGTAGTTTCTTTTGCAAAAAAGGGTTTTATTTATAAAATATCCATACATACACCCCTGGGAACCTTTAAATTGTGATACAGCGAGTCTTCATTATCGCCTGACTAGGGCGAAGCCAAAACGAATGGTTGTTTTTAGCAAAGTACGTAGTCGTAATATGTGTAAAATTTACACATTAATTAAATGACGCCTTTTTTACGTTATTACCAAAATTGTCTCGTACATTAAATACTTAAAGCCGTTGGTCCTGCGCCTGATCTCTCTCCGGTCGTATCAGATTTTGCTGTCGGAATGTCTGATATGTTCCGCGCAGTCGGTTATATAGGTAAACCACTTCATTGAGACTTCGCCTGCGGGGCGCGGGGGGAGGCGATAGCGGGTCATGCGAGAGGTGCGGGCGGCGCGAGAACACCCGCCCGCGCCGCTCACTAACCGCGCTCTCGTCTCCCCCCGCACCCCTTTGCCCCGCAGGCGAGGTCTCAATTTCGCGGTTTACCTATAGTCGTTGTGACTGGCCACCGTAGTCGAAATCGGCTAGGGGGACTATTATTCATCTGTGGTGAGGTGTCAACAAAATGTATCCGAAATTTATTCAATATGCAAGTATTTTAATTTATATTACAAACATGTAGGTACACCGTTATGCTACATAAATGGGATCGTGAATAGATATAACTCCTCCGGGGCTCGAGCGTAGCGCCATCTGCAAGCCCATTCGTGGCGAAGTACCAAACACCTTTCTCAGTTTCTCTCCTTCGACCAGCCGGTAACTGAAAATTAAAACGCACAATCTAAGGACAATATTTTCAAGATTAAAAAACCGGTTAAGTGCGTGTCGGACCCGCGCACTGAGGGTTCCGTGCCACCCTTAACTGAATTCAGGGTCCACTTACTTACACTTAACGAAAACATCACAATATATTGATGTAGATATATACCGCAAAAATAACTTTGTTTTTCATAGTGTTCGTTTAAAAGACAAAGTTATATTTGCGGTTGATAAAAATGTGCAATATCTCAAAAACTACTGGTTCGATCTCCTTCAAACCAATTTTCGTTGCAAGTTTTTGTTGAGATCTACATCATATATTTTTTTCAAAATTTTCACTTTCTTAGTTCAAAAGTTAGAGGGGGGGGGGGGGACGCCCATTTTACCACTTAGGAAGAAAAAATGGTTGTAGAAACCTCAACATCATTTTAAAAGACCTATCCATAGACACCCCACACGCATAGGTTTGAGTAAAAAAAAATTTTTTGGTTTTACTTTCATGTATGGGAGCCCCCCCTTAAATATTATTTTTTCTTACTTTTTGTATCTGAATCGGAAAGCGGTGAACAAAATACACACACCTACCAAGTTTCAGCTATGTGATGCTTATAGTTTCGGAATAAAGTGGCTGTGACATACGGACGGACAGACAGACAGACAGACTTGACGAAACTATAAGGGTTCCGTTTTTTGCCATTCGGCTACGGAACCCTAAAACCAGGGTCTACCCAACAAAGTGAAGCTCAGTTTTAACTCCATTGTATTGGATAATTATTTACCTTTTTAAAGTTTTTAACGGTTCACCATCAGGATGCCGTGTTCCAGATTCTGGGTCAATAGTGGTCATCACACACCTGGAAATACATGTTTGGTGTTATCTTACAATCGTTTGAGTAATTTTATTCTGTTTTAACTGAGCAACAGAGCATGGCATACCTCGTACATGGCATAACAATTTCAAACACGTTCTCCCCAATCTTTACAAACTTCCAGTTATCCTCTTCGTAAGGCTTAGCCCCTGAGAGCACGAAGTTTGGTCGGAACTGGTTTGCTGTGATATAATTTGAATCTTTCACGCGCGTGTTCAAGTCTTCTACAGATGCATCATTTATTAGGTTGTAAGCCGTGTCATCGCCTAATGCACCCTGGAATTCATATCCGATTTTGAGTAATAGCAACATTATGGTAGGAACCTATGTCTGGTCAAGTCTGTTGGCTGGACAAATATTGCCATCAATCTTTTTTGTAACTTAAAGTAATTTAAGCGAATAAAAATAATTAAATCGTTGTGAGTTTTGTGTTGTGATTATCTTATTTTAAAAATAAATCATTTAGTTAAAAATAATTGTCAAGATTGTTAACAATATTCGTCAAGCATAGAAAAGCGAACCTTACAGAGTGTTTTTCTTACCGAATCGTTTTTGGTGAATTTGAAAAACTTCCTGTGATCTGTGGGTGGCTTTCGTGAGTTCTGCGACGCGTAGTAAACCAACCGATATGTGCTTGGTGGACGATTGATCAACCTGGAAATATTATTAAATTAATTTATTATAGGGAACCGATCACTGAATGAATAACGTTGTGATTTATTGATAGGAACAGAGGTCACGACATCGGATGTACGAGTAGAGAGAAACATTGAAATGGGTGGTGGAAATGAAAGAAACATTATTATTTTATGTAGTTGAAAGATAGGTATATCCTTACTTAGTAAACCAAGCGCTGGCTTCATCACCACAGTCGTATACCGATACTTCGGTTCCCCAAACAGTAGTATTTTTTGGTTTCTGTGTTGCAACTATCTGAAAACAATCATTTATTAATTTTGCTAACATGACTGCTCACGTAACACGTCTGAATAACATAACTACAGTTAATGTTTGGTAGCTGATACTATCGAGGATACCGCTCTAACCAGTTTAGAGCCAAATCGCTTGAAGCTGGGCCATATACTGGTTCAAGTTACGCTCATTTTTGTGTCGTGTGTGAAAGTGGTTTTCTTTCGAAAGTGGTAAGGCAGCAGTGTCCGGGACATACGTACCTCTGCAAAGTCGACATTGATTGAACCCTCTTCAAAATTGCTTAGCGTAAGCACCGAATTGTTTACTGAAGACTTCACTGAATACAGAACTGGGAACCCTCTAGCCGTGATAAAGTTGTTGCCGTCGTCTACCACCATTAGAATTCTGAAACATAATACAACATCCAGGGGTTCAGCGGGGTCGGCCGTGAAAACAATAGAATTTCATTGGTTGAATTAATGGTCTAAAAATAGTATCAGTATCATACCAGACGTGTCAAATATATTGCTATTGCTTTGAGATTGAATTTTATTTATTAAAGCACAGCAACAAAATACATGTTACTTGGAATATGTGATATGTATTTGTACCTAAATTAGCAAACTTACACGTTCTATTAGTTCTTTTATAAAACTTTATAATTTCGCATCTGTTTGTACAATCTAAGGCATTCGTCTCTGCCAGTCAACCGCTTAGAAATAAAAAGTTCAATAAGATAAGATAAAGAGACACATACATACCTGTCCCTTAGCCACCCATTCTTCAGGCCCAAGAACGTGCACTCGGCTTTATCGACGGGCACGGACTGGCAAGACTTCACCGGGTACACGAACATGTCCTTGAGGACGCCGACCTGGGTCCACTGGTCAGGGATCTTGGGTTGAGATTGTTGGTACGCGCGGTAGACGCAGTAAGCGCCGCCAAGCGCGCCGGCTGCTGCCACCGCTGCTGTCGCATATTGTGCTGAGGACATGGTAAGTTTTTTTTATAGGCAAGCCAAGCATATTTGGCCACAATCTCACCTGATGTTAAGTGATGATGTGGCCTAGGATGGATCATGTCTACTAGTAACAGTCTATGCCTATTCACTCTCTTCTTGAATCCCAGATCATGGCAACACTTGTGCGTAGGTATTGCTGGTATGTCTACGACGTAAGGGGTGGAAACCGCGCCCGCGTATTGTGTCCCGCTTGTAAAAGGGGGCTGGTGGAATCAGATCATGCAATTCTCTTGCACACTCTCCGAAATGCAGCCTGTCCTTTAAAAGACTGAAAGATGCAAGTTTACGTCTATGTTCTAAGCCTAGCAGCTTAAGTTAATCTCTCATATTGTTGTCAAGTTTACCGACAATCGTGTTAGCTGAAGTAAAGAAAGGCTAGTTCGTCGAAGTTCTAGATACACTCTTTTTCTTAGGATATGCTGTCGCATAATCCTCCTTCCGCGTCTTCTCCAGCTAGGCAACATACCCACAAAAAAAATATTAAGACCTAAAATAACATGACACCAAAAAATAGTTCGCCGGCATTCTATGTAGGAGGTATACCTGTACTTATTATTTATTTATCATAAATACACATAAATAGGTAGGACAACGGAGGCACCATAAACACTTCTGATTCTGAAACGCCTGATTCAGGCGTCCTGAATGCTCCCTTTTCTCACCACCATAAACCTACTTGTTAATAGGACATATTACCCTTAAGTACCACTGGTAAATATTGAAGATAACCCGATATAAATAGAGCTAGGTATCTACCTATGTGAGAATATGTCTACCTACCCAGGTAGACAATATTCTCACTATAAGCACAGACTACAAGTAAACAAATGAATTCAAGGCTATTTAAAAGGCAGTTGTATAAACATACGTTTTATTAAGTGAAACTATTATTAATTTATTATTGATACTTAATAACTTACCGTTATTTGGCATATTAAGAAGCACAACACAGTCACAGATGAATCTACGTACGGTTATTTATTGCAAATGACAATTTAGTTTTAATGGGATTGGACCACTTCACGACTCGCGCACTATGGTCGGACTGAATGCATGCAGATTGTGCCTGCGACGTGCGAGAGCAAATAATAAACGTTATCTATCATACATACATACATATGCAATAACAACGATAGGATAACAGGCAGCCGCCTCTACTGATGACTGAGACGACTGACTATTAAATAACGTCTAGTCCGGATCTTCCTTCGTATTGGATACTTAGATACTTTCTGTTACTAATAAAATAATAATTTTTGGTCGTGGCAGGTAATCTAGACTAAAAGCTTCAGGATTCCAGTCACTTTTTAACCTATCTATATTATGTAAATTTTATTTTAGTCGTGAATAAACCACAGAACTGGAAACACGTGTTTTCATTTATTTCGCAACAATAACTTATTAATTAGTACTTATGTGATTGATAGATCATACATTAGGACCTTCCATTTATCTCATCTCCGTACACATTCAAAGTGCCTAAAACAGGTTTCTCTACTGATAAGATAATAAAATGAGAACCATTATTTTATCTTCAGAATAATAGACAAGTGCACTTTAGGTAATAGGTACTCTTTTAATCTAAAGAAACATGCTAACAACCTTGACGCAACAAACTTTGAGGTCAATATTTTAAGAAAACAATGAAAAGACGGCTGATACAATAAAAATAATGACGCCCTCTTCCATCTTGTTGGGAAAGCTTGTAACTTGTGTGTTTCTTGGATAATAAATAAAACTAATTAAAGTAATGTGAAAAAAGTTTTTTTATTATTTGTATAATAACTGATGATAACACCACTTTTATGCAACATAAATTGGGTCATTGACGGAGACCATTCCTCCAGGCCCGGATCGCAGCGCCATCTGTAATCCCATCCGTGGGGAGTTCCCGGAGGACTTCCGGACCTGGGGATCTTCAATCTGTCGGTAGCTGCAATAATTTCATACTATTAGCTTCCCGTAGTTCGACTGATATACTTAATCAACTCACACGGTAAACTTTCAAGTTAAATGTTGTTACCTCTTCAATGTTTCCAAGGGCTCTGTCTTGGAGTTTCGTACTCCAGTTTCTGGATCAATGGTAGTCAACACGCACCTGGAAGTTTTAAAGTAGATCCTCGTTAGTGTAATATTGATTAATAAATCATAAAAGTTCATGTATAAGTTAGGGTATTCTCCCCCAGTTAACCCGTTAAAAAGAGGATTGTGTGCAACTGCAGTGCAGGCATAGCGCTAGCGCGAGTTTTCATACATTTCGAAACGTTTTCCTACCCATAAATAAACCTTCATGGAATGAGACGAGACCTCGTTTTCATACATCTTGAACTACGCTTGTACTCTTTGATTTTATATAAATATTTTCTGAAACATATAATATTAAAAAAAAACGTACGAGCATAGTTTTTAAAATATCTCTAACATGAAAAAAAATATATTTAAAATCAGACAATGTTTAAGGGGTGGAAAACGTTTTCTCTTTTTGTATGGAAGCTCGCGCGCACACGATCCCTTAATTACAAAAAGTAGAAAATTATTAAATTAGTGGCGTTTTATGTGTATGATAATAATTTAATTATACCTAGGTATAATTAACTTACCTCGTGCATGGTTTAATGATTTCAAACACATTTTCTCCTATTTTAACAAACTTCCAGTTATCTTCCTCATAAGGCTTGGCAGTGCCGGATAACACAAAGTTAGGCCTAAAGTTTCTGTGCGTCACCTGGCAGGCGGACAAGCGTGTGTTCAAATCATCCACCGATGCTTCGTTTATCAAGTTGAATGGAACCTCGTCGGGTAGAGCACCCTGTAATGTGTAAAAAGTATTTATTTAGAGGCTCTTTTCTTTTAACTAAATATTGATCGCACAAAATTAGATAAAGTTACCAACCGTGTCGTTTTTCGTGAACTTATAGATTTTGTTAGTGGAGCTCCTAAGTTTACGGCTATCTTGGGAAGCGTAGTACACCAAGCGGTAGTTAATCGCTGATCTATCGATCAATCTGTAAAATAAAATAACTTTCAGTGTTTAATTTAAGAATTAGAATAAGCAAATAGGTAATAAATAAATATAATAATCAAGTTGTAAATAGGTATATTCTTAATATTATAAAGCTGAAGAGGTTGTTTGTTTAAACGCGCTAATCTCCGAAACTACTAATTCCGATTTGAAAAAAGAAACATCACACTATGACCTACGGAACGGAGAAAAGTCAAACCGCTACTACCGCTAGTCATGACAATTTGTACTAGAAAACTCACCTAGAAAGCCATTCACTAGCTTCCCACCCGCAATCACGCACAGGAACTTCGACGCCCCATACATACGCCGGTTTGACCTCTTTCAAAGCATTCACCTAAAAAATTACAATTTTTTATCCCTTAATAAAACTAAACTACCACACAAAAACAAAACACTGGTACGAATCAAATAAAAAGTCGTGAAACTTACTTCCGCTAAATTAATGTGCAAAGGTTCCATGTCGACATGAGTCAAAGTGAGGATTGAGTTTCTTACGTTTGTTTTTATTAATAACAGCTCGGGGCAAGCCCTAGCCGTAAGGAAGTTGCTTTTCTCGTCTACTATCATTAGTATTCTGAAATTATTCACAATTTAACTAGTATTTAAGTGATTAATGGTCTAAAGAACACAATTAATTTGTTTCGGTAATTCGGTCGATGGCATAAATCAAGGTGGAATACTTAAATAAAGATTTATGTAAGTTACATGTTTTGTTTTGAAATCGATATTTTGAAATGTAAGTATGAGGTCACCAACAAAAACCTCTTGAAACGATAAGAATTGTTTCAACGATAATCCGTTTGTTTGTAAGTATGTCAATCGAGGCAGAGTTAATGTTTAATTACATAATTACAATGTAGAATTGATCGATGCCATTGCTTGTATGTTCTCTTACCTATCCCGAAGCCAACCGTCCTTCAGTCCTAGACCGGAACATTCGGCAGTATTCAAGACAACGGGCGCGCATGACTTGACCGGGTACGCATAGATGTTCTTCAAGGTCCCCACATGAGTCCACTCCTGCGGTAACTTGGTCTTCCTTGACTCTTGGTATACGCGGTAGGCGCAGTAAGCTCCACCAAACACTCCTACTGTTGTTGCTACTGCCGTTAAATACTGTGCTGAAATATCGTACCGGCTGAATAGATTTGGATTACATTTAACTTTTAATACTGGATTAATTATTTAAAAATTAACTATGTAAGTGTACATGCCATTATTTACTAATTAATTATTATCATCCATCATATGCATATCTCATCGCATATTCGACGAAGGAAGACGCGATTATATCGCGCGTTCGCGTCTAGTCTCACAATAAACTTCACTGCGCGAAACTATTTACTTCACCATGCGTATCTACATAATACATAATATATATTCTACTTCAAACGTATTCATCATGTTATATTAAACCAAAGTGTACATAAAGATAGCTAACTCTACGCATAAATATCGACTTTTCCAATATATTCAACTTACCCTGCTGGTTCGACATAGTTAAAAATAATGTTGATATTTGCCGCAGAACTCTGAAAACGACGAGCGAAACAGGCTCCCCACACGAAGGTGCAGCTTAAACTACATACAAGTACTACGATAGATACGACGAAAAGGAGATTAGTCGCGCAAATGTGATGCGTGTGTGTGTGTGTGTGTGGTGCTTGGGCAGCTTGGGTAAAAACAATATCTTAAATGTCATATATTATTTTAGTGTTATTTTTCACACTCTTTAAATTATTGAGCACCATGGCGTTATGCGTTCTAAACTAGAACAATAATTACCTTTTGAACCTGTGACGGTAACAAAAAAAAAGTAGTAGGTAAGCTATTTATCTATTTGCAAGTGGAATAATCATGGAAATGGAAAATTAACTGAGAAAATAGAACTTGTTTTATTTTTATTAAGGTGCCTATTTACTTGGAAATATTATACTCGTTATCGCTCACCCACCATAGACATGGAACTGTTTTACTTAGAAAATTGATATATTATAATATGTATATCTCAAATGAGTGAGAAATATAATATTTTATATCCCGAGCTATACTTAATATAATATGGTTTGAAGCGGTTCGAGAAAGATATATTTTCCGCCCCGCACGCCTTTTTAGGGTTCCGTAGCCAAATGGCAAAAAACGGAACCCTTATAGTTTCGTCAAGTCTGTCTGTCTGTCTGTCTGTCTGTCTGTCTGTCTGTCTGTCTGTCTGTCTGTCTGTCTGTCTGTCCGTCCGTATGTCACAGCCACTTTATTCTGAAACTATAAGCATCACATAGCTGAAACTTGGTAAGTAGGTGTATCTTGTTTACCGCTTTCCGATTCAAATACAAAAAGTAAGAAAAAATAATATTTAAGGGGGGCTTCCATACATGAAACTAAAACCTGAAATTTTTTTTTTACTCAAACCTATGCGTGTGGGGTGTCTATGGATAGGTCTTTGAAAATGATGTTGAGGTTTCTAAAACCATTTTTTCTAAAAGTGTAAGGTTTGAGATATAGACGCTTCCAAAGTGGTAAAATGGGCGTCCCCCCCCATCTAACTTTTGAACTAAGAAAGTGAAAATTTTGAAAAAAATATATGATGTAGATCTCAACAAAAACTTGCAACGAAAATTGGTTTGAAGGAGATCGAACCAGTAGTTTTTGAGATATTGCACATTTTTATCAACCGCAAATATAACTTTGTCTTTCATACAAACACTATGAAAAACAAAGTTATTTTTGGTGTTACAATATATTGTGATGTTTTCGTTAAGTGAAAGTAAGTGGACCCTGAATTCAGTTAAGGGTGGCACGGAACCCTCAGTGCGCGGGTCCGACACGCACTTAACCGGTTTTTTTTAAGGACGGTATTAAAAGTACCGTTACTAGTTATTCCATAATCACACGGTGTCCATAGTCAAACGTTGACAGCTATTTAAGTGACACTGACAGATGTCAACAACGTCATTGACGTATGTCAACGTGTCTGCTGGTGGTTTCATTTTGCAGGTTTCCGGAAAGAAATTTTGTAAAGATTTGTTGCGTTACAATGTGCAAATAATACTGGATTTTTGTATTATCCATCTTGAGACCTATGGTTTTTATCAAAATATATCTATAAAAAAACATCGACATGGTTTTATTGGGGAACGATGAGGTACGTATTTTATTACTTTTTGTAGGCACCTTTAGCTCATGTTGCAAAAATTCAATCAATTTATTTTTTCAGTTTTTAGCAGAACTCACAAAACTATTCCAAAAAGCCCGAGGTGAAGGGTCAGTTACAATGACGATGAAAAGATGTAAGTATTTTGATCTCTCAAACTGCCTTGGTTTCCATAAAAACTAACTTGTTTTACTTCTCATGTTCCTTAAATGTTACAGATGATGGGCGTACTAAACCTGAACCACGAGACGGCACACCGGCTGTGAAAAATCCTAGTTACAAATGTTTGATAAGGGCACAATATAAAAGCAATAAGATATCAACTGTTGTTGAGCAAAGAGATGTTGAAAAATTCAGTACAGCATATTCTAACCTTCTAAAAATGAGTGTAAATGGATTAAAACGTCTAAAAAAACCCAAGAAAAAGGCAGTGGCTACTCAATAAAACAGAATAATATGGTGTAGGCAATGTGTCAAGACTGTACAATTGTGACCTAGTGTTATGAACTCAATTGGAATAATCAATGTACCACCGTGAAATCCTGGCATGTGGGACGGAGTCCATTGAACTGTGCTTTTCTCTTACCCAAAGTGAGATTTGAAGAGTTGGGAGTCGTCTTAGCTGTTGCTAGTGATTCAAATACAGTTTAGTCATTGACCATCTGTCCAATGCAACTTATTTTATATACATTATTATGCTTAAGTTAAAGTTTTTGAATAAATATGAATTATCTTTAATTTTAATTTTTATTAATTGTTCTTTGATAAAAAAATACTAGATATTAAAAAACTGTTGTATTTCATTGTTTATTTCATCTTACAGAAAAGATTTTAACATAAAGTACATAATAAACCATTAATATGTTAACTACTATTCAATATCACAAAATGAGACCAGTTTGAAAAAGATCAGAAATCAACAATAAACTCTTCTTGGTACATATCTCTTTACTATAGTACTTGCGAACAAGTCAAAAAAGTTATTACTTATTTGTATAACAATAAAATTAACAAGTAAGCATACAAAACATAGGTACAATAAAATACTTAAGAATACATTAGAATTTGGTAAAATATATACTTCAGCTAATACTGTAATCTAAAATTGTTAGGCACACAATACATGATAAAAATCTGTTAATGTTAATCATGCAACTAAACTTTAAAATTGTTTTACAATAACTTATTATTCCATCACAATGAAGTATGTTCCTTCCTAGCACCATTATCAATCATTAGTTTTTACCAAAATATTTTAGTAGGTATGTTATGTACATTTCAGTATATTGAACATTCTTTTTCATCATTGCACTTACTTTTTTGGAATTTCATCCCTAAATGACCTGCAGTCAAAAATAATAAATTCATACACAGTCAATAATCATACAATATAAGAGTACAAAACTTTACTTTGATAATATTCTACTTTCTTCATAATTCTTAATGTATCTTACATTATGTTATACATATTCACATCAGTAAAAATCAAGAAGCATATCAGCATTTTTTTCTTTGTTATATCTTTGCTTTGATATACTATTAGTCTTATCTATCCATACTAACTATATACATATGATAAATGAGTCAGTAAGTAATCTTTAACTCCCCCAGTTTAAATAAACATTCAAATTTGTTTATTTCCATTAAGTGTAAGTAAAATGTGTTACGTAAATAAGTATTATGTGACACATTTTAAATTACGGTGGAAGATTATGTAAATATGCGAGATCGTCGCGAATTTTGTAAGACCTTAAGTTTATAAAAATACATTTTAGGATGTAAACCTCTAGAGAGCAAGATGTTTTTACGACCTTTCGTAGCAAGTCATAAGCCGTTTATGGCTGCAAACTGCCCGATGTAGATGCCTTACTATCCTAGTTACGATTAACACGTTATTTTTTAATGCGAGTGAGCAGGTTGAAGGACCTGCTCTGACGACCTTTTGTACCTGTTTACAGTACATTTGAAAGTTAAACCTGCTATAGGTAAACCGCTTCATTGAGACTTCGCCTGCGGGGTACAGGGGCGTGGGGGGAGGCGATAGCGGGGCGCACGCGGGGCGCGGGCGGCGCTGAAGCTCCCGCCCGCGCCGCTCACTAACCGCGCTCTCGTCTCCCCCCGCACCCCTTAGTACCGCAGGCGAGGTCTCAATTTCGCGGTCTACCTATAGTGAGTGATAGTGCGTCGATGGCGCGCGCCCCTTATATCACAGAATATATAATAGTACTACATACAGAACGGCCACTCACCTCCCCTCTCTAGTCTGACTTACCTCCCTATCGCGCCGGAATTAGGGATCTCATTAGGGGACCGCCTAGCGGGCATGGCACGCGCATGTTTGCGACGTTAACGGAAGAACAAAGTTTTGTGTACGAGAGATGCCTAGGTACTGTGCAGTGTACGGGTGTCTTTCGTCCTCGAGAAATGACTCCGATAGAAGCTTTTTTCGTTTCCCAAAAGATGAGAGACAGTAAGTAACTTCATACAAAATATGCAACCATAAAACCTATTCTAACTATTCAGTTACAGTGAACAACTTTAAAAACGATGGGTAAAGGTAACATTCTTTAGAATTCTGTGTAGTTAAGGAATTATAATTGTAATATTTATGTGATCAGTGAAGTTAGGCGTTGCTAAAGTAGATACTATCTTTTTATTTCTCCACGATACCACGTGAATATGACATTACGAAAATGAGTGCTTGTTACGTTGTATACTAAATTCAAGTAAATTACGTTGTTTAGGTATCTGTTTATTTAAGTGAAAAGAGCTATGATCGGTGTAACAGACTTTGTCAACCCTTATAGCACGCACACAAACGCAGCGTCTGTGCAACACGCCGTCTGTCAATGTATGGCCAAAACGAAAAGTTTCTTCCGAGTGTCCGGGGTGTGCTTATATGTAAGTGTAAGAGCAACAGATCATACCAGAGGATCTATTGGTTTACGTAGTGTACACGTTAGCCACTAGATGGCGCTGCTTAAATCCCATATAAATTCACGTTAACGCTCTCGATGCGTTTGATCAAGTAAGTCTCGCTGTGACTCGCACTTCGGCCTCTGGTCGAGTCGGCAACAATAGGGCCAACAACCAATAATGATTATGTAAGTGACATATTCTTACGACGTTCCGTTTTCGTTACAATACGTTTTTGGAAGTTAGCCGCTTGAGGCACGCGTTGCGAACCTGGTCGTGCGCGAGTCGCTCCGCCTCGTGCAGCACGCGGCGCAGGTCGTTGGTGCGGTCCGCGCGCGCCGCCAGTATGTACGCGCTGCTCACGTTCCGGCACACTAGGTAGCACGATATCTGTAACATTAACGAAAATTAAAGCCCGTCTAAAAGAAGATTAAGGAAGATTAACCAATTTCTCAAAAGTCAGCTAAAACTTATCAGACTGAATGAGTATCAAACGACCGATTTTAAAATTACATTTACATAGGTGACGTTTCAATATAGCCATATTGTATTTTATTTGAGGAATATTCTTTATCCGGCTATTGAAAAATCAGGCCTTAATAGATTAAAAATGAATATTCGATAAATCAACATTGCTCTACACATGTGTTATGGTAATCAGAAACAGCGATGGTACCTCAACACCCACTCTTGCTAGACAATATAGAAAATTATGATTTCTACATTAACCCGACCGGAAATCGAACCCGGCACCCAGCGTGCTTAGCCGCTACACCACAGAGGTCGTAAAAAAAGCATTTCTACACCATGCGAGACCTACCCTCATGAAATTTGGGCCTTTTTTGTTAGCAAGTGCTCTTACTAAAGTTAGCAACATACAGACCGGTTTGTTAAATCAGCAATTTTACCAGTTTCGGAATTTAAAAAGGTTTTTTTGCGAACTCGATAAGAAGGCATCATTACCATCAACCCTCATTGCATTAGCAGGCCCGCTTTTGAGTTGACGTTTGGCTCATACAACGAAGTGTTATAAGCAAAGCGATTATAAAGGTTGTTTGTTACAAAGCTACTGTGTGGTCCTAAAAATAGTAAATAGTTGTCTCACCTTGATGGTGACGCTGTGTATGTCTGCGATGAGTATCTCTGCCTGCTCGTCGTGCAGCTGGCCGCGCGCCTCGCACCGCGCCACCACCGCGCCCACGCCCGCCTCCAGCACTTGGTCGCTCATCAGGCTGAAACAGACCATAGGACGTCACTGAGGGTGCGTTCCACTTGCAGACCGCGCACGCCTGCGAAGGATCACTGCAGGTCCATTAGATGACCGCGGTCTTTGTCGTCGCGGGAAAAACGTCACTTGATGGCGTCATGATTTAAAAAAAACCCACGCGACGCCCATGGCAACCCACCTCACTTTTAATAAAGATCACAACGCTCGGGACCAAGAGGAACGAGAAGACAGATGGTCGTGAGCGAGACCGTTGCGAGCGTCTAGTGGACTGACCCTTAGGAGTATAATAATATACCTGACTCTAGACTTAAAATATCAATCTAAAAAGTCAGCCGTTGCTACAGAAGTAACTAAATCCAAAGATTTTAGGGTGTTTATCACAACCTTGCATACAGTATTATGAATATGTGTTCGATAATTTCAACCAAATTCAGTCCAGAATCAAGAAAACCATTATAAAATTAAAAACTCACTTTGCCGCAGTTTCTTTCGATTGCCGAATGCATTTGGCCAAGGTCTTGACTTCCATAAACCTGTCAGCTTGCACCAAATACTTGGCCACGTGCGTGTAAATATTCATCGAATCTAATTTGTGCTCTGTAATAATCCTGTAATAGAATAAAATAACCCGTATAAAATTAAAATGGTAAACAATCGTTTGAGTGGCTTAACATGAGAAAAATAATCCGTTTTGTATGTGCATGGAATAATGGAAACATGGAGAATTGACGGCAAAAAAGGTATAACTAAGGGACTCCCTCCCTCATATGATCATATGATATCCGAAATACACGTTGATATTTTGAAT